>VWZD01006102.1:432205-488461 GCA_013396695.1 Sakesphorus luctuosus
AAAAAAAAAATTAGTACCAAAATTATCTACTTAATCATGAAAAATAGTCATTTCTTTCTCTAGGAATGCAGTATAGCCTTATATCTATTTAGGCTTCTTGTTTGTTACACTTTGAGTCAGGTCCTGGGTATTGACAGAAAGAATCCATTCTGCTGAGCATAAAAATGTTTGATTTCAATGGAAGTTAAGCTGAATTGCCCATACTCTGAATCTTAACACACTTGTAGTTCGGTTAATACCCATTTGGTAGTGAGGAAACTAAAACCTGCAATTTAGCCTAATTCAGTTTGTCAAGAGCAAAGGTCAGCAGTTTGCCTCCTGCATCTTTCTACCATCACTATGCTACTTCTCTAGAATAAAAGGAAAAGCTGCTGAAGGGGAAGAAATGCACTACATCCGAGCTGTCAAACACTTGGTGTTCAGCCTCTATATCTGGTAACTTGAAACAATGAAATGGTGTCATCCTCTTCCTGGTACTATAAGGGCAAAATAGAGAAACAATGACTATCCCATGCTTTAGACTGACAAAGAAGTGGGAGAGACAACTTTGGTGCATTCCTCTGCTTCAGCGTTCCTATTTTGCCTCAGGTAAATCATTTTTTCAGCTGTAAAACAAGGGTGAATCTAATTCCCCATTCCTCGAAGTGTTGTGAAAAGATCTATTATGTATCAGATACTCAAGAAAGACTATACTGGTGATCTGAAACATTTCAAAAAGATGTTCAGTATGATGCCTTCTAGAAACTTAATACCGGGTGATAATTTAACCTATCTGAAAACATTCTTAAAACTCAACTTAGTTGAGTTTAGACTTGTTTAGACCTTTAAGGGAAGGAATATGTTAAAAACTGAAACAACAGCAGTTAGATTTTCATTGCAATTTAACTCACTCAAGAACAGTAAATGACTTCATGTTACCAATATAATGTTACCAGAGTGTCCTAAACCATGGATTTGGATCAATCTTTTAACAGACTGCAGAATTACATTGCCCAATTTTAAAAGAACATTTTCTGAAACACAATCCTTTAAATTTGTTTCAAACTGGTGATTCAAAACCAGACAGTTCAAGTCATTCGAACATCTTGAAAATCTCAATCTTGACTTTAGAGCAGATCACACTATTTTTATGATCCATTGCATTCAAAAAGCTCTTTATAAACTTTCCTTCAGAAGGCTTGGACATGATAGGTAACATAAGCAATTTCTACAGCATAAGTCGTAGAGATAGGTTTCAGCTCATACACAAATTCTGGTACAAGTGAAGATTTGAAAAATGAGTACAGAATAGAAGGGCTGACTCAACGTTAACCTTGTGCAATTAAATCAATATTGTAATACAGACCCTCAAGCTGAGACAACATCACCCTTCCTGAGCACTCCTACTTACTGCATGCAGCAGCACATTGTGTGAATACTGCTTATACCATTACAGGAAAGAATTTAAAAATAGAAGTGAAGTGCAGTGGTTACCTGGAGTCTGGCTTTTGGAAAGGGAGGATGGTACAAACATCAGAGAAAAATCTTATCCTTTCCTTCTAAATACATTGGGTGAGAAAGAGATGTTGCATTAGCTATGCCAGCTGCATTCTGACAATGGACTGATAAAACTCTCACTTTTGCAATTTCCTGGCAAGTTTAGAAGCCACAAAGTAGGATCAGACCTGCATACTTGATGCACAATGCAATAGACTGACTTTTTGCTCTGGGATTCCAAGATGTTTCCAGTGAAGTTGCACAAATAATTCTATGGTTTGGCTTATTATGGTTCAGTGACTGATCAAACAGAATTATTAGGTGGACTAAAAAGACTTTTTTTTTCTAGCTAGAACTAATAACATTAAAACAACAACAACAAACCCCCAAATTCTGCATGTCATGTTCATTATTTTCCAATTTTCAAAGTCATAATTAATGACTTGATTAATATTCATTTAATGAATATCTAAATGAATGTCTAAATTAGCCAATTTATTACTGTTTAGAAAATGTCAAAAAATATTCTGATACTTCAGAAAGTAACCCCTCTTGTTTTTCCTAAAGTTCTCCTAAACTTTGCTTAATCTTATCCAAAAATTTTTAATAATTGGGAAATGGGAAGTTTTCCTTGTCAGATTTTATTAAAGAAATCACCTGTCTTAATGTTCTGCCTAGCTCTGTTCAATGGTCTGTTTAAAATACATGTGTGTTCAGTCCAGTCTTTAGAATTATAATCAGTTTACATCACTATTAAGAAAAAATTCACTGCCAAAACTGATTCCATTGTTGGCAGTCTTGCCAAGGAGCTCAAAGACTGAATGGACTAAGGGGCTAATTAGGCATCTGGGATGGGCTTATTTCTTATCTGTAAAGCTTTGCTCATCAGAATGAGACTCGGGAGGATGAAGGATGATAAAAAAGAGCTTTTTCTTTTGTTACATGAGCCTACTGTGTTACTCTCCACCTCATTTCATTAAAACATAGCAGTGTATTGCATGGCAACCTGATGATTTTAAGTGTCATAATGAAACTATAAAAAGATAGTCCATGATTTTAAAGACTAGAATCAAAGCTCAAATCTGATAAATATGGAAATGATTATTCTGATTTTCAATCTACCAAGTGAGAATTATTATTCTAAAGATAACTAAAAGCTCCATATAATGCAATCAAATATTTTTAATATGATTAAGGAAATAGTAGTGATCTAATAAAACAGTTTCAATGAACATTGAGAAATCATATTTTAAGTCACTGTAATTTCTTGCCACTTTTGATAATTCTACCAATAGGCACCTTTAATATGGATTTTGGATTCTAAAATTAAGTTTCTATTTTTGCTCAGAGATTCTGTCTTCTGTCTTTAATCTTATTACAGGAAAAATTGCCTGTTATTATAAGGATCAGTTTATTAAAACTCTTCATTTCTCTGCTTACACATACACTTCTGCTGCTTGAACTAGTACACTCCCATAAGTCAATGCTGAATTCAAGTCTACCTTTCTCTATAGCTGCCAAAGTGGCAGTTTTTGTTACAAACAAATCTCTCATTTGCCTTTGTATTCTGATTTATCGGACAACATTCTTACATTTTTTTTTTTAAAATTGATTAATAGTCTCCAGTCGAGAAATTATTTTCAATGGCTTCTAGGCAAATCTCACCTTTTCCAAAAATGCAGCTGAAAGTTTACCAAAATTATTTAACAATTACATGACTTCTTCATTATCATTTCTCAGCATACAGCAGAAACAAGGATATCAAGAGCACCGATTTTTTCTGTACCAACACTTGTCTACCACAAGAGTTTCATAATTGTAAAACAAGCATTGAAAAATGTCAGACTCAGCACATCCTCCATGCTCCTTCCCCCTCTCTGTGCGTGTTTTTTCCCTGAGGTTTTTCTACACCCCTTCCCTGCCCTGCTCCTCTGCCATCCCTGCCTTCCTAACCCTGCCCGCAGATGTGCTGTCCAATCCCCTCCAAACCCCTCCCCTATTGGGACCCTTATAACCAGACCCCAACTGGAAACAAATAGCTTTCAATATGCTCTCCCAAACTGCGTGTGTGTGTGAATGATCTCAGGAGCGTGTCTCAATATCGATCTCGAGAGAAAAAGATGAAGTTGTAAAATACATTTTACATGTTTGTGGCCTTTTGCTTTTATATATGCACTTCAGATATGTTTTGTACCCTTTCCTTTCCAAACATTTGGTTCCTAAAAGAAAATGTAAACTGAGATTGTCTAAAAAATAATCTTCCAGAATCTGGAGGTTTAAAGAAGATTAAGACTGCAAGAGCTGATAACTGTGCATTAGGCTCTCCCCAGTTAATAGGGGAAAGCAACTGTTACTGCCAAGATCTGACTATAACCCTTCAGTCTGGAGACTTTGTAGAATCATAGAATATGCTGAGTGAAGGGATTCCCAAGGATCATCAAGTCCAACTCCTGGCACTGCACAGGACTATCCCCAAGAATTACACCATGTGCCTGAGAGTATCATCCAAATGTTTCTTGAACTCTCTCAGGCTTGGTGTTATGCCCAATGCCCAGGAGAGCCTGTTGCAGCATCCAGCCAGCCTCTGCAGGAAGGTCGTTTTTCTAACATCTAACCTAAACCTTCTCTGACACAACTTCAGGCCCTTCCCTCAGGTCGTGCCACTGATCACCACGGAGAAGAGAGCAGTGTCTGCTCCTCCTCTTCCCCTCATGAGGAATGAGGTCTCTCCTCAGTCTCCTCTTCTCCAGGCTGAACAGACCAAGTGCCCTCAGCCACTCCTCATATGGCTTCCCCCCAAGGCCCTTCACCATCTTCATTGCCCTCCTTTGGACACTCTCTCTCTAAGAGCTTAATGTCTTCCTTATATTACGGTGCCCAAAACTGCACACAACATTCAAGTTGAGGTTGCCTCAGTGCAGAGCAGAGCAGGACAATCCCTTCCCTCGACTGTCCTGGCATACCCCCCAGGACACGGTTGACCCTCATGAATGCCAGGGCACTGGTGACTCAAATCCGACTTGCCATCAAACAGGACCCCCAGGTCTTTTTCTGTGGCATGACTTTCCAGCATCTCATTTCCTGACTTGTACATTCATCAGGGACTGCTCCCTCTCAGGTGCAGAATATGGCACTTCCCCTTGTTGAATTTCATATGACTGGTGGAAGACTTGAGAGGTAACTGATTTAGGTGGTTATGATGATTACTAATCAAATAACACACCACTGAGAAACTACTAATTCTCTAAACTAATATTCATGTAAAAAACACACCTATATTACTAGAAGTATTAAGTCACCATTGCACTGCTATGGAAAACTCTTGCAAGTCACACACAAAAACTGTTCTTTTCCTTTATTCATTTCCTGTTAGGATACGAGTCGATTCCTGCTTACTCCTCCCTGTCATCTCACAGCATACACTTGATGGGGAATCCATTGGTTTATCTAAGGAGTTCTCTGTAGCATCCCATGGGACTGGCATGTGCAGGTCGTCTTTACTACCAGTCACCTGTTCTCCCACTGACAGAAGATATCACCCCCCTCTATCCATTACTTAGTGCAGTTTATTCTTTTAATTTGCCTTTTTTCACTGCCCTAAATACCATCCTGCTCCTGTGTTTTCCTCTTCGGTCCCAATTCTGCTACATGCACATCTCAATAAAGAGTTTCTAAAATCTTTGCTTGGTCAAACAGCCCATTCTGCTATTACTGATGCAATTACCCAGGTACAAGTGACCTTATGTTCCAAAACTGCCTCCCAGTTACTCTATTTCTGCAATGCACGTATGTCATGTCAGACAAATTGCATACAGAACAGAAGGATCACCACTGTCCCTGTCCTGCTGCCCCTTTTTGGGACAGAACTATCATTCTCACATTGTCTCTCTTTGGACATGGAACCAAAGCTACTGGAGGAGACAGGAAAATATGTCACCCTGGTTAGTTTGTTGAAGAGTCACTGTAAGACGGATCTTACATGCAGAGGGAAACAGATCAAGACCTTCTGCCTTTGTATTTCCATAGCAGCCTTGGGATAAGGATGCTCCAAAGCCACAGTTTCCTTGTTGAGAACTGTTTAAAAAAAATCTTTGAGGTTTCTTAAAGAAGGAAGGAAAAGAAACACTCCAAAGAGATTTACCTCTCAATTATTCAGGGTCAATATAGATTATTTGAAATCAGAATAGTTGAACCATAGTTTGTAGCAGCATTATAGCTACCTTAAATTCTGGCTTTTGCTGAGAAAAAGAAATTAGATCACCTGTGTCTTACACACTAGGAATATCTATTTTTCATTTGCTTCTTTTATAGATAGTACTTCTACATGCCTTAGGAAGTAGATTATTGCTGCAGAAACAGATAAAATGTTTTTCTGCTTGTAGTTCCAATGAGTCTTGTCCAAACTATATATGACTTTTTATTATTTTTTCAGTAACATTCAAATTTTTTATGCACAGGTAAATATATATGTACATTGAATATGAGGTATTGGTTAGTCTTCTAGAAATCACATTCATCATCTAGACTTCTCAGTCATAAAAAAATGCAACAAATTGTATTAAAGTAGATACATAGAAAGCTTCCAAATTTGTTTCCTTTGAAGTTTTTCTTATTTGAAATAGATTTTTCTAATCAAAAGCAAAAGATTCTGGATTGAATTTAATCATATAGAGTTGTATACAAGAAATAAAGTGTTAAAATATCTAATTCATTGACGAAGTTGTATTTATTACTTTTTAATATATTTCCTCAGAAATAAGAAACCAATGGGGAAAGCAGCATAAAGTGAACAACTGAGGAGTAGGACATGGCTTTTTTGTCTTTGATGGTGCCAGAAGTGTACACTTCCATTTCAACACTCTCCAGTGTCTCCTTTTTGAGAGGTCCCATGAAAGGTCTGTGGCTCAGGGCACTTATGAGGATATGGCTGTAGTCTGAATGTATTTCATACCACAAAAAGAAGGCAAGGCTCCTTGACTTGGGGAACTGGCCACACAGTAATACGCAGGTTTTGCCTTCAGATGCAGCAAAATATCATGGCTCATACCAGATTTGTGTTATTACTTAACATACTAACTCTTCTATTCAGTGCATCTGACCAAGTGTTATATAACTACAATTCATGTGTATCTTGTAACCTGTACTTGTGACTTGGCAGCCAGATAAAAACTCTGTGACAACACAATCAAAAATTCTAAAAGAATAAGCAAGTTACTAAATTAACTACCATTGGAAAGCATGACATTCAAGGCCATCAGTTCTACATGTGCATTCAGTACCTTCTGGTGCTCTCATGTCCCCAGAAGCTAACAGACCTCTTTAAAACAGGTACACTTTTAGTCATTTTGCTAAGACAAAGTTTGGTTCAAGTTTTGTGAAGTTTCTCAGGTCTGCTACAGTGTTTTGTAAATGAGAAGTTGCAGAAAGACACATACTTTTCTATCTATGTTTAGTGACTATTAGTTAGACTTAAGAACTATCTGATTAAAATAGTGTGAATGAACAATTCACAAGTAATCCTGTATTTCAGTTACTTTGCAGCTGGTATGACTCAGCTAGTATTATTGTAGCAACACTGTTCACATTATTTCATAATAAGAAAGAGAGAACTAACAGCAGTATTCTAAACATCTGGCTGGTTTGAAGTGTTTATAGTTTTTTAGTTCCTCCCTCTAAAAAATGTCATGATAGTTTAGTTAGCATGATTTGCTTCTTTGCATGGAAGAAAGAAAAGAAATATAAACTTATCCATAAGAAAATATATGGCACATGGTTCTTTTTGAAAAAGTCAACATCATGCTGAACTGAATAGCTGTTATTCTAAGTCTGAAATCTTTTAGTTGAATCTGGATCTCATGCCACAATTTTGCCTCCTCATTGTAGAAGTCTATGGTATTCATCTTTTTAATTAAGCATTTTTCATCGTGTGTTTTGAAGGTGGATGTGAAGATCTTCCTACTACAGGAGCCCTACTTTGCTTATGAGGCAAAACAGAATTCTATTTAGATACACAGGAGTGATGGAGACACTTTTAACATGCAAAGCTGAAGGTCTGAGGTTGGGCTGAGTGCTACTCAAGGGAGTACTTAACAGGAGGTAGCTGAAAGGTTTAACCACTATAGCTGTTACAGGTGTCTTAAGGTAGTTTAAGGTGTCTAAAAACTGTTACAGTAGTTTCTGAGAATAAATGTTAAGAGGCTATAGCATTTTATGTCTCTGTTGCTCAATTAACACCAGTAAATGGTAAGTCAACACTCTAAGAAGTGGAATCTGGCTCAGTCATTTGTTTTAGATTACTTGTGGTTTTCATCAAAAGATGGAAAAAAGACATTTGCCTGAGAGTCAAGTTCACAGAGATATGAACAGTAAAAAGTCTAGTGAGGTCATTTGGCTTAGTTAAAAAACAACATAGCCTCCAGTACTTAGAAAATTTCTAATCTGTGTCTATACAACTTTATGACCCTCTTTAGAATAAATAAAATACAAACAATATGTTCTCTCGTGTTCCATTTGAATTAGGCTAGAAAGCAGTACTGGGGGCCATATGGCATGTGCACAGTTAGGCATCCCTCAGCTGCCCGAGAATGATCAACTGTTACTGTTATGGTCGGTTATGGTGTAAAACTATTCAAAGTCCTTAAAGGGGTAGATATTACCCCCTCGTAAACAAGCATATTAAAATTATGCCGAACTGGACATGTCTCAAAATTTTTCTGTACTTCTTTTTTTTTTCTCTCTCTCTCTAAAGGCGAAAGAAGAGAGAAAAAAGTATTTCTTCCTCTTTCTAATTCGGTAACTGGCAAATACCATCGCAGAGATTGAATTAAACAGCTAAAGATGGTTAGCACCCAAGGTATAAAAAAGATGTGTGCAAAAGACTGTCTCAGGCCCAGATGTAAAGAGCACAAGTGGTGCCATTATTTTTTGCTCAGACTCCACACTGGAGTTTGTTTTACCTTTCATGAGAACCATACTCTATACTTCAGGTAGTTAAGTAAACACTGGGGTTTTTCCAGTACTGTTGTAGACATATTTTTAGCAAATCTTACAATATAAACATAGGAATGAAAAAAATCCCAGCACTTTAAGTTTATGGTCAGTGAATAGTTTGGAAAAAAAAGTGTCATGGTCAAACAAATAGAGTGTTACTGGAAATAATTAATGTGCTTTGCCCTTTGGAGTACTACTTTTAAACCTTATCCAGTTTACTCTGCTCTTGACATTCTGCTGCTGACATCAAATGGACATTTTACAGCTAGATACCTGGGCTGTCTCACAGGTCTTTATGTCCTAGAAGAAGCTAACCATGTAAAATCAGATTAGCAAAACCATCGAGCCATTTATAAAGTGTCTCCAAATATCTGCTGGATTTTGTAGTAAAATTCCACAGCAATTGCCACAGCTCCCAGGGAGCTGCAAATCTTACTTCTCTTTTGGATGGCAAAGAGGGTGATTAGCTCTTTTTTGTCACTGTTATAATTGAAGCACACTTGCAATAAGACTTTAAAAATTATTTTCAAAGGGGTGTCTGTGTTGTGTTCTGTTATATAATTTGTATATATTTATTGCTATTTCAAAAACTTTGGATCCAAGCCTCACTTAGTACATTCTTAAATCAGTGGTGCTGGATTGATACACACAGATGCTGTGCATTTGACCTAGAATTAATAATTATGTGAGTTTTATATCTGTTTTATAGGCAGAAAGTTGAGGTGGAAAATTTGGAAGGTAGCCTCTGATGTTGAATGAATCACCTGTAATATATGGTGCTATTCTAGAAAGGCTGTAGCTCCTTCCTTACCCTTACCCTTACCCTTACCAATTCAGTGTGCTCACTTGGTGTCCAGTGATGCTGAGATGCTTAGTGAAATATTGCTTCTCCTTTTCTGTCAGGATAACTGCTACTTAAAAGCTGAAATGGTGGGAGGGTGCTTATCTGTAAGCAGCCAAGCTGAAGTTTTCTGGTTGAGCACGTATGGTTACATATCATAATACCTATACTAGCATATGTTGTGTCATCCTTGAAAGAAAGAGTGGTGATCACCCTAGCCGCTTTTCTTTTCTCTTTTCCATTGTCATTTTAGCCAACAAAATGACACTGTGCTTATTTTAATTCATAATGGTAAGACATCACCAGGTCAAGAAAAGAACTCAAGGTAGGATTTCACAAGACAACTAAGCTATGCTCTGACACTGAAGGCAGCCAGTTCAACTCACTGGATCAGTAGAAGCTAATTTAGGAAAACAAGAGATATGTTTTATTTCAGGCTAGTACATTTCAGATATTTGTCAAACAATTTCAAAGGAGAGAAAAGCTATTTAGCCCTTTAAAGAGCAATGTCTCATTTAGCTGGTCAGCTGAAAATCTGCTCCTTAAGTTTTAAAGAATAAAGTTAAATATATCCAAATCCCTTGAAAGGCCTTGAAGAGAAGACTGGTGGTAAAAGTCGGCATGCCCCAATGGGACAGCATGCTCTCTGTCGAGATCTGTCTAACAGTTGAATCTAACAGCAGGAATTCAGGGCACACAACATGTTCATAAGACGTGACAGCAGGCCAGCTTTATAAAGGGTATAGAAAGAGTGATATTTCTTATTTCTTAAGACTGTTAAGCACACTGGGTTTGTTTTTTAGGTTTATTTGGTTTTTTGATGTGTTTTTTTGGTTTTTTCTTTTTTTTTTTTTTCAAATTTGTAGCTGTCTTCTATGAATAACTGTGCTGTCTACTTTGGACTTACATGAATGTGCGCTTTCACTTGAATTTGACCTTGAATTGCCTTGAATGAAGTGCAAATTCATGGTAAATAAACAGCAGGAGTGAATTCCTTGTATAACAGTCCTGGGCCACCCTGGATCCCTCCAGATGATCTGTAAAGAGAGAACACTATTCCAGCTGCGTGGACCAGGTAAAGATCTGGTAGCACAGCTGACTGAAAGAAATTATTCCAATAGTAGGAGGTAACCATGAAAATAATTCAGCTTGTAGCAAGATAGCAAGATCTGCATTTGGAATCCAGGTCTCCTCAAGAAGTAACTCATAGCACCTGGTGAAATAGGCAGCTCTGGAAAGAGCTTGTATTTGTTATTCCTGATCATTTATACTGCCAGTTATGTGAGCTCTGACAAGTGAGTAATGGGAACAGACACATTGATAGTGCTCAAAACAAGGTCCCGACTCAGGAAAACATTGACTCCTGTTTGTTCAACATCACTGGAGGAGACAATGTAAGAAGTGGCTGGTACAATGACTGGGGCTAGAACACAAGATTTTCAATTCTTTTTTTCATGTCAGTCACCTTCACTTGTTCGGTGCAGTCAATCATGAATATTTACGTGTGTACCATCCTTGTTTGTAAGAGAACTAAGTCCATGGTTCTCAAACTGCTGTTGCAGAATCAGATGACTAATGGTATTAAAATAACAGTCATGATCAAAGGGACAATGACAGCTGTAAATTAGTGAACATCTGTGACCTTTCAGCATAGATGAAAAGCATCTCTGTGCCCTTTACAGTTGAATTCTGTGGTTACTTCAAGGAGATCTTGACAACTGCTCTTTGCTCTGACTTTATGCAATGCTTAGCATTACAGTAGTGATGCTGCCTGTTTCTGGATCAGTTACTACAAATAGCACAGTAATAAAACCCTTCAAATACATTGGTGTAAATTATCTCCTGACCTTCAGCTGTGCCCCATCAGCATCAGACTACAAATCTCCACAGCAGGGCTTTTTCACTGTTTACAGCAATATCCAAGATGTGTCCAAGAGGCATAAGGAGGTGCAGATGTAATAGAAGAGTAATGAAAGACAAAGGCAGGGTAATAATATTATATGTTGCCTTCAAAGTAATCTTAATAACTCTTCATGTTAACATGACAGCGAAACGGATAAAAGTAAACCAATCTGTAAACAAAACAAAATCAAACAAGCCAACCAGCCAAAAGCAAAACAACAACACTAACAAACAAAAAACAAACAAACAAAAAACCAAAACCAAGCCAAACCAAACCAAACCAATAAAAAAGAATCACCCAATGATCAGAACAGGAAAAAAAAGGACAGAATTTTGAAGACTGAGACTTTGAATACCATATTAATCCCATTAATGTCATTGGAATTTCATAATGCTTTAACTTCTATAGGTACTTTGTAGGTACTTAAAACTTTTAAACTTTCCTATGATCCTCTCCTACATTAATTTAGCTAATTACAAATAAGTGTACAAGCAAAACTATGCAAAACTATGATTACTGTATTCTGCTCAGAAATGATTGATTTTTTAAGAGAGTACTAGCTACAGAGGAATGTTTTCCAGATCTATATATGACCCAAACAAGACTAGAAAAAAATAATCCATATTTTTCTATTATTGTGTTCACGTATGGAAACTGTGAGGCTTCTTCCACTAAATGAAACACAGAAAAGAGAAATAACTCCAGGATTAATGAAGAATCACTGTTTTTTATTAGCCTGTGACTTGAGACAATGGCTGACCTAAGTGCTTATTCCTGTCTAATTCATGTTGTTTTGCAAAATTTTGGTGGGCCATAACTAATAACATCATGCAGGAATGCTTTAACTAACCTCAGCAAGTATTTCTCAGTCTGAAACTCTGTGCTGTGCTGGCTTCCTCTTGACATTTGTGTAAGGACTTTTGTGCTCATTATAATCTTAATCAAGTTCTGCCAATATTTCAATAATACCTCCCACAAAAATGTTTCTTTGTACTGTATACCAGGTGCTGTACCCTTTTGTGATGCACGCAAAAGGAGGGGAATTGGGAGGAGAGAAAAATTAAAATATTAAGTACCTTTTTTAAAAAAGAGGAAAAAACCTGATGATTTGTGGTATAAGCCATGTAGTATAGGTAAGTACAGAGAAATAGTGTGGTTTTTGGAAGAGTAATTTGTCAGCATTTGCAGGAATGTAATCCTAAAAGTGTAATGCTTGGTGACATAAAATGATCAGAATACAGGTGACCATGGCTGTAGAGCTAAGATATTTTAATAGGTAGAGTGAAAACTATTACTGCTGCACATAATGAAGGGCCAGAGCATCCTTAGCTTATAAACATCTTTTAATGAGTCCCTTCTGCCCTAATTAGAAAAAGAGAGACCTAGCAGCACTATTCTAAATTAATGGGTATCCCTGAAGGCAAAAGTAATTGGACTTGAGGGAAAAAATAATGCAAAGCCAGTACCTTATTTGGAGACTTGTAGGTATGTTCATGTTCTCATTTAGATTGTATAGCCTGGGATGCTGTTGCCTATATTCAGTGATATCTGTTTTGAAAGAACCAGTCTGCTAGAGAGAGCTGATCTGAAACAATACAAGAAAGCTGTTCACTTTAGCAAATGTGAAATATGAAATAATATTTCAATTAATTAAAAATGGTCAAAAATCTCACTGCTGCCCATTCTGGAGATGTACTTGGCATTACAGTGAAAAGACTTGGTTTATTTAAATGTTGTCTTTTCTCAAGACAAACTTGCTGATTTGGTGTTACACTGTCTTGGGTGTTACTTGCAGCTGGCTATTACACAGAGACAGAGGGAGTCCTCTATTAGAGTCTTTGTCTGCTAAAGATATTTCCCAGCTTTTATTTTTACTTGGCACTTAACTTTGCCAATGTTGAAATAAAAGAATTAAAGCAGTCAGGGTTTCAACAAAAACATCCTGTCTTAGAGGTCCAATGTTATGTGAATAAAAACATCTCTTATATAGCTAATCTTACAGCTCATCACACTTTATGGCCTATAGTTGCAATTCAGGCTAGCTCCTCTCTCCTAAAAGTTCATCCTATATCTGCATATGGTGGAGTATTGGTGACCCCTCCCATGGGCGCACCATCGGTCAGTTGTAGTGTCCTTTCCATGCAGTGAGATGCATAGATCCCACATGCAAAGAATGCCCACAGTTTGGTTGGGTGATGAATGTGTCTGGATAGATGACAGAAAACATACACACTGTGCATAGCCTGCAAATCCTTCTGGAGGAACCTGTGAACCTTCCTGCAGCCAAAACACCAGTATTTCTCAATATATGGCTTCAAGATAATCCAGTTAACTATAAAGTTATAAATGATTAATGAATAAGGCCTGAGCAAGAGCTTAGAAAAATCCTGGGCATATCCTCTGAGTGACCATGAAAAAAGGCTTTTCAAGCTTCACTTTGCTTCTTGTGCTTTTTCTCACTATCCATTATTGGAGATGGCTGCACAATAGATCCTCAGCTTCAAACCAGCTATTGATGTAGTACAAATAGATGACAATAATAATCATCCAAGTAACAATAACCTCTATTTTCCTCTCTCCACTCTTTTACATTCCTCTCCCCTACAGACATACTTTAAAGTAGACAAAAATAAACTGAAGAGGGCTTGAAATGTGTTGATTGGCTGTTAATATCTTGTAGTGGTTTTAATTACTGTGTCTTCCACACCCTATACTTTGTTATCGTTTCCCTCTCTGGTGAAGTGACCTGACACAAATTTCCATTGGAGTGAAATAGTCCATCAACATTGTTCTTAGACTCTAACATGCTGAGTTTCTGTGCCAGCAGCACTTACCTTTATGCAACCCAATCTCCGAAGTAAAATTCTACTTGTAAGAAGTCTCAAAAGGACAGAAGCCATCTGAGGTTAAAGACACTGTTTAAAACAGGAGCCTGGCCTTCACTACTGTGTTGCTCCTAAATTTCTTGGCTTAATTAATTGAAAATGCATGAAATAGCCAGAAACTAGAAACCTGTGAGAAGGTGTCTTTAGTTTAGGGTTGAACTTCACAATTCATCTTTGCTCCTGTCTATTAATGGATAGGACTACCATAATTCTCTGTTTTCTTTTTTTCTTTTTTATATTCAACTCTCCTGCCCCCAAAATTACGTGTGGGCAGATTTTTTGGCTGAGGCAGCCTGTGTCCATGTTATTTTCAGCCTCATCAGGGGCTGGATCCTGGAGTCTATTCCTGATCAAAGAGCCAAACAAAGGGCTGGGTTCAGCCACTGTGGCTCTGATGTGAGAACATCCCATTGCCTGACCAAGGGTCCAAGAACAGGTAACAGCCGGGTTTGTAAAAACCCAGCAAGAACCCACAGGACTGTGAGGTGGTGGGCATCGAGAAGTCAAGAGCTGGGAAGAATCCCACAGAGGTGCATTGCAGGTGACAGAAAGCCTGTGGAGCCAAGGCTGTAGAGTAGAAGGTGGTAATTCTGTTTAGGAAGAGCTTCGGGGGAAGAAGAAAGTACAGGGTGCTGGGTGTCATAGGAAAGGGGTGTTTCATTTCTCAGGACCCAGAGCAGTGGGCAAGGGAGAGCAGCTGAGGTTTGAGGAGAAGTGGGAGTCTAAACTGAATGACTGCCAGCTAAGCTGAGGAGAAGACGCCTCTGGGAAGAGGGATGGTAAGATGGTTTGAAAGGATGAGAGAGGCTAGGAAGACAGGCCTCTATCATAGCTTGCAAAGAGGTCTGTGCCTCCAAAGCACTGAAGTGAACTTTTCCTACCAGCATCTGTGGTGGGAAATGGGCACCAGACAGCCTTCTCATGAGTCTGCACTGTTTACTTGCATTCCCCCATCCCAGCTGCAACATCACTTTTGCTTTATGGAGGCCTTTTATGGGCAAATAAAAAACAAGGAAATAACAAGGTCCATTTAGATTTTCTACAGTAGTTTGATATGTTTGGTACCCTGACATGAAGAGTAAATGGCCTGCCACTGAAGTCATCCTGCTGGCTGGAGGCCTCCAGGTGAAAAGTCTGGTTTGTATGTATGAAAATGGAACTTCTGACCTAAACCCCTTAACTGTACTTGCAGGCATATGTAGGCAATTCAGATTTCTGTTTCTATGAGATAATCCCTTGGCACTAATGACTGAGGTCTGTAAATTATTCAGCAAAATGTCCCAACTCCTTCTTGCTGGGACTTCAGAGCTTTGGGATTTTTTTTCATCTTTTTAATTTTTTTTAGATTTGATAATCCTGTGTAACACACCTGAAAATTGAACCCCAGGGAGAGCTTTTCAGTTACACACAATTAGTTTTATAAGCAGCATTATTAAATCATCCATTAGCTGTTTGAGGTTTTTTTTTAAGTTCCTTTATTAATAGCAATAAAGGCTTTTGTATGAAGAATACAGGGTGGCATTATATGAAATTGTTTCAGACTCTAATAATAATTTTCCTGCTTGTAAGTAGAATTAAGAAATGAACTTTCTCGTCTAAGATTTTGTTTAAAATCTGCCACTCATTTTCCCCCTCATCCTTCCCCTCTTCATTTTTTTTTCCCTCAGATGCATGAAATAGGACTGTGTTGGATCCTGAGGGAGAAAAAAGGCCATGGGGCAAAGCCAGACCTGAGGACTCTGCTTAGGCTGATGTCTCTGCCTAAAGTTGAGGATCATGCTCCCCCATCAGCAACCCTACTACCAGAGGGAGCAGATCAGAGGATAACGGCGCAGTCCAATGAGCTGCTCTTGAAACTTGAGGCCATGAGTGTTGCTGAATAAAATGAGGAACTGTTGCCAGGGCTGGGGCAGAGAAGAGGTGAGTACTAGAAAGGAGCCAGTCAGGTTGTGTGAGGGCTGCATGTCTCATGTTTGTAAGCATACTGGGAGGGTTGGGTGAGAGAAGGCACCTGCCCACTCCATACTGAGTGTCCAGAGGAGATGGTGATAAATAAAGAAATTGCAGGATAATATTTCTCCTTGCTGCATTTTCAGTATCTGATCCTGTGATATATGGACCTGGTGGCTGTCAACAAACCACCACATCCACAAGGCACTTTTTTCGATAAATTTGACTAGATTTTTTTTGCACCCATGTGTGCTTTTGCCTTCAACAATATCCTGTAACAACTTATCTCCCAATTCCTCACTGTGTGCAAAGGTACTTTTGTTTATTTTTAAACCCACTGCCTGCTAACTTCATTGTTATGAGACAGACCAAGAAGTCATTGCTTATTCACTTCCTCCCTGTCACTCCTGATTCCTATTGTTCTCAGGGTATTGTATCTGACAAGGCTGTATTTTAGATATTGTTCTGAGTTTAACACAAACATAATGTTTAAAGCTCTGAAGTTGTGAGTGGAGCTGTTTGCCCTTCTGGGACTATTGTGCTGCCATCCCTGTTCCTAGCAGGTCATCTCATTTACATTTTAAAACCTGGGATTCAGAATGGATATGTAAATTAATCTTCTAATTCATATCCTAACTCCTGGTACCTAGTCTGAAATTGAAATCCTAAGCATAAATTTAGAATTTAAGATATAGACTGTATTCCAGTCCAATTTATACAGAAAGTATCATAAGTAACAGTTTGAATTGAGAAAACTGAAATAAACGTTCCATTAAAAACCAATCAGCACTATTATTTCCTTTTACCAAAGCTTCAAAAGCTTGTGTTAGTCTTGACTGTCCTTTTCAAATGGTGATTTGAACCTACCTTCATGATTTTCCAACAGAAAAAGAGAAATTTTGAGGACATATTTTTGTGAGCAGACGTGACTTCCTCAGTAAGGTCCAGAGACTGCCCTCTTCCTAAGAGTGGGTCATTCTGTCTCTGGAAGCAATATAAGCAAATCACTTTTGCTTATGAACATGGTAAAAAGAGTGTATGTTCATCTTTTTAACACACAGGATTTTTAAATGAAGAGAAATATGTATAAAGGCATCACACATTTCCTGGTATTTGCAGAACCAAGATTATTTCCTCCGTGGCCATCTTCCTTTTCTCTTCTTAGTCTTACAAAACCAAATTAAAATTCATGAGGGATTCTGGTGGACAATATAGTTTTGTTTATTTTGTTTAAAAATATATACTGTAAGCTAAAAAAATAGATTATATACATATATATACACATTGGCAAGAAATAGAAAATGTCACCTTTTGTACTGAGAATAATCACAGGTTATTGGAATATCCAATAGTGTCTGTAGATTTTTTTTTCAGCAGAACTATCAAGAACAATGATTATCACCTACAGTAGACTAACATTTTCTTTACATATGTACAACTGTTCTAGGATCTTTCCAGAGAATTTAATGGTTGGTGTCTCACACTAACACGCAGAATGCCATTTACTACTTTCTCTTCTTGGGGTCAGTGGGAAATCTAACCCCTTTACTCTCTATTTTATAGTCTTTTTCACAGGTAATCTTCATAACTGCAACACAAACACAACAAACCAGAATAGCTTTATATTCCTATTTGGTACAGCTGTCCATAGATAAACAAGCTATTAAATGATGAAAGGCAGGATCACTGGGTTTAGCTGGGAATACAGCATTGCCTTCTGCAGTTCTAAACAATTGCCTGTATTATTTAGTAGTATTGTCAGCTGGATCTCTTAGTGAGTCCAGAGATACTTTAGGAGTAGGTCTTTAGAGTCAGCTCAACACAACAAATTGAGTTGCTTGTTTGGAGTTACCTGATGTTCTTTTTTCACACAGCTTAGTTTTACAGGAAGAATTTGTGAAAATCAGTCATTTTCACAAGAACATTACTTAATAGACATCCGCCCATTCCTCCCCATTTTTCTATTCTCAGTAGAAAGAAGGATGGCTGACGCCTCCTCCCCTTTTCTTCCCTGGACAATTCCACAAAGAACGCCCTATAATATGCAGCTCAGTCTTAGCATCCAGCCTGCTGCCTGGAGCCTGGCTTGGGGAGTAGCCCTTTACTTACATTTAAAAAAACCCTTTCTTTTCCTTCCCTAAACCTTCGATTTCCAAAAGAAGCAAGTGAAACCTAAGGAACTGAACCCTTCCCCAAGCCCAGCTGGAGGACTGGAACTTCTGAGGGGGGAAAAATTTGCCTTTTCTTTCCAATCTTTGCTATTATTAATTTAGAAGTATGTCACTGCACAGTGTCATTAAATGGCATGGAGCTGAGATGCCTTTGCACTGTGACAGGAACAGCTTCCAACTTCATTGAAAAACAGCATTTCTAGTATGAGTGACAGCTAGGTTTTCCTTGCCAGTGCCCAATGAGAAAGGTGTCTGCCCCCCTCAGGAGCAGCCTCACCCAAGGGAACCATTTTTCCAGCTTTCATGGGTAGATGAAATAATAAAGCAACCGTTGCACTGACAACTTTTTCATTTGCTCACTTGCTTAAGAAACACCTATTCAGAGGATAGAAGGGTGGTGAAAGGTGAGGAGTTTTTTTCTGCCTACACATTCAAAAGGAAAAGGAACTAGCTGAGGCAGCTCTTTTCTATGCAAAGAAATTAGGAAACTTGGAAACAGGGTCATTTCAGGCAAGGACCAGGGCCTGGTATTTTTCCTTGTCTCCTCCTGAGGAGTGATTAATCTCATCTCACTTTGAAGAAACCAAAGCAAGTATGTGTGCAGGCTCATGGGAAAGCTGTTCTCTCTTGACAGGGTGGGAGGAAAGGAGAAAAGGTCAAGAACAGAGCATGTTTACCTAAGCCCTGTGCTCTTAGCTGTGTCTTGCTGCTGAGTGCAGCTGGTTCCACTCTCAGCTGGCATTTTGTGGTTTTGAATACTAGACCGCTAAATAAAATATGGGGTTTTAATACCTTTTTTTTTTAATATATCCAGTGTGGGCTGCTAAAGTAAACAGAATATTGCACGAGTGCACATTTCATTTATGTCAGCAGAAGCTTAAAGCAAAACCAGGAGTGCGATTAGCAACTCAAACCAGCAAAGACCCTGGAATACAGCGCAACTACAGACAGATATAAATTTCCTTTTAAAGAAACATACTTGGAGGACTAGATGCATAATTCTGCAAGCTAAGGAGCACACTGACTCACTGAGTCAATATTTGCTAAGTTTACTGGGCCAAATTCAACTTTATTCAAAACAGAAACAACTTTGTTTAAGAACAATGAAAGGGCCTGGCCATGAGTGTCACAGGCAGCAGATTCTGGTCCCTGAACATTTCTCTTCCTAAGTCCCTGATCCCTGACTGCCTTCTCAGGATGCATTGTCCTTCAGCCTCAAAGACTTTGGGCAGCTTGTTCTTTATATTTGGTATTTGGTAGACTCACACAATTAGGAAGAGGTGCTTGTGATAGCTTTTCCCCCTCTTTTGACTTGTATTAATAGAAGAAAAATACAGGACTGAACTCAGAGGTTAATATATGTTCTGTTGAAAAAGAGAGTAAGCATGCACTTGCTAAAGATAAAAAATTAAGATGTGGAAAAAAAGGATGGACTCCAAGACCTGTCTTCAGAAACAGATGTAAGCTGAGTTGCTTAGCTGTTGCAGACAGGTTAACAAAAGAGAAGAAAAAAAAAACGAATGAAAAAAAAGCTTTAAAAACTTACTTAGCAGGGCTTCAAGCATGGAAATATGGCCTGCTGGGATGCATAAAAATCAGCTGGTGAGAAAACAAAGGGAAGTTGAAAGATTTGGTCTGTGACATCCTCTTGTATTTCAGCTCTGAGGGACCAAAAATGTATTTCCCTGAGGTTTTAAGTAGGGAGACGGTCTGTGACGTATTGTGCCACTGCAAAATCTTGTTCAGATTTCACAGTCTGCTATGAGCAGGGTCTAACATGAAAGCAGAAATAGTCTGGGAAACCCAAAAAATTTCCCTGGAAGTTTGCTGTGGTTTTTAATGTTTCATATTTTAATATTTCAATGTATCATTTCACCTTTAAAGAAGTCTATTTTATAAGGAACCAGTATGCATCTTTTTCTTACCTAGTAGCACAAAAGAGCAGGACAGCAGATACTTTCTCACTTTTTAGGGCCTTCACCACCTGCAAGAAGGAAGGTCAAGCTGGTCTCTGCACTAAAGTGAAGATCACAAGAGAATGCTGTTCTACATTTTCTCTACAACTTTTTTTAAAATCGTGTGGGGCAACATATAAAATTGGTGCTGGCACCTGAAACAGGGAACTTTGATAACCTGACTCCTTTTTCTCCACCCTTCCTTGATCAACAGAAACAATTCCTCTTTCGTGGGCTGAATTTCTTATTGTCTTGCAAATTAAAGGCAAGTCCACTGAAGCCAGATAACTAGTACACGTGTTAATTCAGTCATGCCCTGGTGCTAAAGCGCCTTCTGATGAGTGAGCTATCCTAGCAAAAGAGCAAGTGTTCTTTTCTAAGCCTCCTTCCTGAGCTATGGATGCTTTGGGAAAGCTAAATGAAAGTAGAAAAGAAAGGTTAGAGGAAAGGAGAGAAGAAAAAGTTTAAATGTACTGGATTTTTTAGAGTCACAAAATATCCCTTCTTAGTAGAGGTTAACTAAGACAACAGTGGAAACACAGATTCTGAACTGAAATGCTGCTACTCAGTGGTATTCCGGAAAGAATTTGACTTTGTCTTGCGAACCTCAAGTGATGGCAGAATGCCAGTTTTCCTCTCAACTGGTTGTCATGAGTATTTGCTGATGTTTCGGAATGAATGTTGATAAAATATGCTCAGAATGGCTTTAACCTTTTAGATCTACCATATAACTAAAAATATATTTAAATCTTATGTTTAAAAAATTATGTTTAAAAATTTGGTTAGCCTATGACTATTATTCAGCCTCTATTTTCTATACTTACGATATGCTACTCAGTAATTGAAAGATTTTTTACTGATACCATCTAAGTAGGATTCTTTTTAGAGCACATGCCTAATTATAACTAATTGCTCCACAAATAAATTAATCTAAAAAGCACCTCACTCTTAAATTTTTTTGAGAAAATAATAGTCATCATGCATATTCTTCATCTAGTAAGGTAGAAGAAAATGATCAACAGAAGCAGGCATGAATTGTTTACAGCCCTTGTGCCTACAAAATCTCCATATACTTATTTAATAGCAACAGAGAGGAAGCAAGCAAATGATCAGAGGGATGGACAGTATACACAAAGAAGGCTTCCCAGATTTTCTGGAGTTTCCACTCAGCAGAATCTAACAAAAATTGCTTAAATATAAACAAATAAACAAAAAGAGAGATGACCCTGTTTAGTCACATTAATAAATTGATCAAAATCAAACACTTCTGACATTATATCTTCTGTCTCTCTTCAGGTCTTCAAAATAGACACCGGAAGCTGTTCAGCACACACCTATTTTTACCAGGAACTGTTGAGTTCTGGCTTTGTGAGACAATTAGATTAATTTTCTCCCAGTTGAGGATGAAAGAAATTTTATATTTTTTTTTCTAGGCTAACTTGCACCCATTGACTTAGAGTTAAGGGGTTTGAGCACCAAATAAAATAATGTATTAAGTATTTAGATTTTAATACTTCACCGAAAACAACGTAAACTGAGGTCCCACAGATTGAACACATCCATGTATAGTTCTGTTTTCTAAACTGATCTTCACCTAGAAATCAGTGCAATTAGAAATAGCTCCTTCTAGAAAATACCTTGTAGAATTCAAGTAATTGTTGTTGACCTCATTTGTTTAATCCCCCATTCTTTTCTTATTTACTCAGAAACCATTAGTAAGTTCTGGCAATCTGTAGTTCAGCACCACAGACCCATCAGCTCAGTTAAAACAAACTTCATTTCATCATGCTGTGCAAGCATCACTAAAACAGAAACATCAGCAGTACAGTTTTCCAAGAGATTTTCCAAAAGCATATCTAGGTTGTCTACCCTTCTTCCTCCATTTTGGAGAAAGCACTTGCTCTTAACACCTCCATGCAGTTCACAAGGATGAGTATTCCAGTTAACTCTCGCCACTCTTTTGTTACTGGGTTTTTCATTTTGTCCAAGGCTAATTGCAGGTCTCGTAAGACATCCCTGTAACCATTTCCATAATGGGCAGCCCAGGTGTAGAGAAAGTCATATGCAGGTTTCCACATCATCTGAAAATAAAAGGGAAGAAATTAAAAGGTTTAGTTGCAGAAATTGAATTATTGAAGGGGAAAAAAAAGAAAAAACCCTAAATGGTAGAAAATTCATAGAAAAGAAAAGAGAAAAGATGTGTTTGATCCCTAGCCATGCTGAAATGCTTTATCAATAAAGTCATGTTGATATGAAACCTCCAGTAACTTTATGTAGTTCATCTCTATGAAACTCTCAAATTCTTAGAGGGATAAATAATAGTAATATAAATTCTTCATTCAGATGATTATGATCAAGTCAAAATATATCCTTGTCTGAAAGAAAAATTCAAAGAACAGGGATGGAAGAAAAACACCTCACAGAAGAAAAAACATCTCACAGTCTGATTAGTGTAGCTTCTGCCTTGAGTTTAAGCCTGCCATGCTTTCAGTGAAGGTTCTCATTTTAGAGAGAAAGGTATCATCATTTACCCAAATGAATAGTGCTTACTTTTTGCTTTAAGCAAGTCTATCTTAAGTCACAACTATAAAGTTACAAAAGGAGGAAAGCCAAGTACTTTAGAGGTATAGGGGAAGAAGGAGATCAATAAATTCTTTCTTTTTTTTTAGAGAGGCTAAGTAGAAAAATATTTTTTCATGTACTACTGTAAATGACAGATGTTACAACATATTTTAATGGATTGAAGAAGTTCACCACTGTTATATTTATGCTGAGACCAGAAAGTTTCTGTATTTCTACTTGTAGCGTGACAACTAGGGTAGCCAATGACAGAAACTGGGATTTTCTGAAATTCTGTTGCTGGCTATGTATGCTGCCTTTTCTCTGCCTCTTGCTTCCTTTCCCAATATTCCTGTTAGACCAGGATATTTAAAGAGTTGAGGTACAGTCTCTTGTCTTCACTAGAATGTGAGAAGACAGTGAATATGAAAAGGTGCCATGCTTTGACTCATGCTGAAGTTCAGTCTGACATTGCAATGACAATTGGTTGAAATATATTAAATACAAATCCTGGTTTTCTCTAATCTGTCACAAGTGATTTTTTAACCTAAGACAAAAGAAAAGAAAGCAAAAAATGGAATGTAGGGATCAAAAGCTTTATAAATTGGTCATTGCTGATGCATGATTAACTTAACAATAATCTACACATGCATCACATTGAAGTAATTCTCCTCTTAATGGTGTAACAGCCCTTGATGGGTAATAAATGTGTTAACATTTTCAGATAAATCTCAATAATTAGTCAAAACTTATAATCCTCCCACTTTTTCTTGGTTTCTTTTTTTCAGGCCAACAACTACTACTTATAAGAAAGTTCAGAAGTAAGCCCTGAAATTCAGCAGAAAGTATTCAAATTTTAAGATTAGATTCATAGGACAGTGAGTGTGCTGAGTGTTCACATGAGACATCAGTGCTAGAAACATAGTGTGCTTTGAACTAACATTAATGTGGACAGGCACTATTGCCATTGTGAACCTGTGTATGGAGAATAGCAATTCCTTTGGTACTAAGAGCTGAGAGAGAAGGAATTGAGTCTGGATCATATGTATGACCTGAGATAATCAAGGAATGATGGTACAGAGAGTTGAGCCTGAATATAAGTGCTCAAGTGAGAAAGATCAGCTTGAACATCATTCAACAATGCTTATAAAATACGATTTTCAGAGTAAAACTCAATCTGAGACCTAGAAGTCATTGACATATAACTCTGTGGGGAAGAGTGGACCTACTGCGTGCTTTGGAGTTAACACAGAGAAATACAGGAATTAACTTGGTTTCCCAGGCAAAAGAATACCTGGAGCACAGGCTGATCTTCGGCTCAGCAGTGTGGGCAAGGATCCACCCTGTCTTCTGACATATCTGACATTTCATAGATGCCATGAGTACCTATGGGCATCTCAAATGGCACTTGATACCTAATTAGACACCTAAATTGCTCCTCAGATGTGTATGCACTAAAATACCTCTGAGAGGACAAATGAACTTTTGTTGAGAACTCATATTTCTGTATAAGAAGAGTGTTTTACAAAGGAAAATAAATAGCATAATTTACCTGACAAATTATGAATTAAAAGCATAGATTTGCAATGTTCATACAGTAGAACAGAAGTGGAATTGGTGTCAGAGTTTCCAGCCTCTTCTCATGTTACTTAAGTTAAATTATTCTAACTGGCATAGAAAAGTATTAATGATGGAGGTCAGCTTCCCTTTAGTGAAAAGAGCAAAAGCTGTACTGAGGATGATTTGAAGTGGCTCCTTCAAGGACTGGATGCTCTACCTCTCCTTGTCTGAATGGATAGCAGGGGAGTGAGTAAGGTTAAGTGGACAGGACAGTAAGAAGGGATTGAACATGGCCCTGGAGCTCAAGACAAGAGATCGAGACCTCTACAGGAAAGTACAAAAGGAAAGAAGCACACAAAGCAAGGAAGAATAAAGGTTCCTGGCTATGTTTGTGCAGAGGAGCAAGTGTGCATGCGCTGTTACACCAGACTTACCTCCAGAGATACTGCTCCATTTTTCCCTTGGTGGGGCACCTCATAAGCTTCTATTTGCTGCTTTGTGAGTCGGGCTAACTTCTCTGCAAGCTCTCGCCAGTTTTTGCCAAGCTTGACAGCTGAAGTCAAAATTATGGTGTCCTGGGTAAGACGTGCCACTAATCCCTGGCAATCTATTTTCAAAAGTGCCTGCAACAATAATTTTTATTAGTGATCCTTCACCAGTAATTACAAACTGAACATTTTAATTTATCTTTATAGCACTATTCTGCACTTCTACACAGACAGAAAAGCTGATTTTTTTTTATTTTGTGTTCTTAAAAATATGTAAACTTTTTCCTACAAAATGGTGTTGCCAACAGTTTCAGAGGAAATCTGTCCGTGAGCTTAAGAAACAAATTAAACGCATTCAGCTGCTTCAGCATTCCAGAGTCAGATGGATCCTGCAAAACTTACAGATGCTGAAGAAAAAATAGGCTTCTCCAACAAAAATATTTGAGACATCAAATTTAGCTCCTTAGAAGTATTACCTGAAACTTGAAAATTAAGTTTAGAGCACTATTATGCTAAGGTGTTGTCTTTTGTCTCTAGCTTTTCTGGAAAATCATTGATCACATTGACTAGCACACTTTGATTTACTCCTCCCACAAATCTGACAAGTTGCTGACCATTAAGCAGAAATGAAAATACAGAACTCTTCCCTCCCCTGTGTGAAGTGAGCATTTAGTGACAGAGTTTTATGGCAAATTAAAATGGTTTCATGAACAAAACCATGAAATGCAGATATGTTTCCTACTCCTTTCATTTATCTTTCTTTCTTTCTTTTCTTTCTTTTCTTTCTTTTCTCTTTCTTTCTCTTTCTTTCTTTCTTTCTTTCTTTCTTTCTTTCTTTCTTTCTTTCTTTCTTTCTTTCTTTCTGAGCTAATGAGAAAAATAAGTGGTATTTTTTTCTTCTTAAATCAACAGCAAAATATTCTACTGTAAATGTTGAGTTTTTCAGTGAGTGATCAAGAACAAAAGCCAGACGCTTTCCTTGGTTTTGAGATACTGATTTTTAGTGAAATATCAAGCATTTCTGCAATAATCAGTCACATGTGATTTAATTGTACAATATTTTACCATAAAAATCCCCATAGCAAACAACAGTACTCTGGTAGGCACAGTAATGAGAAGCTGATTACAGTGTACTGTACCAAATTACCCTATATTTTGTCAAAGTGAAGACAAAGTTGTTCAGTTTGCCTTTGTTCTGGTAAGCAAGAACCCTATAACACATTAAAATAGGAAATTAATTAAAAGAAGAAACAAGTAAATTTTTCTCAAAAATTACACAAATGGTATCTAGCTTTAAGTCTAGCTTTGCAAGGACAGGGGCCTTCACTGGAACTTCATAGCTCAAAATTATGTAAATCGCACAAAACAGGACATTGAGCATCCTGGTCTAGTGGAAGATGTCCTCACCCATGACAAGGGTGGTGGAATGAGATGATCTTTACAGTTCCTTCCAATGCAAAGCATTCTATGATTCTCTTATTCTAATTATTCCCCACTTTTTGCCTATTCTGTAATGAACTCTGTTTCACTGCATTCAATCCAAAGTTTGGACAGTTTTCACCTTTAGGTCAGGTCTCCCTCTTCTTTTTTTACAGAGACATGGCAGACTTTGCTGTTCTTCATACTGGCTAAGTTTTATTCCATACAGTTTAATGTGCTTTTAAGAGTTGTAAATGGCCACTGCAACCACAATTTTCTGAATCCTGTTGAAATTGCTGCCAACACAGGGTATAGACTAGTTATGAGAAGTTCTGCTAAGGTTTACAATTCAGGATAATCAAAGGGCTTTAGATGATAGCTACAATGTGAAATTTTAAACATCAATTTTTATAATAATTTATTTTCACATCAGAAATTTAATTATAATCTGTCCCTTAATAGGCTGGTCGACTTTTCAGTCAGAGCCAAGGACAGTATTAACTAACCATTAATTCCAAATTAATCTGAACACAAATCAGTAAGTAAATTAGGATGGTTAACAGTGCAACTTATTACCTGGAAGAATTTAGAATAAACCCACTTTTGATTCACATATAAGAGTACTTAGTCACATAGAAGTTGTCCAGTGGCTAACAAATAAGGCCTATGAAAATACATGCAGAAATACTTGCAATATTGTCCTTAGGCTGCTACAACATTGACTATGAAGTCATGTGGGGATAGAAAATCCTGTCTTCCACATGTGGATCATGGTTTTATTTTTAAACATATGAAGCTAAGTTAGACACACATCTTAGCATAGACAAATAAATATATATAATAGTGTTTCCACATTGTAAGTTTACTTAATACTTCCCAACAGGAATGTGAATTTCTCAGGGTAGCAATTTACTATGACAAAAGACAAAACTATTTCAATAAGTATTTAAAAAGCAAAAAAAAAGTCGACTCAGTCAACCTACTAAGTGAACAAGGTTCCTGGAACATTAACAGAAGATTGTTTAGAATTAATTCATCAAAGTATTATCCTTCATGAGAGTCTGAATATATTTTCTGTCTATAGGTGTCTACAATTTTTAGTAATCTGTTCAGGTTTGTAAAAATTCCTGCAAGGGTGAAGAATCATGTTTTCTTGTTCATACATAACTCCTGAGCAGTTTCTTAGCAATGCAGTCTCAATAGGCAAGTTAGTTCATGCAATACTTACAACAATGAGTTCATAAAGAAATAGTCTTTTTTTTTTGTTAGCATGGCAGTCTTGCTTCATCCTCTTCACAACATGTGCAACTCTCTCTGATTCTTTATCAATATGTGCCTCATTAAAGTCATCCAAAGACATATGTGAGTATCCTAGCACCTCAGCTAAAGCTCTCCAGTCATAAACACTCTCTGATACTGTCGAAAGAACTACTGAGTAAATGTAAGTCAGTTTTTTGAATGGCAATGCCATTTGTTCAACAAGATTCCTGGTTGTTAGCTCACTATCAGCAGTGTCCATAGCTTGTTCTTTGGAAATCACTTTTATGTTTTTGCAATGTACAAGGCCAATCTTTCTTCTGAGAACTCCTACATACCACTCTTTCATTTTAGTTTGTCCAATGGCTTTAACTTTGTCTTCACCAAGAAGTGCGATTGTATCCCCTTTAAAATATTCCAGTAAATAGTCAATCTTATTTTGACGTAACACAGTCTTCAAAGCCACTCCGTAAGTGTTAACACTCAAAGGTTTATCTTGAAACCTTGGATATTTTACTGTTGGTATCAAAAGCCAAGGCGCGGACTTGATTTCTTTGCGGTTCTGTAAACGCTTTGGCCTGTTGAAAATTCCACTTAATTTTGGAGCTGGATCAGGAGTAGTAACATGGAACTGTGTAACTTGGCTACTTTGTAAGACTTTAATCTGAACAAGGAAAACAAAGAAATGCATCTCCCTACATCCAAGCAGGGAAAACAGGAATTGTTGGCGGACCATTTTACCAGTTTTCAACTCCTCTTCCTTAATATTTTTGCTTCGGTCTTCTGTCTTTACTTCAAAATCTGGATCACAGGATACCAAAGAAATGTTTAGATCTTGTGGTTTTTCAAGCAGAAATGTATGTTTTCCCCACAGTTGAAACACCACAGGAGGCATACTTTTCCCCCCTTTTTTTATATCACAAATCGTGAGTTTTTCTGGAATGTAGTTATGACCAAAGACTGTAAAAACTGCTGTAAAAGATGGATGAATGTATTTGGGGCCATAAATTCCAACTGAGACTGTTCTATGAACATAGTCCCAGATGTTAGTTGCTGGAGGCTGGATTTTGTTTGCTTGTATGGCAATCACTGCATACATCACATGACTTAGGTCCGTTAGCTTCACTTGTATGGTATCTTGATAAATGTAGCAATTCTCTAGCTTCTTAAAAGGCCCTTCTTTATTGAGACTAAAAAAGCACACAATGTCACTCATAACTTGGCTGAGTGGATCATTCTTCACTTGAGCTGCAACTTTCACCTCTAGGAAAATGGCTTCACTTGTGTTGAGGTTGCTCAGCGTCAGTTCTATCAGAGGACTTACAGTGCTAGACAGTTCATTGTTACATGACAATGGCGGGTTAAGGATAGCCTTTAAACCAACTTCTTGGAATTCTCCTGGTAATACATGACCCACAGGGACATGAATGTTGATATCTGAGTCAGGTAGTTGTACTGAACCTCCTTCATGATTCAATTTACAAACTACATGAATGTCTGTAGCTTGTGTTTGTGCCCATCCAGGACTATGGCTCATGGCTTCTAAATCTAGGCAAGACCGTGTGAGTTGTCGGTGACTCAACCAAGCCATCTTGTAGGCTTCACGGTCATTTTGAAGCCATGTCATGTCCGAGGCTGTAGTTTTTTGAGGTGCTGTCTTGTGAGGATTAAATCTTTGGTTATCAACGATATCCAGGAAGTCAGAGACACTCTTGGATCGTCCAGATCTTCTTGATGAAGTCTTTCTTAAGAGACAATCAATATTTAGCTCATCACCTGATGAATCCAAAGAGTCTCTATTGCCAGAAACTTTCGAGAACAAATAAGGTTTTTCTTTTAAGATAGAAAGGCATTTATTATTTTTATTTCTATTTGAAGCAGCTATGTCATGTATAAAAGGGTTGGAGCCTGACAGTTCGTTCCAGAAAGGATTAGTCTTGGAAACAACTTGGGCATGTTTGAATACACCAGACCAGTCAATATCCAAATCCAGTTTCCTTTCACTGACATCTGTTTAAAAGAAAAAATAGAAGCATTTCCTAAAGCACAGAGTGTTGAGACATTCCATTCATTTCAAAGAGGTAGTCTGTTAAACTAACTGGTGGCTAAATTTATTCTCCTGAAATACATATAAATCATTTCTATATTTTCACCTCAGGTTTTTCAATAGTATCAATATTGATTTAATTAAGAATCTTTCTTAATAGAAGAGTGCTAACAAATTAGTGCTGGATAACAAATTAGTGTTGAAGGATGAAAAGCATCCTCTTCAAGGTGCTGATCATTATCATCTCCTATGATTATTAATTGGCATTGAATACAATAAGGTTCCATAAGGCTCAAACCATTACATTATAGTAATATTTGGCCTCTTAAAAATGCTATGGATTTCTTTCCTTTGTGTCCAACTGTTTGCAAAGGTTAAAGAACTACTGTTTCATTTTTCATACACTGCAGACTGTACAGACAAATGCATTATTCAAGATTCCTTTTCATGGTAGTGCACATGCATTTAATAGATAACAGCACACTTACAATTTATCTCAATGTGTGCCGAATTCGTTATACTAGCTTTCCATTAGAAAAAATCATTGATATAATTTATGAGGTCTTGTGCACCTTGAAATTTGGAGAAAAATGTTTGTGGAACTACTAATTTTTCTGAGATCGTATTTTGATAGATAAATACGGGTTTATACAGGATATTTAGATATGTTTTCTAATAAAAATACTCATAATAAACAGTAGTATCCATTTGATCTGAAGAACAGATGTCCTTTTATTTTATATAAACCCTTGTTTATAGAAGCTACTTTACTGGTTGAGACTCACAGTTCTTGCAGTGAATAGAGTACCTGTAACTTTTTATGCTAAGGGTTTCTATTACTTCAGTTTGCTATTCTGTTTTCTACATATGGATGTTATACCATCCCTTTTTCATACATCCTTGGAAAGAGTTTAAATTTCTAGAGAAATTGGTTGTTTCTGTTTTTTCCAGCATAACTATATCATTTATTACCCTTTCCATAGTAACTTCCATTTACAAGGTTACTTATTATTACTTAATTGCAATAATGACAGCCTCAAAAATAAATAAATAAAAATAAATAAATTTTTATATTTATTTTTATGTATTTTTTTAATAAACTTTTCCTCTTGTTTCATTTGTCAAAGTTTGATAAAGAGCCAAAACCATGAAGCCTTTCCACAATTCAAGAAAACTGACAATTTGGAAGAACCAAAGTGGAATTTACTTGCTTCCCGGCTGCCTATCTGCAAAGCTCTAACATTGTCTTCACAAGAGCCTTCCAGATGAGCTGCCAGGTGTGTTGAGCCCAATAGCAGTCTCCTTCCCCTTGAGCACCTAGTCTTGACCGGGATCACCAGATGGGTCTAGGCTGCTCAAGCACCAGCTGAAAACTCCTTTTGTTTCTGCCCACAGGGCAAAAGCTTTCTTTGAGCAGTGATGCTATTACAGTCAAAACATTATTGTCTATTAAAAAATAAATTACTTATGCCCAAAAATAATATAAGGGCATTTGCTTGGGGTTCTTTTCCCATCCTAAAGGGCATGTTTCTAAAACTGTAGCAGAGCCTGAGTCACTAGGATGGACACTTTCTTACACCAATGTAACAGAACAAATTACACCGGTACAGTAGGTCAGTGAGGAATAAATTTCTGCTCCACAACTCACACAGCAAGTGCCAAGCTCACTGTTACATTTCCTGCTGGACAAGAAGCTAAGTGAATGCCTACATTGTGAAAGGTGAAGTTTTCTTAACTTTGGGGTTAAAATAGTGATGAGATTAAATCAACTTTGCTGAGATCCAGTTTTCAGATTGGGCTAACTCAAAAATTTCCTTGTCTTCCTTGTTCTTAAAACCCTGAATTAATCTAATTCGGCTTAGAACTCCCTCTTCTCTTCCCCAGTAGATGTACCCTAAAAAGCATTTGTTGATATAAGGTTAAAGATTTCAACTCTTCCTCCCAACCTGCCTGACCAAGAGATTTTCCAGAAATAAGGATGGAACAGCCTTAGTACAGAAAATAGCAGAAAAGACATACTGTAGCTGCCTGAAGTTGTCCGGTCATCTACATCAATCAAAGTCCCCTCTGACCTGCTTCGTGGAATCTCTCCACTGCTTAGGGAATCTGTTCCACTGCTGGAAGAACTTTCCTCCTGAAAAACAGTTAAGCATATAAAACATCAACAATTATGCAATTTGAAAAATTGTTGAAGAATAGTTGATCTTTGGTCCCGTGGTGTGGCATGAAATAAAAAGTGAAGTTATGGTTTATGAGTAAATTTATGGAGTTTGCCCAACACCAACGCAATCCTGAGTGAGTTTTACTATCTAATGTACATCAAACCCACCAGATGCCACAGCTGTTATACAATAAACCTCAGTCCATGGTGAAGTACAATAACACATAATTAAGTGTCTTGTAGTTGGAACTGAGCCAATTGTACAATAACTGCCATTGAGTAAGTCTTGAATAAAATCTTTTTTTTTTCAAAAAAATAAACATCCTAATTCTTGTTTTCAGTTAAGTTTGACTACAATCGTTAAAGGGGAAGAGATAGATCTATTGCTTTCTTTCTCGATTAATAGTATTTCCATCCCTTTCTGTATTACTATTCTTCTTATGCTTTTCCCTGAAAGAAGATCAGGTCAGATGTCTCCTTTTAGTCTGTCAAAGAATGACTTGAACTACCCTTCCTTAGGGCCCACACCAGGACAGCAACAGCCCAAGGGAGGCTATTCAGGCCTTTCCTCTTCCTTGTTCTGGCTACCAGAAGCTCTGTTTCATTTTGACAGAGTTTGCATGTGGACTGGGTAATAGGAGAGCTGTAAACTAGAAGCTGTGGTTAAAAGAGAGTCAACAGCAAACCCATTGACAAGGCAGGGCAGAACAGACATCCCTTTGAGGCAGGCAACAGAAGGATGAATCTCTACTGTCATGTCTCCTAAAGACAAAGGAGTTGCAGGAGTTTCAAAGGAGCATTTGGTAACCTATATGCTGAAATTACTGTATCACAGAAACAGAAGCTTGAGGACATAAAATTAGAGATCTTTTGTGCAGAAGAGCTCTTTAAATTAGTGTTGTAAACCAAGAGATAATTTAGTGACTTTCCCAGAATCCCCACAGATGCAGTGAGGTATAAAGGCTGATGATCAATAGATACCCTAAGAGGTATGGTTAAAAAACAAAATAATAAAGGCAAAAAAAAAAAAAAACAAGCAAAAAAAACCAAGAGGAAAAAAAAGAGAGAAGGCAAAAATCTAGAAGATTTGTTGGTTCCATACATGGGATACAACAGTCAGCTTGTTCAAGAGTCTAAAATATTGCAGCCTGTTACTTCTGCAGTAGTAATTGCAGATCTGGTTTTATCATTATTAAAATGGGGGAAAAAAAAGAAAAAAATATCTGTTTTTGCTGTGGCTGTAAGAAAAATGAATTTTCAGTTACAATTCTAGTAAATGAGTTATGGGAAAAGGAAGCATATCTTGTATCCAAGCATTACTGCACAGAAAGCAGAAGCTGGCAGTCTGTTTTTGTTTCATGATGCTGTGGTTTAAGACTTCTCTTTTTTTCTTGCAAATATAAATTAGTACTCTTTGTTCTTCCCACAAGATGTATCTTCAGCTAATAGTACTCTGTTCGGGTACTATTTTGCACACAGACAGGGTGCAAGGCTGAGATCAGGCTAAGCTGGGCTGTCACCCAGCTGCTCAGGGGGCTGTACAGACTTTCAGGTTCTTATGTTACCACAAATCTGTTATTTGGCCTTTGAAGTCCTGATTTCAGCTGATAGTGTAAGGTAGCATCCAAGACCAATACTTGGCTTCTGCTAGTAATATGCCACCAAGAACCAAACTGGAAACTGAAATGCCTATTTAATCCCAATACCCTAATTCCAAGACCTGACATTCCACACCTGTATAAAGATATTACTGTTCTTTCTGTCTCTGATAAGCACCGGTATGTTTGATAATCTATACAAACTCCTTCAAAGGAAATAAATTTTGCTTTGCTGCTGCATCTCAAAATGTTGAAAAACTGAATGCATTGTACAAACACACAACATTTTTATCTCAGGCTTCTGTTTAGACACTGGGGAGGTTTAATCACACTGGGATAAGGCATTCGTAGTTTAAAATTTTAATAAATTTACAAAAAGTAAATTTACTTTTTACATTATCAGTGTACTTGTTGCCAGCACTAACCTCTGACTGATACTTCTTGATCAATTGACAAATGAATTTAAGAACAATTTTTAAATAGTTAAAACACCCACAGTTATTTCAGTAGCTGTATAAAGTGGGAGGCAGCAAGTAAGGATGAGGAAAGGGTACAAGAATGTAAATAGATGCACAGGGGCTAAAACAGGAAACCCACGGGTAAGGAGGAGGAAGAGAGAACAAGAAAGAAAAACAATCTTTTTACGCAGTGGGAGTATATTGACAGAGACATGACTATAAGATTGCATATGGAAGTTTTATAAATGCTAAGGACTTCTGCAAATAGAATAAGCAATTTACTAAAAGTTCCCTCTGGGAACTCCTCAAAATGTTCACCACTAGCCTGGCATAGAGACAGAAAAGGCGATACTGAAAAGGAAACCACTTTCAAAAATAACCCTCCAGCCCCTTGAAAGCATTCCTTGGTATGAGAGCATGATGGGGGAGCCCTAATGATTAAGGCATTTCTCCAGACCAGCCATGAAAAGGATGAAAGAAAGTGGGATATATAAACATTCCTGGGCAAAAGATGACCAGATCTGGTCATCAGGTCAAGGGATGTGGGAAATGCTGGGGACAAGCTGTACACACATCACTGGGTACTGGGCAATATGCCCTCTGCACAGAATTACATTATAGAATCATGGAATCATAGAATCGATTGGGTTGGAAAAGACCTCCGAGATCATCAAGTCCAACCCTTGATCCAACTCCAGTCCATTTACCAGATCATGGCACTCAGTGCCATGTCCAATCTCAGTTTAAAAACCTCAAGGGATGGTGAATCCACCACCTCTCTGGGCAGCCCATTCCAATGCCTGATTACTCTCTCTGGAAAGAACTTTTTTCTGATCTCCAACTTAAATTTCCCCTGGCAGAGCTTGAGCCCGTGCCCCCTTGTCCTATTGCTGAGTGCCTGGGAGAAGAGACCAACCCCCACCTGTCTAGAACTTCCCTTCAGGTAGTTCTAGACAGTGCTGAGGTCACCTCTGAGCCTCCTCTTCTCCAGGCTAAACAACCACAGCTCCCTCAGCCTCTCCCCATAGGACTTATGCTCCAGTCCCTTCACCAGCCCTGTTGCTCTTCTCTGGATCCACTATCACCAGGATTGTGTCCTTTCTCTCCTGTGCTCCATTCTTAGTGCTGGGAGTGCCTAAAGCTCCAGTGCTTTTGTATGAGACTAAGAAAATTTGAAAACCCAGTGCTCACACTTTTCCATGGGTACATTCTGTGATAAAATAGGATCCCAAATTAATCTTTTGACAGCACAGCCCTACTAATTAGGCACTTACCTAGACAAATTCAGAACAATCATTCACAAGAGATGCAAGGCATGTGGGATATATTGCTATACCAATCAGTGGTGAAAAGGAAAAGCATAAAAACCTTTTCCTGCAAAAAGAGGGAATTATGAATAGGAAGAACCAGAGATCAAGCTTTTTATTTCCTGTAACTACTGAATAAGGAAGGTGTAAACTGACAAGTGCTCAATGGTGCAAGGAATTATTTGACTGATGGTATGTCAGCTCACAGTAGGAAGTGAGCAGGGAATAAAGAAGTGAAGAGGCTGGAAAGAGATCACCTGTTGAGGTGACCAGTGAGTGAATCTGAGGGACTGCTGAGAGATGTGGCACTTTTCTGTATGAGGGCAAGAAACAGCCGGGTGCACTCTGTTGTGGTTTGCATTACCCATAAGAGCAGGGGACTCAGGATTCAGAGTGCTGGTGGCCATCAGGTAGCAGCACTTTCACAGGGGAGAAAAAATTCATTAGAGGAAGAAGAAAGTCTCAGGTAGAAAGTTCAGTCTCACAGAAGTCAGGACACAGCTTTGCTGCAAATGGCATTTTTGCTTCATATAATGCCTCCAGAAATCTCTTCTAGATCTTTCAAAATTCAAGTGCACCTTTTTCTTCTTCTTTTTTTTTTCCCAGTCTCTCTACCAAAAAACCACCATATCCTGCTGTGTTTAAAATAGTGGTAATACAGATTTATTTTTTTTTTAAAAAAGCCTAGAATAATCACTTTCCCACAGCCTTTGCCCTCAAAAATGAGAGAGAACACACATTTTTCTGTGGGTTTAGAGTATCAGCATCCCAGAGCAAAACACTAGCAATTTGCCTTTCATTCCACCTTAATCCTTCAAAAGCAGGTCGTGTTAAGAACAGAGCTCTCCTGTTGCCATGTCTTCCAATGGACTCCTACATGTTCTCCATGCAGATAGTGCCACTCAGCCATATACTTATTCACAAAGACTCATGGACGTTATAACCAGAGGATTAAGTTTATGCAGTAGCACAGACAGGACAAGCAACAAAAACAGGTAGTAGAGTTGTGTCTCATTCCTCAGCCTCATTTTTATGTCACATGGGGGAAAATTACTTACAAGTTGTATAGGTTTGGTTGTTAGACTTCATAAATTTCTTTCTAAAAATGGAGCAAAGTAAATGCACCAGCATGTTAAATAAAGTGTTTCTTATCTGACCAAATAATGAATATACTGAATTCTTTAAATTATATTATATAGAGAGAAGAAAAGGAATTCTAAAAAGACAGTAATACACAGAAGATTGTTTCAGAAGGCACTTCACATCACAAACAAATTAAAAACACTGCCTATTTTCAGCAGACTAACATGTTTCTAGCTAAACATTTGTTACAGTAATAGGTCATATTTTATCAGTCCCTTGATTCTTGTGGCCTGGAACATCTTTACACAGCTCAGAGTTCCATGAGAAGCCCTTGGATCCAAGTTACTAATTTTTGATTACAGGGCTGAACTGTGGTCTGCAGCTAATGGGAGTGCAGGATATCAAATGAGACATTCATTTGAAGTGAGGAAGCCTTTATTCTAACCTGATGCATGTGAGGCAGTGAAGGAAAAGCATCTATATCTCACTTTAAATAGGAACAAAACTGATATTTAATGTTAAGCCTTGAGAGTTCCCAGCCCATAATAATACTTGGCAGCAATCTAAATGTTTTAGTATGACCCTATTACTTCCCACTTTGTATAATTATAGAAAAGAATTTGCAGTTGATATATCTACTAGTTTACTCTGTTGTCGTTGCCAGGTTTGGTACCTACTTTTTACTGCTTTGAAAATGTATGACCCTGTAGGAACTGCAGGGCTATTCACAGTGAACCCAGAGCATGGACTTTCTGCAGACCCAAAAGATGTCTGCGCGGCTGCGTGATCGCTGCTCGTAATACGTCATCTCAGCTAGTGCTAAAGGGTAGAGCTAGTACTCTCAGCACAACAAAAATGGGAATTCAAGTGGGTCATCCTCTCGGTAGATTTCCACTACTTCACGAGTGGGTTTTTATAGCCTCCGCTCAGCCCTGCACGACCCAGAACTGACTGCTTTACAGCCTGTTTGGAGAACACTATTCAAGCAAAAATGACTATACCATAGACACTCCCTCCACAAGACAAGTATTCTTCCTTCCATTACACACATTTATGCTTCTAAAATTGCTTGTTGTGAGCATAACTGGTAGAGCATTTATTTTTAATTACAAACTTTAAATTTGTGAATATTGCTTTCCAGAATCCTCAAGAATGTGTAGTTAAGTTTTGATGTTGTCTTTTGTGTTTCAGCTACTACTCTGAAATACTCCACAGTTTCCTTTTAGCCTCAGAAGAAGTGTGTTACCTTCTTCTTACTTTACTAGGTAAATTTTTGAAAAACAGGAAATGGAGTGTAAAGATATCAGTAACGAATTAAAGGATCTAACTGTGCACTGTTACATTGCAATATTTCTCATTTTTACCGAACAGAGAAAACTTAACAAGTTTATTAGCTTAATTCTTCCATGGACTAATTTTCTTACACCTTTAAAAACAATAGTTAAAAATCACTTAATTATCACTTATTGTGTCTACTTGTACATACTTCAGAAGCACAGCCAGTTCCTTCAGCTTTGGAGGTTCTGTAAAAGCACTTCTGGTTCCTTCACTGAGATTACAATAAAATCCTACAGACTGATACCAACAGAGCTATTCCTTCAAAGTGAATATTGAAAGCACTCTGTAAGGAACACCTTTTATTTAGAAGTGTCATTACAAGATAAACCTTTCATTTCTAGGTGCCACAAGTGTTTCAGTGTCACTATGATGCATGCAACATTGCAGAGCAAGGCAAAGCCTGTATATACCATGTTCTGCATGTAAACTAGACCCCTGCTGCTCATCCTTAGGTATTTTAAATGTTTTCTAGGATTAAAAAAAACCCCTCAACTGCCAACATTTTTGAACAACCAAGAAGAGTGGCAGCTACTGGGAATCTCAAAATCTCTGTTAGGTATTTTTATCCCTGTGAACTACACCGTGATCATGGGTTTATAAGAGCATCTTATCACCAAAATACAAATATTATTTTCTTACCCTGATTTCTTCTTCTATTTCCTCTAAATTAGACTTTTTCTCACATCCAGGCTGCATGCAGGAGTTACACTGGGTCTTTAACTGAGCAGTTTTTCTGTCAGTGGCAAATGGAGACAAAGGCTGAGACATCTGTGCACTTATGTCTCTGAATCACTGAGGCATGACAAAACAGCAAAAACAAACAAACAAACAAACAAAAAACCCACACAAGCTTCCTCTGTCGCAAAGACTTGATTCTGGCAACACTCTTCCAGCTTTTCCATTGATATATAGAAAACAGCACATCTACTATCCACACAGAAAGTAAACAAAAGATCCAGTTTCCAGAAAATCAAACCCAGGTCAAGTAGCAAAGCAGTTCTTCATTAGAAACTGACAATCAGGCATTTATGAGTTAGATGTTTCATAGAAATAATTACTTTTAAATTTAAGGGCTGAGCACAGGCAGAGAAAAAAATCCCTCATGACTTTCAACGTTTAAATGTCTCAAATGGCCCAGTGATGTGATTAAAAAATCCTGCAAGATCTGCGCTCTCTTCACAGCATCAGGGTAAGGCAAAATACACCAAGAAACCCACCTGCAGAGAAAGAGCAGTGTTTTATTTGCTCACAGCTCTTAAAGGTCTTGAAATTATAGCTGTAATTAATATTCAAAACAGATTTTGAGCACCTGTATCAGCTGGATATGTTGCAAATGTGTAAGATGGATTTTCTGCTCTTTCAGGCTAAGAATGATGTAATAAAGTGATGTGGCTGACACCATGTCAGGATCCGGTCTTGAATATCCAACTATGGAACTAGACTGCCTGTCAGCGTGCGGCCTGGATAGTGACACTTTATTTTGGACAGGTGTAGATTAAAGATGCATTAGCGAAACATGCCATGAGAACCTTGAAGGAAATTGAACCTGATATCCAGGCATATAAAAGGTGTCTTTAAGTTTCTGGTGTTCAGGTTTGAGCAAATTGAGGTGAACGCCTGGAGAAGGATATAGGGGGTCTACAATATGCTATGCCTTTGATGAGACAAGGTACTAGAAAAACCTCTTTCCATAAGCATAACAGAATTTTGCTTCAACAGAAAGAAAAGAAATGTTAGAAGTCCCATACTGTCAGGTGGAGCTTTTTATATGAAACCTCTTTGGACTGATATTAGTTACCATGGGAGGGACAAAAAAAAAAAAAACAACAGAAACCCCCACGCAAACCAACACACTCACTGATGAAAAAATTAATTAACACAGTAATACACATGGAGAATTTGCTTTTCAGTGTTTAAACTATGAGGGTGGGCGGTCCCGTGGCGTAGTGGAGAGCACTCCCGTCTCTGATCCGAAGGTGGCGAGTTCCAGTCTCAGTGTATGGACAGCCCCCGGCAGTTAAATGCCTCCCTGCCATCCGAACCCGTCAGATCTCGGATGCGAAGCAGGGTCAGCCCCAGTTAGTACCGGGTGCTGTAGTCAGTTCTAAGGACTTCACTGTCACTGTCCAAGCTTGCTCGGCCGTGGCAAAATGAACCTTAGGACTTAAACTGTGGGGCCAGTTCTGCGCACGCTGAGCCTCACCTAAAAAATCCACTGCGCAAGCTCAGAGGGCACACCCACATGGGGTGAGCCCTTCCCAAATCTTCGTTCGCGAAGATTGGCCATTAGGTTTAAACTATGTCAGGAAAGCTTTCAAAAGGTTTAAACTAGACAAGAAAATACCCAAGTTGTGTAAGGCAAGATTGGCAGGGTGAAGAAGGGGGAATCATGCCAGTCACTTGTTCCATTTCTCCTGGGAAAGATAAAGGGAGATCAATACTGAAATCACAGAAACTACGGAAAAAGGGTGACACAGGATCAGCTCAACATGGGAAAAAATTAATAAAACTGGCAACTACCCGTTTTGGGCAAATAATTACCTTAAATATAGTACAAGAAATTAAATCTATTTGGCAAGTGTTTCTCTGGTTGTAATTAGAGGTTAGTTCAGACAATTAATAACTGTAAGCATAATCACTCTTCAGTGCATTCACAAATTACATTTTGCTCTACTTGAATGACCATGTAACAGACACAGGGAACATGTACCAGAAACAATAGTTTGATATGTTTGATAAATTTTGATAATATTCACAAGGAAAGACTGTGATCTATTTTATGTGTATTGATCTGTTTTGACTGAAGGACTTTTTCAATAATCCCTGGCAGCTTAGGAAAATTAAAAAAAGAGAGCATCAGAGAGAGAGTCTTAATCACAGAGATGATTTTCAAGGTATACTGCAGAAAGTGCACTTTTTCTGTGTTGCTTTTTATGACAATTACAGTCCCCAGAGTCTGGTTGGATGTCTTCTCCAGAAGAGAGATGTCATTGCATTTAAAATATTTGTGCCTGTGTTGTTAATAATAATCAGAGTTTAATAATCAGAGTTGTCCATTAAACTACACCTGCCAATATTTTAAGGTTATTTTTGACACTGTAATTTTGAAGGGAAGAAGAGAGGGAAGTTCATAAAAACACATTTTGTTCTCTAAAAGCCAAAAAAACTACTTCTCATTATAGTGCAGTCTCTCGCTTTATGTAACAATCACACACGCTCTTGACAAGCAAAAAGCCCTCTTATTTTTATCAAATGGATACATATATGTTTTGAAGGATAGTTTTTCTACTAATGAAGGACATTTGAGTCTCTGAATTGCACTCTTAATTACTACTTTAACAGTGTCATTAACTGAATACTTTTACAGAAATAGTATGACTGCCAGATCGGCTCTAAAATGGCAGAGATCCAGCAACAAAAAATGAAGTCAGAGGAAGATAAACTGCCATGCAATATCAGGTCCCGTTTAATAATCCATCTCTGACCACAGAAGACTGCACATTTCAGAGGAAGTCCTACCTATGAAAGTGAAAAAGAGATATTTCCAGTATTACTGGTAATTTTATAACCACGATGGGAGTGATTCTATTTAAAAACAAAACAAAACAAAACAAAAAACCCCACATCAGTCTACTTTATCACTGTATATATTCTTTTTGAAGACCAGTAAAATTCAAAATTGCATACATTTATGTGTCTAAATCTAGTTTTTAAATCTAGCTGCCTTACAGGCTCATTGATTGAACCGTCTAAGCCTATCTGTTAAGAGGAGGGCCTTTATAATTGTGGTCCTTACCGCTTGGTACGATAAGCAGACTAACATCTACAAACTCATCCATTTCTATGCAGTGGTTACAGTCACTCTTCAAAGATTTTCTCTTTTTTTTGAGGGGTGAAATAAAGAGTTGTTCATATTATTTAACCACCTTCATTCTCTCCACAGCTCCAAAGCATCCAACTGTCTTTTCAGTAGCAGTTCTCCCTTTGATGATGCATACCATTAGCCTAGATGCAATACTTCAGTGGAAAGCTAGTTTTCCTATCCAGGAAAACTGTACTAATTACGTTGCAATGGATAGTATTACCCAATGGAAGCATCTTAAAGCTGTATATTCCCTTGTCCTGCCTCCCTAAAGGGCTAGAGTCAGAAACTGTTCCTAAGGTTCTTGACAGACAGTTGGCTGATCTCCAAAATCAATCAATGAAATGCTTGTACAACAAATTGGAGAAGTCCCCCATGTTAGCCCAGGCATTTCTATGCTGACTTTAATCTCCCATTGTCTCTATTCACCACAAAAGCGACAGCAGAGCTTCAGCTTGCTTTTCCTAAGAGCCTTGTCCCTCAGGCTGCTACAGGCACCCTATCTTCCCATGAATTCCTGCTCTTCGTTCTGAGCCAACATCACTGACGGCAAAACTTGATGAAGGAGCTGAGAGAACTGTAATTGCTCAGGCATAGAATGAGCAGGCACTATACACTGATTGATGCTTAACTACATAAGAACTCTATCCCATTCAGCTCTATAACATCTTTCCGTACTATTTGCCAAGAAGAAAGCACTTAATATTAACTCTTCTTTGCATTTGATATGTCAGAGGTGAGGAGAGAAAGAAGGCATAAAGTTGTTTCTTCCTTTTTTCTTATTTCTTTCCTATCTACACTCTGGTGGACTGGCTATGACACTGTGATAGAGATTTTGAGGGAATTAACATAGGACAGAAAATGAGGGTCACTGGCTCAAGCTCTGTAATAAAGAAGACTCTCCACTCCATTCACATGTCAAAAAGGAGAAAAACCCAACACCAACCCCTAAATTATCACGAATTTCATCCTTTTATACACAAAAAACCCCATCATTTTAGTTGAAGAAAAATTTTCATCTGTTCCAATGTATTTGGCTCCTAAACTCAAATAAAAATAATGGCTGAAGTGATAAAGTTACAAATTGTTCAGAAATTTGACTGAAACCAAACTTATAAATTTTCACAGTGCCTCTCAGACAATCCTGCAGAAAATCTTCATGAAAATGTTTCAAAAATGCTGTGGATTATTCTCCATCAGTTCAAAATATGCTCCCAGTCTTTTATTTCAGTTATTCTGCCTCAGTAAGCTTTACTATTTTTCACTGCAGCTGAAGTTACTGCCTTTCTAGCAGAAGTGGAGGGCTGCAGATCAGTAGCTCTAGATGGAATTACAATATTTCAATGTTATAACCAGATTCCCTTCTGTTCCCCTCCCCCATTCACCTCACCCCTAAAAACCCAAACCAAAACAAATCCACAACTCCAATCACTCCTACACTCCTTCAAGAACTTTTACAAGCAGCAAATTAATTTTCACTTGTGTGGCAGTCTCTGCAAGACCTGGCCATTGTCAAGCCTTGTGACAATCCTAGTGTCAGTCGTGTCTTTTGGCTCACTCTTCACAGACACTGAGCATGCTCACCTTCCAGTTTTATATATAGACTGAGTCATTTCAGTGTTTTATACTATTAAGCACCTGAAAAAGCTGCTATTCCATGATATCACTAGCTTCCTACACAGAAAAACCCCGGGTGTCATTTATCATCCCAAATCAATTCTGTAGTCATGGGAAGCTCCTTTTTAATCACCTCTTATACAAACTGAAACTGCTCTATAGGCTGTTGTCAGACTACAGAAGTAACAGAAAATTGATTGACCACTAGGATATTTAAACATCATAGAAAACCAAAATAATTTTACAACTATTACTTTCAAATTAAATTCTCATTGAAATGTCTAGAATTGAGGTTTTTCTGGCAGCGTGTCTTGCAGGGGTAAAGGAAATCTCTCTCTGCTGGAGGGAACTAACAACAGTGACTACAGCATATTGAAAGTAACAGACAACCATCTCAAATATCACTAAACAGCCAAGGGTGCAACGTCCCTGCAGGTACCAGCACAGGCCATTTCTTTTAGGATAAATGCCTCTGGGAAGCTGGAGTTTCTCTAGCTGACCAGTTTCAGTCTGATCAGTCACAGCAGAGCAACATTTGCTTCAGAGAGAAATGAATCAAATACAAGGTTACAAGTGAAATAAACTGAAATCTGGACCACATTTACAACAGTTCTTTAGTACTTTGATTTTCCTAATTAGGAACTTGAAAGCACCTGCCATGTGTTAGCTTGAAATATTCAGCCTATTCAGCAACACCTTCCAAATGCCAGCCCTAAAGAAACTGTTTTTCTGGTCTCACCTTCGTAAGTTTACTGTCCTTGCCCCATTTGTTCCAAAGTGTGGGAGGAAGAATTCGCTGCTTTTCCAAAAGGTCACTGACTTTGATGATCAAAGCATTTCCCTACACATCTCACCTCCTTGGCAGCAAGTCTTGAGTTTTACACCTTTAAGCAACTCCTACCTCCCAGGATGATAAGGTTCAAAATGTGTGTTTTGTTATGTGATATAGTGCAGAATCATATATGTGAAATTCCACGGTTTATTTTTTTCCTAACCAAATTCGTTATTTTATGTTTTGGAGGTTTTTATTGAGACCAACATACACAATACATTTACAGCACAGTTGAAAGATTGTTTAGGTCAATCAGCTGACTCCTACCATTATACATATATTCTTGCTCACACTGTCAGGGGTTCCTTGATTAAAGTACACAAGTGTCACAATGCCCTAAATATCATAAATATCCCTTTAACATTTAACTCAGCAACATCAAATCAAACACACGCTTTGATGTGCACCTTGATGTGCGACGGCAAGTAACTTTGCTTAAGGCATTACTCCTTGGCTGTAATGAGACAGGAGACTCCTGTTTTATTTGTATTCTGCAGACACATGTAATCCTGATTGTGCAATATATTGGATGTCATTTTGAGTTTCCCTTTTACGGTAATTATACCTCCATGTTTCAGGTTATTCATGATGACAAGCAAATATTTGCAGAACACAGGATTCTCCAATAAAGAGTTATCTAGTACAAAAAGAGAAAGACAAGCCTGAAGTATATAAATCAATACACAAATTAAGTATGTGTTCCTTCCAAAGCTTCATCTAAACTTTAATTCTTGGAGATACATGGTCCAAATGTTGACCAACATGAAGTTAGTTTAGGTCAGCTCCTGTCAGATCACAGCCCAGGGCTGTATTTGTATAGGTTGCTTTATCTTTAATAAAGAGAAATATGTACAACTTTGCTTCAAATTTGAATTATCATAATCTATGAAGCTCGTAGTTTTAATGTAGCATTTTTCTGATAGCTATTGTAAGCTATATCACATCCACAAGAAGTGATAAGTATCAGGCAGCAGATCATCAGTAAGAATATGGCAAATATTTATCCAATTTGATGTAAATTTTGATCTTCAGAACTTCAGATTTCACACCAAGCAGAAATGGTAGTATGCCAAAGAGCCTTGACAAAGGTAGCTAAACAGTTTGCTCTGTTGTGAAAGTTAGTTCAGATAATTTTACTTTACAGTGTAAATTCATCTCACATTGCTGATTTTATTGTCTGTCATCATCACTCAGAATGATGATTCACTAGCATTCAAAAAAGTATTTTCATTATAAAGGTCTTTAGAGATTAGTGTTAAAACCCTTAAAGCTTAACCCATAGTTCATATGGGACTTTTTTGCCTACAGGGAAAAAGAATGAGCTTTTGCTCCGTCTTATTCATGTTAGGAGAGACGTAATTGTTCACTTAAGAAACAGGTAGGGTTTTCAGCCCCCTAGATCTACCTGTACCAAGACACAGTTTTTCACACCAGAGGCATGAAAGCTCAAAACCTGGAAAATCCTGTAACTGTCAGAGTGTTTCATAATTATTAAATTTGATTTACACATCAATTTCAAAGCCAAAATCTCTAACAAAGTAATCATCTTTACTCTTCCTATGCAGATTCAAGGCCACAGACTTTTACCTAGGTCTTACTGGCACAAGTTGTGTTATTGTGACAATTTTTAACTGAAAATGTTTATTTTTTAAAAAATCCAATTCTGAGCTCTGAAACTTATGTTTCTATTCTGCTAGGACCCAAACCAAGCCTTTCTTTTACTTTTCCATTTATATCTTGCTAGAACTAGCTGGAATAGCATCTCTCTGCAAAGCTTTGTACAAAACAAGCAGCGTCTCATTATGAGGAATTGATTGTTTAATGCACAAAGACAAGGAAGGGCAGGGGTCAGGGGAAATGGAGACAGACAAGCTGACAGATCATAAAATCATGGAATAGTTTGGGTTGGAATAATCCTTTGAAGGTCACCTAGTCCAACCCTCAATCCAAGATGGAAAGACTGAACTACAAAGAAACTGATAACCACATTCCAGTGTCTTCCACCCCTACTGTAAGATTTGTGTAAATATGTGCTAACCCCTTAAAAATCCAGCTCCAAATGTGTCCCAGACTACTCAGGAAATCAGTGAATGAGAATAGGATGTGCAAGTGCCATGGGAAGAAAACTGTCACCAAGACCAGGGCATTGAAAGTAACTACATAAATATCACAAAGGTCCTTCTCTGTCGCCAGGTGTTCACACCCAGAAAAGGAAATTAATTTGAGAGAAAGGCAGGTACTCCTAAACCCTCCTGACAGCCTCTGCTGTTGCTAGGTTTGGCCTCTCTTTTCAGCTATGAGCAGAAATCACATATCAAAGTCAGATACAACTAAACTGCAGCTCTGTATAACAGGTAGCAGAAAATTATGGTTGTATACACACACACACACACCCCCCTTACAGCAATGTCTTCACTCTTTCCTATGTTTTCATTTATCTGCTAAAACAACTTACTAGTAGCCAAACTTAGAAGTCTGATATCATTTATTATTTAAAAAAAAAAAGTATTTGCAGTGGTGGAAAATGAATGCAACTTCCATTAAGTTCAGACTACAAGGAAATTGTCCTTCTGTTTCTGCTACCATTTACAACATGAGATGAGGAAAAGTCTAGGGAAATTCTTACCTATCTGGAGAAGATATGAGTAGTGCATATAATACCTTTTGTTGTGTGTTTTGTGACTAGGGTACAATCATTATCAGTTAAAATACACCAGGAAATTCCAAGGTTCAGAGGGCTGTCTTACATATTTTCCTGATTAGAGGCATTTTTCTGCTCTCCACCTGACAGTGTAAGCCAGGCAAGTAACTGTGGGTGAGATACTGCTGGCAGAGCATAAGTACCTGTGCTGTGACAGGCAAAAAAGTAACTCCAAAAGTTGTTAAATTCACTTCTTTCTCTCCACAGAGATAAAGATTAAGAAGTGAGATAAAGAAGTGAAGTTATTTATGTTAGGATGATTCATATATTCAGCTCTTGCACCTAAAATCACACACATACCTCAGAGTTCAAGCACTTCTGAATTCGAAAAAAAAAAAAAAAAGGCAGTTATCTCACTGAGGAAGCAACACTAGTTTCCAACAGTCTTCTCAAAACTACATGGAATTTAGCTTGAAGGATTTTGTGCTTGGCTGAACCAGTGCAACCCACATCCTATGCACCATCTATCTGTAGGTCTACACAACTTTGCTTCTTGTCTGTTTGTCCTATATATGGAAAGTGAGGGCCCTGGTTTCTTTTCTCACCCCTTAAGACAGGTATTATGAACACTTCAATCAGAAAATACTTCTGTTGAGAAATTTAAATGTTACCTTGCAATGCTAATGATATTTTACAAATATGTTTGTGATGTTATTCATTTCACTTGATGGTTGTATAAAATGCATTGGAAGCAAGAGGTTCAGTCCAAAGATGAAGAACTAGTGTCTACATTAAAGGACAGACTAATTTTCCAATGGAGAAGAAGAGGAGAAAAGGAAGAGAAGAGGAAGAAAAAAGAAAAGGGAAGGGGAAGGGGAAAGGGANAAAGAAAAGAAAAGAAAAGAAAAGAAAAGAAAAGAAAAGAAAAGAAAAGAAAAGAAAAGAAAGAAAAAAGGAGGAAAAAAAGAAAGAGAAAATCACTGAGCAGAAGAACAAACTGGCATTTCTCCTGTTCAAGGCACAATAGTTTCATGCAGAGCAAGAAGTGACAGTGCTGCAGGAATTAAGGCAGTACTATGAATAAATTGATAATTCTTGTGCCTCTGCTGTGTCTCACCCCTCCCACCTTTACAGAAATCCTGTTAAGGCTAGTGGATCAGAGTGAACTCAAGAAGGTTATCATCACATCATAGCCTTTCCTTCAAGGCTCAGAGTAGGTATTGCATGAGATAATGTATGAATAAAAACAAACCACTTCAAAGTCTTGTCAGCTGACCCTCCCCCAAGTTATTTCAGATAATGTCATGTCCTTTTAATTAAGCAGCTTAGTACATGTAGAAAAATAGTTTATTTTCCACATAAATACATATCCAAAGTTTGGATATGTGGCTGTATAATTTGCCACTGATGGATCACAAGCTTTGAGTGTACTGAAACTTTTGGGGTTTTTTATAGATGTAGGCTCAGGTGGGAACTTGAAAAACTCCTCATCAAGCTGTTACATGAATGTTTTGCGATACATTCAGCCATGGGGAGTAGAACTGCTTGCTTTGGCATGATTGCAAGATGACTGGCACAATGGACAAGTAAGGCTGTTGGCAGTTCTTATTAGTAAGTAAATATGTAACCTGAAATAGTATCATTATATCTAACTAGAGGTCAGTGCAGATTAAAGTATGAACCAAAATGTTTTAGAATAAATTTAAATACTTTTGAACCCTCAGTTAATGCAGGGAAATATTATATGCCACCATGGAAAGAGAAAGAGATTAAAGAACTAATTTGGAGCAAGCCTGGAATAGAAGTGGGGTCAAGTCTCGTAAGTTTTTAAAGTATTAGAAAAGAGATGAGATCATGTGGCATTGTGCTTGAGGCTAAGCCTGCTCTTGGGGATGCCATCTGACTGGGTGGCTGGCTGGCTGCTCCAGAAAACAGCAGTCCTACATCTCCTTTGCATCAACACAGGTGCTTATCTGATCTCACCAGGAGCTGGTCCAGGCACAATGACTCAGTGTTCAGCTGTGCTGGCCTGTGCAAAGTAATGGCAAGGTATGAGCAGTGGGACTACCCCATTCAGCAGCAGGTAGCCATTACAGCAGCTTAAATGGAGTCCAATGACTTACCCAAAGTAAAGTGGAGGTCTCCATCTCACAGGTATGTAGCAGAAGAACACAAAGATTTATAAGTACTCTGAGTCTTCAGTGAAGGTAGAATCGCTCTAGTCATTCAAAAAGATCCTTTTCCCATTGAGAAAGCTGAAGAAAATGGCAAAGTTTACTCCTCCTACTGTTTACGTATTGGACTCAAATAATCATTATCTGGAGTCTTTTGGAAATACATATCCCAAGAAGATCTCAGAGACCCTCTTCTGGGCTGCCAGAATACTCATGGGGGTTCCAGAATATTTCAGCCTGCAGTCACCTGCGCAACAAGGGGGAGGCAGCATTTGGGGTCATATAGGGCAGCTCTTAGCTAAATAATCAGCCAACTCTTTCTGATCAGGCTGGCAGACAAGGTTAAGTTCAGCTGTGCAAGGAAAGGACTCCTACTGTTGCAATGTGTCAGTAATTTATATGCCTCCCATAAGAGTGCAGGTACATCCAAACCTAGAAGCTTTTGCTCATCACCAGGACACCAAAACAGAAGTCAAAACACCCCTTGCCTCAAGCTATAAGAAAACTGTTTCAGTTTTCTGAAGTTTGCAGTGGTTCAAAGATCTGAATCAGCTTCACCACTGCTCCTTGGCAGGGATACTGCAGTGCCTTCACATGTTGAAGTACACAATAGATGGTTTGAGTAAGTTCTGGAGAGTGGGAAGAGGCGGTCACTGAATAGTGATATGACAATGCTTGCTCACAAATCAAAATTACTGAGATAATTAACACTAGAGCAGACTATGAAGAACTATAGGAAAGCCTAATAAATCAGACAGTGCAAGATTAGGTTTGCTGTAGATAAGAGGTGCTTTCAGAGGAACTATTTAAAATTACTCATACACATTTATTTCTAAACTAGTTTAAGTTTCTTAGGAAAAGTTTAAGCAGGATCTTTGGCAGTTTCAAAAGAATGTGCAGAAATGCAAGTACGATACTAGTCTGTCCTGAGAAACTGAAGAAAATATGTTAAAATGTTGCAGAGCCAATAGGGATATATGTTTTCCATGAGTATATGACGTCACCTTTACTCTGGAATTCATTTTCTGAAAAAAAAAATTCTATTTTCTCCTGAAATTACAGAGTTGAAGGAGATGAATTGAAAATAATTCAAGAAAGAGGGCAAGAGAGGAAAGTAAAAGGATTCTACTTTAAAAAAAAAATAAAGACAGAAAGTAAAATATACTGAACATTTTTGTGGTAACAGCAGGTTATGGAACATCAGGAAACGGATGATATTGAAGTAGCTCTTTTTATCCTTCCCAATCATGTTTCATTTTCCATTGTGGGATCTGTGAGGTAAATGAGAATCCTATGCAGTAGGAGAAGGGATAAGAAAACCTGTAGTTCAGACAGAACTCTGCTTATTCTTTTCCAAATTTTGTTACAAGTATGCACCATGTATGTGGTGTAGAAGCATGATGTACTGCATCTGCCACTACTGCAGAGCTCAGTTCTTCACACAAGAGGACATCTTTTAGAGATAATCAGACCAGGCTGACTAGTTGACTTTTCTGTCCAAAAAACAAGCGAGTTTTTTTTGACTTTTACAGCAGTATGATTTATATTTCTGCACTGTATGTGTTTTTGGTGTTTGTTCCACTTATTTGTATTCATATTTCAAGAGTGGACTTCCCTGCAAGGACTTATGCTAAAGTTTACAGTACCCTGAAGACAAGTAGTTTCTCAAGGAGCTTGAGTTTATCTGTTGTGGAAAATAGAGAGGAATGGCATCCAACTTCAGAGACAGTGAATTTCAAATTATCTTCTTTCCTTGGAAACCGTTCATAGGAACCTCTCACCGATAGTCCACCAAACACAAATATTCCTGAGCCACAGTGGGGAAATCACTATGAAAAATAGTTAAAAGAAATTGAGTAACAAAGTAGTGTGTGATTGAATCCAATTAGCCATTCTCATCACAGGGAGAGAAAAAGGAGGAAGAGAGATGAGACAAGACTTTGAACCAAATATTTAAATGCTCAATAAACCCTCTATTGCAACATTGCTGTAGCAAGTCTGAAGAAGGGCAACAAAGCTGGTGAAGGCTCTACAGCACAGGTATTGGGGGGGAGCACCTAAGGGAGGTGGGATTGTTTAGTCTGGAGAAAAGGAAGCTCATGGGGGACCTCATTGCTCTTTACAACTACTTGAAATGAGGTTGTAGCCTGCTAAGATCAGTCTCTTCTCCCAGGTAACAAGCAATAGGACAAGAGGAAATGGCCTCAAGTTGCACCAAGGGAGGTTTAGATTGTCTATTTGAAAGAAGTTCTTTAGCAAAAGACTTGTCAAGCACTGAAATAGGCTGTCCAGAGAAATAATGGAGTCACCATCCCTGGAGGTATTTAAAAGATGTGAAGCTGTGGCTCTCAGGGACATGGTTAGGTGGTGCATGTGGTAGTGCTGGGTTAATGGTTGGACTTTACGTTCTTAGAGGTCTTTTTCAACCTAAGCAATTCTTTGATTCTATGACTGTATAATTAGCCTGTTGAACACATTCCCACAGGATATTATTGTACTGTGTAGTTTAGTGAATATGAATGTAAGTGTTGCTTGTTTTTAATGTACCCAAGGCAAACACCATTCTCTGGCTTCTAGCATGACAATAACCAGCTTGAACTTGTGTTGTTAATCCTGTTGTGTATGTCCCACCCAACACAGACACTGTGAAACTGTCTTCAGTGTCTGAGTTTAGTGTTGGAGAATTTCATATTAACTACTGTCAAATACATAGTTTTGGGCTAGGGAGAGTATTGTGAGTGTGACAACTTGTGCCTCCAAATATCTAACCATATGCATATTACCATAACTCCCTCCTCCCCTACCTCCATCAGGAGGATGCTTATTTCCTTTTCATGGTAAAGCCAGTCAAAAGCTACTCTCAAGCTGCAAGAATTTTGATCTGTCTCCTTAAAAAATAAATCCATATGAAAGAAAAGGTGTTATTAGCTGAGTGGTAATAACAGGTGGGGAAAGTAGAAGAACTGTTTCTTTCTTGTCTTTCATCTAAATGTGTCTAATTTTAAGCAGACTGGCCAGCTCTGCTTGTCATTTTTAAGCCACAAAGGGACTTGGTTCAAGGTCTGTCAGCATGATAGCTCTTGCCTCCATTTAGCCTGGAGATATTACCTTTCAATGAATATGTTAGAGTTCAGAAGTACGTGTGCTCTTTAAACTCTATTTCTCTGATTTCTAATAGCTGCCTTATTCACAGGGAGGATTGTTACGTGGTGTTCTGCCTCCTGACCCCAACTCACAAAGCCAGGGGCCAATTCAACTGCTGCATGTGTGGAATGTTTTAATTCATATAGTGCTGCAAAAAACCCCAAACCAAACTATCAACCAATAAAAAACCCAAACCCCACAAAGATGTATGCACATGCACACACGCACATACATCTACAGCAGCTCAGTTCAAAGAAGTAAAAAGACAGAGAAGGCCAGCTTAATATTGATTGACTAAAAATTGTAAGAGGTTCATTATTATTTAAGCTCTCAGGAAAGCTAATCACCAGCACCTAGCAAGTGCCTTTCTCCACATATACCAAATCACCCTAGGGTACAATAATGTGCAGTTCAAAACATACATGAGTTCTGCACTTTCTCCAGAGGCAACTGGAACTAACAATGGCCAAAAAGATAGTATTGTACTGATGCAATAGTATTAGGTAAAAATCTACTCTGATATTTCAGATCCTTCAATATATTTTAAACATAACCAACAAATGATACTTGAAAGAAAAAAAAAGCAAACTTACCATTCTGGAAACCGAGAGCTTTTTCCTAGGTTCAAATTATGTTTTTGTTCAAGACATCAGCATTGTTGAAGGAGCTCTTATTCTTGCTCCAACTTTGAAAAACTCCAGCGTGCTGAGGGTTCAGGTAGGTGCTGGAACACACCTGGCAATCCTCCCTCTTCAGGGTGCTGAGCAGTGCCTGCTGGAATGTGCAGTCTAGCAGGAACCTGGCACCACTTGTTCAAACAGACAGCAGTGAGCGATGGGACTACATTACCCATAATTGCCTTTGGCTGGTTTATGATTACACCTGAAACCAGGAGAGGTGGTGTGGGAGTTTCACCTTAGGGAGGAGAGATAAACACCAAGAGGAGAGAAGGAGGAAGCATGTGCTGCATGTGTGCCACTGGAACAGAGTTAGGGTTTTCTACTTTCACACACCATATTGCAGGTATATTGAATTGCTGGGAGTGCTACAAAGAGTGGCCTTCTGATAAAGGTCAAGTTAGAAATAATTAGATTTACAGGCAATGAGTACAATGACTGAAATTGCATAAACCTGTATGACCGGTTTAGGTATGTGAGAGAATCATACAACTGGGTATACGGAAGCAGGGAAGGAGGGGTGGCAGTGGCCTAGGATATCTACAGAGGAGGGAATGCAAAGACATGGGAGGGTGGGGATGAAAGGGTTCCCTTTTAGCCCTATGTCCTTGAGGAAAGAGCAAGTTTTCCCTTATATTATAATGCAGGTGTTTCTCTCATTGCTTTCAGAATTTTGTAGAATAAAGTTTAGAAGGACAAAGATTACAGGTACAGACAGATAAGAAAAATGGTCTTTGTGCCAGAAATGTCACAGGGAGCTGGAAAAGGGATGATTTGCCTATCCTGTTGTTATTTGCTCCCTGCGGTTTTATGGCACTTAAGACTCACAGCTGAAACCCCCTTCCATGACAAGAGGTTTCACAGGCTTTCTATTCCTGCCTCCAAAAAGCTGAAATATAAATCAGATAGGATAAAAAATTTGAGAAAGACAGAATCCAGGTCGTTTTTCAACAAGACAGTGTCAATATTTGTGGACAATTTTCACCAAACTAAGTGGTTCTGTTTGACCAGGGCGGGTAGCAAAGTGGGGTGAAAATCAGCAAGTAGTTTCTTCTGGAAAAAAATGATGATACTAACACCATTTCAACTAAATGGTCAATCCAGCACCATTCAGTTCCTTCAGAGAAGTGAACAATTTCCCTCCCAGTCCAGAAAACAGCCTTTCCCACTTCACTATATGCAACAAAGAGGGAAAAAGAAATGCCTTATCTCTAAATGGTTTAAGCAACAAGATAGGTTGTCAAGAGCTCTCTATCCTGCTGTCAGAAGCAGGATGTTAGTGTAACACAGCAGGGTTATTCACTTTGTACTACAGAACATATTTACAGAAATATTGGGTGATTTCTACTACAACTGCTTCTCTAAAGGTTTAGTTTGGAAATTCAAGATTTGGAAATAGAAAATGTAGGACAGATAAGCCCTGTCAGATACCAGGAGGGGAAGGGAAACATTTTCAGCAACATTTGGTGGCTTACTCAGAGCTAAGAAAGCAAGTATTTGATTTTTTTATATGTTTCATTTTCTGGTTTTTGGCGGAGTTTTTGAGGTAGGAACCATCTATTCTGTATCTGATGCTAATGACAATGACCCTCCAAACCAGTTGAATCTCACTGTTATGCTAATATAATCTAATAGTAAATTAAGATCTTGCTATCCTAAACTCTAAATTTCAATCCCTTTTCTGTCATCTCAGACTACTACTTAAAATTTATTTAAATACTCTCTTTAGATATCTCTTCAGAAACAGTTTTGACCACTCAATTTCCATTTCCAGACTCCACTGAAACCCAGATTCTTCAACAGCTTTTCTTTGAACATAATTTGATAAGACATTGCAGTTTTCTACAGCTTGACTCATTGTCAAAGCAGTCTTCCAGAAATCAGATTTAGACTCTTAGGCCTTAGGAATGCTGGGTAGTATATGGACAGTTAATAAGCAATTTTGTGTGTTTAATTAACCACACTGTTTGTGTACAAGGGAAACCCACATGCTGTACACACAGACAAAAACAATAGCAGATGCTCACAGACTCACTTGGTAATGTATTTTTCACTTTTGTTTTATTTGCGAAGCTCAACCTACTTCTTAGATATACTTTTCTCATTGAAACCAATGGAATTTAGGGAGGAGTCTTACGGTACAGAAGGGGTAACAATGAGTTTTAATTCTGAGATGGAAAGTTTGGAAGATGTGAGCACTTGCATAGAAAGCCCTAGATGAAAGCTGGACATGATGGGTCAGTCCACATGAGCACAGCAACTAATGTAGCAAGAATAGAAGAGCTGGTTTCCAGCAAGCAGGGCTGCCAACTCCAGGGCAGAAGCAACATCACGGGATACTTAATCTCACTTTGGAAGTGAGTGAATGCCACCAAGATACATCCTTGGCTTTTGCAGCCTTGCTGGTAGTGATGCCAGGATCCTGGAAAGCTTTGGAGCATAAATAGTTTACATGCTGGCTTGAGATAACATGCATTGGAAATGTCAGCCATGTCTTCATTCTTTGTTTGATTACAGTATGTGTTTTCCCCTTCACTGACTTTTTCTTTTTCTAAGTTCTTAAGTTTTTAAGTTTTTAAGTTTTTAAGTTTGCTTGTTTAAATAGTGACATATTTTGACAGCTAAATGTAGCAATGACTGTAGGGCCAAAGGGCACACTTAGGTTCTGCATGTAAACTTATTTTATTTTCTTGCAACAGATGAAATAACTGGGACAGAAAGTAGCATACACTCTTGGACTTGCATATCTATTTGATGTAGTTCTCATCAGAAGAATAGAAAACACCAAGACTTCACTGTACATTACATATTGTTCTCATCCCATTTGTTTCAGTTCCTAAAGCTCATGAGAAAACAAATATGAACCCCTTGCCCATGAAGCCATTAGAAGAAGGGCACCTTAGACTTCATGACAATTACTTACATAATTACTTCCAGCGCAAATTAGTTGTACTACACCATGATATATGCATGCATGTGGGAAAAGAAACAAAAGTACAATGTCAGGCCATTCTGGACATAAAGAAAAAACTCAGACATGGTCAAATATACTATTCTTCACCTGCCCCTCTGTAACAGTGGAAAAAACCTCCCATGGCAGAGAATATTCAGGCCAAAGATGTTTACACATGAGGGAGCAGCTTGGGTATACCTTCCAATGAAATAATAATTAATAAAGGTGTGGGAGTGGAAACTGGTTTTCTGACAGGTCTGTGATAGAAATGTTTAATAGTACTGGTTATGCTGGCGAAAACAGTTTTAGCTGTTTCTATTGATTCCAGGACTATGAGTATAATCTATACCAGCAAAAGCACTTCTGCCAGTTTTGTGTCACATTAGGGCTGTTGCCAGTATCCAAGATTGCCAAAAATCACATTCTTAAGAGATATTTCTTATACCAAGGAATGTTTCTAAAACAAAGCAGTCTTTACAAACACTAATGAATACCCCAGCCAGGCAGGAAAACCCACTTTTCCTGATAAATGGTGAACCAAAGCAATCAGAAAGCTTCTACCTGTTTTCTGAATGGCAGGATACAGTTTTGGGCAATGATACACATCAGAAAAACAGCTCTCAAAGCATGTTGTATCCTCAGTGGGCTGTTTCGTAGACTCTAGTCAAGGTGAATATTTCATTTGAAAAGATCCATGGCATCACATTTTAATGATTACATAGAACTTGTGGCAAGAATACCACAGTATGGAAAACTACAGCCAAAGCACAAGTGTTTACAGAAACTGCTGAAGGCAACAGACCACATTGAAAGAATATTGTCCAGCAATGAAGTTTGTAAGGAAGATGCTATATTGAGCAGCAAAAGTCCTTATTAGATCTACTCGTGTTCGGAAAAAAAAAAAAAAAAA
>VWZD01006102.1:498282-508727 GCA_013396695.1 Sakesphorus luctuosus
GAATGTAGAAAAGTATGCATAGGTATGTGTATCCAATTTATACAGATTGAAAATAGAAAAAAAATAAATTAAAAAAAAACTAAAACCCCCCAAGATTTAAAAAATGTCAGACAAGTTAAAAAAATATAATTTCACAATTCAGGGAAAATGAGTTATGTCTTGTTATTCTGAGGCCTTGAGTTTGACACTAATGACTCTGTAATAGAAATAACATCAGTAGTTCTTGGAATATTGCCTAGGACAAGATAATTATGGAATCCACAGTTTGTGGCAGCATTTTCTCATTTTTACGTAGCATAAATTTAGAACTCATTTAGAGTTTACATAGTGAAAGAACAGGGCCATATACACATGCACAAACATACGACATAAGTATGTATGCAATATTTAGCAAGTAGAAGATGTGCTGCAATTGAGCCCCCATTTCATAGCGGTGACATATAACGCAGATCGTTTGTTGCCCTAAAAGTCCACCTCTGAACAGTAAAATAAAGGATACCTGAAGGGTAAAAATAAAGATTTCTGATTCTAGCAACATAACATGCATTCTCTTACATATATACACATTACTTCAGCGCCTCACCAGCACCATACAAGAAAACAAAATCCAGTGGTACCTCTCAAATGTTCAAACCTTTAACTCTGGACAGTGTTTTTAGGTCTGATACAGCAATTTCTGATGCATCTTTTTTTATGTACAAGGTTTCTGTACTTCATAAGCCTGATTTCATAGACTACAAAATATAATGGCAGGCACTAATCTGTTGAACAGACACAGGTGAGAAATAACAACATTGAGAGCAATCAGCAAAATAAAACCAGTAGTAGAATGACCTATTATGACATGAACATTCAGATCATATCAGCTGCATGATTAGTCATTAGAGTCTAAAATACTCATGAATGAAGAATAATATCCCTTTACTCTGAAGTATATCTCCAATTAGGAAAACAAAATGATATCTCTTTTTAGACTGTAAGAAATATTCCCTGCAGTACATCAAAGAGATCTTCCTCTCATGTGTTCAGATGTAGAAAGTAAATATCTAAAAATCTAACTTAAATTTAGAACTCCTGTATGATTTTTTCAGGGGTGATTTCATTTGCAAACTACTACAGGGTACAAAGGGAAAGGAAGTAGGGCATAGGAAAGGTAATCAAGAAAAGATATCATGACAATTTTTGGGAACATGGCAAGAGTAAAACTATTGGAGATACAGAAACAACAGAAGGTGTAGCGAGAGGAAGAATGTAAAAGACATTTGAGGTGTTTCCCAGTGGGAAAAATGAGAGGTGGAAGGATGAAAGCAACCAAAATACAGAGAAACTCTGTGGCTAAGCAGAAGCCACCTGAGAGTCAACTTTTCTACATACTTGACATTTTGCTTTGTATTTGATGCTATTTTTTTCCTGTCTCATATTTTCCGTTACTTATAATTTTACTTTGTGTCACACTGTGTCTTTTTAATCAGTTGGTTCGAAAGAGATATCCGTTTATCGCTGATTTCAACCTTTCTAACCTTTCAGTCTCTCTAACCTTAAGAAATATGTTAATTATGTGAAACTTGAAATATTGAAAAGGTCACAAAAAACTACAGAAGACTGAGATGTAAATTATCAGTCTTGGTACTGATGCGTATGAATGTCAGTCTATCTGTATTCACGCCAATATGAAGCTTATCTTCTTCAGGCATGCATTTCACAGACTTCCACGTCACACTTCAGCTCAGTTCTCCAGCTCTTTTCTGGTCATTGGTACTTTCAGTTTCCCTTGCACCAGTCTGACTTTTCAGCCTTTTTCTATGCTATGCAGCAGGCTGTGCAATAGGGAAGAAACCACAGCATAAAGATGCTAGAGAGGGATATGAAATCTGGAAACGTTTTCCTGCAAGTGGATCAGCAGAAAAGGCAGAAAAGATACCCCCGTGTTGTGTTGTGTGAAAGTAAGGACAGAGATGAAGGCACAAGTCTACCACACAGGACATCAGGCTTGGCAGGTCTGCCCTGTCCTGTAAGTGCCAAGAGTTCTCTCTTCTTGGTCAGATGGGGAGTGCCACCTACTGGGTGACCTTCTGAAAGTGAGTCATGGGTTTATGATTAAGATAATTATAACAGGAATTTATATGAGCAAAAAACCAGCAAGGGCCTAAAATTAAAGAATCAGCTAATCAGACTCGGTGAGAAGGACAAATTGGGCTTAAATAGCTCCCCTACAGTTTCACAACCAGCTTGCTGCCTCTTTTAGTAATCCTTTTCTGGCATGCTGGTCAAAAATCTGTAGAGCTTGCCCTCTTTTAATTGGAGCGAAGCTTTTCAAGAGGCAGCATGCAGATGCTACTTGTCTGCCAAACTTCTCACAGATCTCAGGGTTTGACTCTAAGGTGTGATAACATTGTCTTTAAAAACAAAGGAAAAAGAACCGTCCATCAGCTCTTGACAAGGTATTACACCTACACATATCAAAGTCAATAATAAAATATTCTGAGTCCTCCTAGAGATCCTGAAGGGATTTTCTATGGTTCACTCAGGTGTTAAAATGCGGCACTCATATGTGGGCAGCTGTGACAGAGTGGTTACCTCATATCTGCCTAAGTGAAGAGTAACTGTGATTTATTTCCAAACTGTTTGATTAGTTGATGAAGTTCACATTACACATGAAATCTCCATCGTTATCTGAGATATTTGGAGAAAAGAAGTTAATACAAAAAAATTGTAATATTTTAAAGAAAAAGGGAAAACTGATGACAGAGCTGAACTAAAAGAGTGGTAAACTCCCAGAAATTCAGCATCTGGTGATAGAACTTAATGGATTGCCCAGAAAAGCATAGCAAGATCTTCAGTGAATGTCTTGGCTTCAGAACCAGAAAGGAGGCAGCCCAGAAAAAGTCAGTTAGGGTCCAACCACTGCTGCCAAAATTGTTGCTGAAAATGAGGAAGTTATTACTTAATTAAATGCAACAGTGCCATCATTTCCCAATCTGACTACCTTCTGACAAGAGAAAGTGGTCTCACACTTGGCAAAGTAGTCCTGTGAGAGCTGACTGGAGTAAATTAATTGATTTCTGCCTGAAGCACAAGACATAATGCGACTGCAGCAAAGGGTAAAAGCACTAGAAAAATCACATACAATGGCACTAGTTTAGGGTTTTAAGGTGATGGTCAATGTCCAAACACAAATATTTTGGTTCAGTGGCCATCTGTGGCCAAATAAAAAGAAGGAGGCTATTACCTACAAAAGGGTGGAGTGGAATTGAGAAGGTGGAGTCAGGTTGTTCATAGCAACATGGTGGTGGAGGGAAGATGAGAGACAATGGGTGTAAACTGAAACAAGAAAAGTACAGACTAGATAGGAGGAAAAGCTTTCACCAGACAAAACAGGTTGCCTGGTTATGATGGTGTGCTGTCTCCATACTTCATTTTCAAGGCCATGATAAAGCCCAGAGCAGCCTGGTCTGTCCTCATAGCTGATGTGAGCAGGAGGTTGAACTACATACTTCCAGAGGTTTATTTCGATCAGAACTTTTGGTTAGTCTAAGATTATATTATACTATGAGAGTAAATAACTGAAAAAATATTTAGCCTCATAGAAATCCACATGAGAAGAAAATGCTTTAAAAATTGATTAGCAGAAAAGGAATTATATGTTGTGACAAGAAAAACTAAAAGAACCCAGTAACATTCAGTTATATAAAGATTGTAGAAGAATTTAAATACCTCTGCAGGTATTTAAAGATCTGTACAAAGATCACACAAGAATTGAAATAGCTGAGCTGACAGGTAATGATTGTGAATAACAATGTTAGTTTAAATGTTAGCGATCAGGATGAATAGAACAATATGTTGTGGAATCCCTACAACAGGAATACGCTAAATGATCTGCAACATCGAGTGAACTAGACAATCATTAAGCAAGTCACAAAGTACATGTCAAATTGGTGGCCAGCAAGGAAGACAAACAAATGACTACTTGATAGAATGAAAATAAGATTTCTTGGGAGAGTTCTGCCTAAAAGGGCAAGGATGCAGAGAAATTTTATTCCCAGCCTAGGGAACTCCTCTCATAGAATAGCTGTGTGGAATGAAAGATTTCATAATGGCCAAAAAAGCCCCCAAATTATGAAAGTTTAAAGAAATCACAGGAAAGAACAGAAAGAAGTAAAAGAAACTTTAGTCAGCTTGAAAGTAATGAATGAGATCTGCTGACTCAAAACCCAGGATAATAAGACTACTTAGTTTCATATATCTGTATAACACTTGAGAAAAATAAAGTAGTATGCAATAATAGTCTCACTAAAAAGAATACTCAGGGATATAAATCAAGTCAGAATTTCATCTCTGGGTTTAGCTCCAAAATGCTGATAATTTTGGCATGCACTCTAGAAGGACTATACTTTCGTGAGTAGCCCTGCCCTTGGTGTTGTACTGATAAATGTTAAGCGAAAATGTAGCTCTAGGTTGAATACAACAGATGATGATGCAAAGGGAAAAGATAAAAAGAAAACACAGATGTGAAGCTCTTTTTACCTGAGATTGTGAATATTTTAAAAGGATTGCATTGACATGCTAGTACTGACACATTTTGTTGCATTAATACCCAGCTCATCAATTTTAATAATAATAATTTCCAGTTTGTCCATCTCCACCTAACTTTCCCATCTTTTGTCTTTGATATTGTTTCATATATTTGGGCTTCTTTTGAATACAACATTTTATCATGGCTCTTGTTTCCAGTTTCACAGATCAGACATTGGCCTCTTCACAACACCAAATCTGTATTTACTTTTCTAGACAGTTTGGAAGCCTATTTTATTGCAGCATAGATGAACTCCTCTGATTTCTGCAATAGTCTTTGAACTAGATGCTTTGAGTTTGGTGCTAATATGAGCTTCTCCTTGTGATAAGATTGTGAAGTAGGCATTCAGTAATCACACTGACATGTTGCTCTTCCCAGCAAAATCTTTGAGCAGGGCATCAACAGTTCATGTTACATATCACAGCAGAGAGTGTCATGGCCAATGCTGCTTGACGGCAGCTTTGCATTAGATAACATGAAAGACAAATAAATAGCCAACGACACCTATTCTCCCCTGTCTGCCAAGAAAAAATGGCACTGTGAGAACTAGAGAAGAGCTGTTCAGTTTTTTTCATGTGGCTACAGTATGTTTGTTCCTCAAAAATAGAATAAAGATTCTGCTCTTGGAACAGAGAATTTATTGTTTTATATAAAAGAACTGTGTTTTTCCTCTTTGTTTAGCAAAAAACGATTTTTATTGCTGTCAAAGTTTCAGGATGGTACTGAACCTGGTTGGTAAAGAAACCATAACATATCCAACAATTAAAACCTAAAGAAACAAGATGAAAAGGTTATAACTGAGGTAGGTAGGGAATGGAGAAGCTGAATGCAAAAATGAGAGAAGTGAAAATTCTGGGGAGATGTGAAAATTCTGAGGAGACTGGCTGATTCTTTATGAGTAGTCATCTGCTTTTAGAAATATCCATAATGGGAAAAGAGTCTACTTTATTGATGTGATTTTCATATTTTTTACACTCCAATCTGACATTTGCACATGGGAAATCTGATTGATACATTTATTGTAAATTTATTGTAAAATTAAATCTGTGTTGATACATTTATTGTCTTCTGTTCAATTAGCAGTGGTGTGTCTGGAACAATGTCCTCATTGGCTTCCATCTCATGCCCCTTTTATGACATAAGAAGTTATACTGCTTGACTTGAGTCTAATCTGTTCTAACACTGGATCTCTGCCTTGAAATAACACTTCATTATATTGCTTCATATGTTTTACAGTGGGGTTTTTTTTAATTTGTTTTGTTTTGTTTTTTAAATAATGATCCCATGCAAGTGAAAGTGCAGCTGTAGAAAAACAACATCTCATAATTTTTTTTTATTATTTGATGAAATGATCCTGTATTGTTTTTATCACTCTAACAAAAGGCCAGTCTTAAAGAAAAGTGGCATCACTTAATTTTTTCAGTGTTTTCATTATAGCCTCTATTCCCTGGGGGTCTGGAGGTAAAGAATAAAACCACACTCATTTCATAATTCTGTTGATAATATAAAAATGTGCCATAGTTCATTTTCAGTATTTACAGCATGTGTATTTGCCTTTGTAAAATATTTGAACAACTAAACTAATCAAATTCAACAACCTGAAAAGTAGAATGTTCCCCCACAAGATTTATTTTCATGACACAAACATGCTCCAGTTACATTTTTGGGGTGTTTTTTTTAGTTGCCTACATCTTGCTTTGCTTGCATTTATTCAATTCTGTTATGCCAAGCTGAACCAAAATTTGTACTTTTAATTTTAAGTGAATTTTAAATTGTTGAACCCCAAAAGTATATACATCAATGGATTTTCCCACTAAAAATCCGAATATCTGCACAAACTGTATTTTTCTTTAGAATGTAATATGGATTCCCCCAAACCAACATTTGATGTCATATTTTTGATGGAAATATCTAGACAGGCATTCATATCACTAGATGTCACAAAACTGTCATTTCCTTTTAAAAGATTCTACTTGATTGTTTTCCATTTAGGTAGACCTTTATATTTCATTAGCTCAGTTTTCATCTCCAGGTATGACTTTGTCTTCTCCAATTGGTTTGCTTATCACCTATATTGTGGGCAAACCATAGTGATGTACTTCAGTGTGGGCAAGCTTTTCCGGCCACTGTGTATAATTGTATGGGAGGGCAGGTAAAGCCTTCTTGTGAGTTTGTTTTTATAAAGAGCTCTGTTTTCACATACTCCCAATAACACCAGAACCTCAATTTGTGGTACCTTAATGTGCTTTTTTAAACTAAAATGCTAAACATTTTCTCCCTGTTGAGAATATGTAAAAACACTATTCACACCTGGCTTCCTGGGAAACTTGCTTTAGGTTTCATATGTACCAAACTGTGTATTTTGCTGAAACTTTTTAGAGGAAGCAGAAAATGAATATGCAAGAGCAGAAAGGCAGCCATCCTTATGGTTCTGATGTTCTAGTTTTCAACATGAGCCAATTTGTCTCCTAAAGTCTACTTTGAAAGGGGTATAGCAACTTACAATTGACTCTACACATCTGCCTAAGAGGGACAGAGGGCTGTATATTCCAAAAGCCTCTGCATTAAGACAACCCAGGGAAGGTAGGAACTATTCTGGCCCTGTTGAAACAGTCCAAGAATTCCAACCATGCCACTGTGCAAACATTTGGCAGGCTCTTTAGGGGGAGGGCTCACAGTGTACAGTGCAACAGAGGCTCCAGCATCACCTCTTACTTGCCCATTTCTGCCTCCTGTACTTTCAGTTATCTAGTTCTGTGTTGTCAGTACCCAAATACCTCACTTTTATGACATGCCCAACCATCACCACATCATCACAGCTTATTTAGAAACAATTATCTGGGTTTATGTGTTGCTTGCTAACACTGAAAGTGTATTTGTTCTGAATTTAGTAGCTGAGCTTGCCCAGAATAATCATTTTAATGCATGAAAAGCTTTGCCGCCAGCCTTTGATTTGTTATCTATGTAGCATGGAGCATGCATTCTTTGTGTGATGGGCTTTTAATCTAGCTGTGACTCTTACTAGTTCCCAGAGGTTGCATTTGACATGTTTCTTTTTAATCTGTTTTTCCAGTCTGTTGGTGGCATATGTATAGCTTTTTCAATAAAAGCAAAACTTTCAAACTAATTATCTTTTAGAGAGCATTAGCATTTTCCCTTCCTGTTTAAGCTCTTACTTACACCTTGGTTACCGATACCTAGTGACCCTTTGAACATCACCAAAACTTCAGTCAATTCCTCCTCTGTTTTCAAGGTCCAGATCATTTCTGTCACACGCATAAATTAGCCTCGTTCAGATAGCACTGGGAACATTTGTAGATCTTGGAAACTTTCCCTCATGAACCTCCATTTGCATAAATATATTTCTTTTAAACCTGAGAAAGTGAGAGAGTTACTAAGAGTAAGCCCCTAGGAACAAAGCTAATGTTTAGGTAAAGAGCAAACAATATTTCTGAACTTCTAAGGGCATTATTTTAAGAACCTACATCCAAAACTAAATGAGGAGGTGACAGTATTTCTTAATCAAACATCAGCGACTATTTTGGAGGGAAACACCAAAATCAGTGCACTCCAAAAACGGTTTTGGTGTTCTGTTGTTTTTTTGTTTGGTTGTTTTTGGGGTTTTTTAATGAAAATGCAAGAGATCCAGAGGACTCACATTCAAGCATCAAGTTTTCAAGGAACTTGAACTCATGAAAGAAGAGGTATTTGTGCATATACAAAGCACTCTGGAGAGAGCATTTTGTGCCAACTTCCCATTTAATCTACCAGTTATTTGGATGGGTTTCCAAGTATTTAAGCGCTCTAATGAGATTCATTCTGAGCACAGATACACATCTATATTAGCTAATACATACACTATAGAGGTCTTATAAAAAAACCCCGTCAAGTTCACTTAGAAACCTGGGTGGTGGTCACAGCTGTAGAGAAGTATTTAAAATTCTGTGCATTATTGTCTACAAAACATCCCTGAAGAGAAGTCCACTGTCTTTAATAGCTTTCAGATGTAATATTAAGAATGGGGTATCAATGAAGGTGGTCTATCTAAATTACAGCTTGAATATTTTCTTCTTCATGTGCACAGAATCTGAGAATGGGTCAGGTTGGAAGGGACCACAGTCAGCGATCTGGTCCACCGTCCCCCCTCAAACAGGGTCATCCTAGAGCACACTGAACAGAATTGCGTCCAGGTGGTTCTTGAATATCTTCAGGGAAGGAGACTCCACAACCTCTCTGGCCAATCTGTTCCTCTGGCCAATCTGTCCCACACAGTAAAAAAGTTCTTCCTCATATTCAGGTGGAACTTCCTGTGCATGAGTTTCTGTCCCTGGCCTCTTGTCCCATTGCTCAGCACTGCCGAAAAGAGCCTGGCTCCATCCTCTGGACAGCCTCCTTTCAGACACTTGCAGACACTGATGAGGTCCCTTCTCAGTCATCTGTTGTGGAACTACACAGTGGTGCAATGCTATAAGAGGCCATGCATATTGAATTCCACAAGCTGCTTGCAGAAAATGAGAGACTTATGAAAATAATGCTTTATAAGAAAAAAATATGGGAGCTGTTGCATTTCCATAACTGCTTAGAGATCCTCTTACCCAAAAACTTAATGAAGACTTTTTGCTTATGCCAAGTGGCAGATGCATGTTTTTTAGAGCAGAAGCACTCATCTTTTCTCCCTCAGAAGTTCTGCATGGACTCAGCATATTTTACAGCAATGAAGAAAAAGGAATACATTTTTACACATTTGTTCTGAATAGTGAACTCACAGCAAGCAAGATCCCTTTACATCAGCAAAGCCTTCTGCACTTCTTTTTCTGCAAAGTTTTATCCAATTTATTGCTGATTTCCCCTTTTATTTTAAGAGTACTTAGACATAATCAAAAAAGTTTCTCTATAGTCTTTTATTAAAAAAAAAAAGTGAACAAAATGGTGGAAGAATGTAATCTTTTAAAATCCATTCCTAAAACAACAACAGATCATTCAGGATTAGGGATATTTTATTATACTTTTGATGGAGGAAAAAAAAGGCACACCAGGACAGTTTTTATATTGTTAAAGCAGTGTACTTATGCCTCAAATTACATTCCTCTTGGGAATCTATGTGTATCTATATTTTGTCTTTCCTCTGGTCCATCTCCATAGCAACATGTTTGTTCCTATGGAGAATCTGGGTGAATAAGTTCAAATTGAGCCTGAAAGTTTTAAAACAAGGTTTCTCTTCTCTATAAAGTAATTATGGACAAAAGCAATTTCCCAAAATCCATAAAATAAACATAATTTTGCTGTTGTCTTTTACCCTACCCTAGGCATGATTAGCTCTGAAATCCTTTGATCTCTCTTTGCCGTGATGTTCAGACTGGAAGCAGGCTTATCCACATGACTTCAACAGCTGTTATAAAATCTGGTGGGGAATTTTTCATTCCAAATTCAATGGCTCACTGTATTCACTAATTATGTTGTTATTTACACACATTCCAAGTTTTTACTCAGAAACAGATCTACAATTGAAAATCCCCCAATAAACAAAAATCTCAGGAGGAAAGGGGAGGAAGAGAACAGGGCAAGATGACTTTAAAATTACTTTCAGAATATTAAAGTTCATTTTAGAGGATCTCTTCAAACTATAGTCAGTACCACTTCCTGTTCATATTTGTAGCTGATCACTCTTCAATCTCAGAGAAAGATTCTATGGCTAAACCCCACATATTGCTACAAGATAACAGTGTTAAAAATATGTTTGTTTTTTTAAAAAAAGATAATTGCTATTTAGCATTAATGCTAATGAAATAATTGTTTCTTCATTTCTTCAAATGTATGCAGTCAGAGAAATAAAAAAAGAAAGGGGAGGATATTTCCATCATGCTGGAAAACA
>VWZD01006102.1:524630-545021 GCA_013396695.1 Sakesphorus luctuosus
GGCCGGGCCGGGCCGGGCTGGCGGGCGGCTCGTACCTGCAGGGAGAGCCGGGCTGGAGCGGCCGGCGCCTGCCGAACTTCACACGGCCGGTGCCAACCCGTGATTTAACAGTCTGTCCACCCGGACAGCGTCCAGATTTTAAGGAGCCGTGGCAGCTCCCGGGGAGCCCGCGGGAGTATCGCGCTCCAGGGTGCTGCCGCTCTTGAATGCACCGTCTGCAGCAGTCCGTGAAGCGGCACACAAAACCGCCTGCGGAGTCCCAAGCTACGGATAGACAAGTTCGTAGGGATAGCAACACTGTTTTACGTCGCTTATATGGCATGTGGTTCTAGTGGCAGGGTTAAATAGGGATAGGGCTACGGAAAGATTGTCTTCTGTTTACCTCGGGGTAACGTGATGCTTACAGTTGCCTGGGAGCCACGGTACTGGTGGTGAAAAAAGTAAACGTGGGCAACCCCTGACATTGTGTAATTGCGTCCCAAAATCCCGGGCATCAGTTTTGGTGCGTGCAGGCTGAGAGGAGTTTGTGCAAATGTACAGCCGTAAATCAGACAGAGCGATCAGGTTAGTCAAGTATTTCATAAAGGATCTTACTTAACTAGCAGTTGTCAGAAAAGCAGATCAAGTTGTCGGTAATTTTTCCATAGTTTTTTCTGCTTGTGGAATAATTGCATTTCCAAGTTTAAGCCTGGAGTTGATTTAAAATGTTAACATGTAACCTCTAAAAATAAGATTTACAATGGGAACGATTTATTAGTCTGAAGTTCTTTATTGCATATGTGACAAATTCATGCCTAATTCAGTAGGATTTGCCCAGTGCTATTGAAAACAATGGAATAATTTTTTAACTTTCATAGTATAATATACTTTGCTTTTTTGGCTTCATATTTTGAATTCAAAACCAAACTAAATGTCAATAGGAAAAATAAAATATATAATTAAATTTCTTATGAAATATGACATCTTGCATGTAGTATCCCAGATTCTTTTTTTATGCAGTGCCATTGAGTTGAAAGGCTAATTGAAACTTTATGGAGAGGATGATTCTGTGCCTGAATACAGTGTTGTGCTTGCTCATGAGTGTAGCTCCTGGGAACACACTAGGGCAAATAATGTATCAGAACAGAATGCCACAGGGGGAGGTTGTGCATGGGGCTTTTGTGCCAAAGGATACTTGCTCTCTTTGTTGTGCTTGATAGTGAAAATATACATGGGCGTTACGTCATGGGTTATGTGTTTATTGTGACAACAGCTCTCAGATTGGGCAGACTGCAACTCAGATCTTGGGTTTTTCCTTTTCATTTGAAATCTCTCCTAATTCATGAAAGCTGAAAGTCACACTGAATTCTTTCCTTCATACATAATCACTTTACAGGCTACAGCCACAGTTGAAGCAAGAAGAGTGTTTTGTTTTCTTTTTGTGTGAATGAACACATGACATTTTGTGTTATTGTTGTTGTTTGAGTTTTACATTTGGTTGTGGTAGCCAGTGCAGCACGACTTGGATTATCTGAACATCTGCAGGCTGCTCCAGGAGAGACTCTGGGCAGCAGCACCATGTGACAGCACGGCTGTGTTGAAGCAGCCACTCCTCTTTGCTTTGGCATTGACAGTGCTGGGCATGGAGAAGAGCATTGTGTTCCTGTGCCATCAGCAAGTTCGGTTTATTTATATACAGAATTGGCAGAACCTGCATATCTGTTGCATTTAATCTTCAGTTCCAAGAGACTGGAATTAATATGAAATGTACATGAAACTCATCGTTTACTCATTCTTGTTGGAGCATTTGTAGCTCTTCTAATTGAAAATGGACAGTTTAATGCTACCTGAGGTATTTGTTCTGCAAACTGCAGTTTGAGATGTGAGTTACTGCATGGGGGTAAGTAAAGGCAGAATTTGCCCAGGGTTTTGAGTTACAAGCAGCACAAAAGAAAATCTCGCAATGCCATACATTTGCAAGTCCCAAATTAGAGCTTCTGTAAGCTCAGATAAAAAGGGTTGTTACTGCCTTCTACAAAGGGTCCCTTGTTCAGGAAGTCTCATCAAAAGAAAATTTGCAGTTCAGTAAGCCAACTATAACAAATACCTGACATAAGGATGGAAGAAGTTCCATAGGAGTTTCTATTTGTACATTAAAACCTAAAGGTGGAAACCAGTGAACTGAATAAAGCTGGATTCCGCAGTGAGAGCATGTGTACGGATTGTACTAGCCAGTTGTGTAAGTGCTCACTTCAGTGAAGACAGTGTCCTTGCCTTGTTCAAAAACTAATCTGTTGAAAACTCTTTGGTTTTACCTGCTGTATAAACACATGGAAAATGTGGAGCTTAAATACTGAAGAATGACTGTTTGGTCAAGGTTAACAGATGACATTGGTTCAAATCTCATCAGTATCTCAAAACCAGTTATAATTAATATTAAAATCTGAAAACTAATTTAGTTGGTGCTTTTTGAAACATCTAGGTAGACATTCCTGTAATTAAGTTCAAGTAAACAGTTTACTTGTGATGTGCAAACAGGTATGGGATGACATGAAAATCTTTATCCCTGATTTCAAAGGGAAATTGTTGTTCACACAACAGTTCTGTTACATAGTCATAGTTGGCAATTCTCTTTAAATACCAACTTTAGAAGTTGGTATTTTCAGTATTCTTGAGAATGGCGTCTGGAAAGATCATTTAGGGGTTTGGGGAAAGTAGAGGATTTGTGGTCAGGGAAGGGTCACTTGTTAATTGATTTGTGCCAATAGCATGACTTTTGATTCATGTAGTGCTTTGCCAGTCTTGTCGCATCAGATTCCCATGTGTGTTCCCTCTAGTTAGGAAGTTTCATAAATCGTTGCTGTGTTACTTCTCAAAGGAATAAGAAAAGCTATTCAATCCACCCATGCAAAAACAGTTTTTGAAGAGTGGTGGTCAGGAAATGTCTCTGAACACACACACATGCACACAAAAAAAGTCCAAAATAAATCATTCATCATGATAGCTTTAACAAGTGTTTGTTAATTTCTGTTCAATGCTGGCACATTTTCCTTTGAGGTTCAGTGGAAGAAGCTGAGTTGTATGGGGTACTAAACACTGAGGCACTTCTGCTTTTCCTAAGGCTTCAAACAATCCAGGAAGAGGAGAAAACACATGTTTAATTTCCTGAGTCTGCGTGGGTGATCTGCTCCCTAGGGGTTCTGGACCATCTTTGGGAAAGCCAACCTTTTGGGAACCAGTCTTTTGGAAAAACAACCTGGGTATTTGGGAAAGCTCTAGGTTGCAGTTCTGAGGAATAGCCAGGGGGAGGTTTGTTTATTTGTGCATTGCCCAAGGAGTGCATTATGCCAATGGTATGCATAAATTTGCTTTGCAAATTGTACACTTCTCATAATCTGTTGCAATTTCATGTCTCTTCAGGGGGTTTATGTGGTAAGTTTTTTTTCACTTTATGTTTTTTACAGGTTGAATGAAACTGGTGGTTGCCTGTGTAGTATTTACAGTGTTTTCATGCTACAAATGTTTGAGATGGGATAAGACTGGGAAAAAAAGAGGAGATGGGCATTTTACCAACTAGAAAGTTGATAGTCATACTCTTGATGGTCTGGGAAGGTTGCCTTTATGTCATTTTGGGTATGCTGTTGCTGAGGAAAGTCATCAAGGCAACCTGAAGACTGCATGCCACAGGAATAATCCGTGTAGTTTGAAGAGGCAGTTGCTGTTTTTCTGTTCCTTATATTTTCAAGGACTGGAATTGCAGTAACTGAGAAAGCAAGAATTACACCCATTAGTCAAGAGGCCTGAATTAACAAATTTCATGTTCCATTAAAGTACAATCTAAGTTTAATTTACCTCCCCACAGCATTAAAAAGATGTCAAAATGTGAACTTTATGGAAGGTAAAGAAAATCTTTGTCAAATGACCCACAACTTATTGTTATATATTCAACAAGGGGACATTAAAACATCAGAATATAATCTTCCTTATACTCTACAAAATGCAAAAAACCTGATAATATTTTTCAAGTCTCTATGATGAACTCGTGGTGACTTGTCCATGTTGTGTCTTCAACTTGGGACAATTTATATTGATTATTAATCTACAGTAGAGGGTATGAGAAGAGAAGCATAAGATATTTTGTTTTCAAATTGTGTAAGTGGACGTGGGAACCAGCCGATATTTATCAAGACTTCTTCAAAAAGTTACAGTTATCATCATTATTTTTGTAAGTTCTTGGATGTCACCTCTTTCTGTGTTTCTTCTTCCAAGTAGCAAGCAATAGGATGAGAGGAAACAGCCTCAAGTTGTGCCAGGGGAGATTTAGGTTGGATATCAGGAAAAATTTCTTCACTGAAAGGGTTATCAAGCCTTGCAAAAAGGCTGCCCAGGGAAGTGGTAGAATCATCACACTGGAGGTATTTAAAAGACATGTGGCACTTAGGGACACGGTCTCATGGTGAGCTTGTGCTAGGTTAGCAGTTGGACTTGAGGATATTGAGGTCTTTTCCAGCCTACATGATTCTATGATTCAAGGAGATAGTCTTGACACATCTCTGAGCCTAAATATTACTTTCTTAGCCTCATCTCTCTGAAAAGTTCCAACACTTATATAAAGGTTGCACACCAACCAAGAGGAAAACTTGGAGAATAGAAGAAGCCTAAGACGGGTGCTTAGCAAGTCAAGTTTTTCGTGTCTATATATCACCTTAGAGGATTAGTGGTGGGCTTGGCAATACTGGAGTAATGGCTGGACTTAGAGGTCCCTTCCAACCAAAATGACTCTATTATTTTGTTCTATGATTTTATTATTAGTCTGATGTAAGAAACATTAGCCTTAATGTATCATTTAAATCTGTATTTCTTACATGATTTTTTTCACCAATGTACATTTAAAAAATACATATAGGAAAACTATTCTTTAGATCAGGATGAGTTTATCTCAGGCAGTGATTGGGATTTAATGAATTCTGTCAGGGTAAGAAGGACAAATGGAATCGCTTGGTGTCCTAGGCTTTAAAGTTTGCTTGGTGTTCTTAAAATACATTAATGACACCAAAATAATATGCTATATTTTCAAGATGTATATATGAACTATCCAGCACTTTTACTGTAACTGGCAATCCAGATGTCTTGGTAGTAATTTGGCTTTTCATGATGAATGTAATAAAAGCAAGTAACTGGAGAAGAATATCAGTTCCTTTGGGTTAATAAACTTCTTGTGGTTATGTTGTTTGGGTTTTTTAATCAAATTCTTAAGGCCTCAGAGTTTCTCGTTCTACTTGCACCTTCCTTTCCAGCAAAATCTTGTCTTCAAAGCTCCTGTACATCCAATACTAATAGCTGACTTCTGTCTAATCAATGGAAAGATGTAATAATTCTTTCTCATCTGCTTAAATGTGCATAATTTATGATGGACAAAGTAGGATATGGTCTGTTATTCCTTTCTAAGCACTTGAACCTTATTAAAATGTATTTTTTTTTCTTTTGGCAGTTTACAGATATGGAATTGAGCTATTTAATTCAACTTTTGGGAAGGAAGTGGGGCTCTAATGAATTAATTCACTGTCCACTGTAATGGAACTTTTCTTCAAGAAGAAAAGTAAGCTTCTTGCCAGCTATTCAGGATTCCTCCTTGTTCTGGTGGTAGAACAAGAATAACCCCTTGAGCAAAATGTAAGTGTTTCAGGATGATCGAAATTTACAGCATTAGAAAGCTGCCAAAAAAGCAACTTCTAGCTGAGGCTAAATTGGCCTAAAACGAAAACTTTGCAAAGCTTATAAGTGACTTTTTTCTTTCTCTGTCTCTCTGCTTCCCATGACTTTGTTGTCATATGCCTGTAGTGACTTCTTCTGTTATTACCCATGGTGACAATAATGAGTCTGAAGTATTTATGATCATCAAAAGATACTGAGACAAAGATTTTAAGTATCTTTATTAGAGGAGGAAATTCTGTAGCTTCATGCAGGTGGAATGGTCTTCCTGGATGCTTGATTTTTATTTTTCTTTATGCTGCTTCTTTGCTCGCTGACTTGGGAGTTAAGTTGTTAGCAGCAGTATTTCACTGGATTCAGACCTTGAAGACTTAAGTATTTGTGGTATTTTGCTGGTGTAGCTGTTATGAATACAGCTGCATGATGTATAGTGGTATCACAAAAGTAGTCCAAGTCTGATTAAACAAGTAACTGCCCTTTCCAAAATAAATTCTGTTCCTTCTTGGTGTTCAAGGAAATTAGGCTCAGTGAATTCAGTTTGTTCTACTGTACTTGAGAGTACAATTTATTTCCCTGTTAGCTCTGCAGGGCAACAAGGGTTAGTACTGTGCAGAGGACAACTTGCTTCTCTCAGATGGCAGCTTCTTGCTGGAAACTGAATCTAGTTTCTATCTTCTTGCTCAAACAGGACTACCAGGAAATAAGAAAACTTGTGAGAACTTACACTCTGGCACAAATAGCACAAAATTACCTAAATGAAACGAATGACATAAGCAAGCATGCTCTTCCAGTCTAAGCAAAACTGTTGAAGTACATTTTGCTGTCAAAAATGTTGTGGCATTACTTCAGAACATCAAATAAACCACTACCTGTTTAAAGCCTTGAATTTGTGTGTTTGAAGTCTGTCCCTTAGTGGGCATTTAAGCTGCACCTGCAGACCATGCACATGTGTTTATACTTTCTTGAAGGAGCAAAAGCAGAAGCTTACATTCAAACAGTCTGTGTGCACCAAAAGTTACAGTTAGTATGTGAGTCTGCATATTTTATAGCCTACCCTTGTGGTTTGTGCAATCTTCACCCCCAAATTATAAAAAAATTTAACAGGCTAGACCTAAAATAAAGGTTGGCCAGTGCATTTTCTTAGACAGGTGTGGTTTGGTTTTGAGGTTTTCAATTCAGAAGAAAATCTCAAAGCTTTTTCCAAGTTCCATTTGTTTCAGAGCCAATAACTGTGTTTGGAGATTGAAAATCTATTGAAAAGCAAATTACTGCAACAATAAATACCAAACACTTAGTATTCTAGAAGGCAATTATTTTTTTAATTAGCCTTCCCGAAAAAACGTTCCTCCCAAACTTGTGCACTACATAAAAGTCCTTAAGGAGCAGTGATTATCCTCTCTGATACCAGTCTTGGCTTTTATTTGATATCCTTGAAGTTTTCTCATTGTGAGTGTAAACTGTATTATGTGTTCAGTGTTTTGCTTTAACCATGGCATGTCTCCCTAATACACACATGTGCACAACTTTTTGTTTTGGGGCTTTTGGTTTGTTTCAGGAAAATCTGTAGAAACACAGTTCAATTTGTCATTTTGTGTTCAGGATTCAGAGACTTGTTCCATTTGGTTTTCAGCTTTGAGTATTAGAGTCTGAAATGCAGACTAAGTTTGTTCCAAATAACAGTGTATGCAGGTAAAAGAGAGTGAAGTGAGCTATCGCGTTGCTGTGGACTAAGAACCTGGGAATCAGATGGTCTATGCTGACACTGTAGCTCTAAACTATTCTTAGCTGTTGCCCATTCTCTGCACTGCTTATGGGTTTGTGAATGAAGACACAGTGCCAAGCTGAGGTACTGCTTTTATGGGGCAGAAACAAACAGTTTGGTGACCATTAGATGCACAATAAAAAGATACATTAGAGAGGCAATTGGGGGTTGAGGGCCTAGTTGGAGGAGGTGAAGCTATAGAGGGTGGTGGGAGAAACACCTTGAGCTTGTCTTTTATTCAAGGTTGAACAGAAGCAAGCAAAAAATAGTCCTTTGTATCTACCTTTATATCCATCATGATCTCCTAATTAGGTAAAGACTTCACAGAATATACAGGGGCATACTGACCATTCAGGGTAGTTGATGTGCTGCTTGCTAGCAGTGCTTGTTAATATACAAGAAGTTAAATTAGTAATGCTATATGGCAGGAGCCATTCTAGACTTTGTTTGAGCAGCATGCCTGCATCCAAGCTAGCCAACTCAAGGCTGGTTCTAGCAGCTGGAAATGACTGGATGATTCCTATACCCATGTTCAATCCTAGGAAACAAGGGAATTAACAAAGCACCACCCATCTTGAAGTTTCCTTGAAATCAAGGCATTTAATGAAAAAAGATTTAAGGTCTCTGGTTCCATATGTACTGGATTTTTGTTGATGCAAAGCTGTGCAATCAGGACCATCAAACCTGTGCCTAATGACTGTGGGAAATAAGTCTCTTCTAGTGATACAGTCCTAGTAAATTGTCCTATATGGTTTTTTTTGCGAGACAGGATAGGTTGGTTTCAGAAGCCAAGTAGTCTTTGACTCATTGTTTTCAAGCAAACAAAGTTTAACTATCTCCTGGAAAAGCAGGAAATTTCATATAAAGGAGAGGCTACAAGTAAAGTTGGCCAAGAAACAAAAATTATGTTGTGAAAAGTTTCAAGGTTACATTGCTTGTTTTCATTCTGTGTTGCAGCTTGGGAACAAAGTCAGTCTGGAGCACTCAATAGCTCAGTCAAGGTCGTGTTCGAAGCTGTCGTTTGAATGTTGTGTTTGTGAGTCACAACTGCTATACCAGTAGCTTCCTTGGGTAGTCGTACCTTCTCCAAAATGCTGTTATATACATCTTTCGGACAAAATAAAAAAAAATCCTCTAAATTGATATATATGCATGAAAAACTTGAGTTGCTATGCATTTCTCGGATGTTTCTGTTCTCTAAGTCTTTGTCTTGAATGATGTACAACCTTCTTACAAGTGTTGGAACTTTTCAGAGAGACGAGGCTGAGAAATACACATGTAGGCTCAGAGATGTGTCAGGAGTACCTCCTTGAATCATAGAATTATTTAGGCTGGAAAAGACCTCCAAATCCTTGAGTTCAACTGTTAACCCAGCTCAAGTCTACCTCTAAACCATGTCCCTAAGCACCACATGAACACGTGTTTTAAATACCTCCAGAGGTGGTGATTCCACCACTTCCCTGGGCAGCCTTTCTCAAGCGTTGACAGCCCTTTCAGTGAAGGAATTTTTCTTAATATCCAATCTAAATCTCCCCTGGCACAGCTTGAGGCCATTTCCTTTTGTCTTACTGCTTTTTGCCTGGGAGAAGAGGCCAGCCTGCACCTGACTATGGCCTCCTTTCAGGTTGTAGAGAGGGGTAAGGTCCCCTCTGAGCCTCCCTTTCTGTAGGCTAAACAACCCCAGCTCCCTCAGGTGGTCCTCATAAGACTTGTTCTCCAAAACCTTCCCTAGCTTTGTTGCCCTTCTCTGGATATGCTCCAGCACCTCATTTTTTTTTTTCCTTACAGTGAGGGGCCCAGCACTGAACACAGAATTCAAGGCGCGGCTTTACCAGTGCTGAGTATAGAGGGATGATCACTGTCACGCTCCTGCCGGTCACACTATTTCTGATACAAATCATGATGCCATTGGCCTTCTTGGCCACTTGGGCACTCTGCTGGCTCATGCTCAGCAGCTGTCGACCAGCACCCCCAGTTTCATTTTCACTGGGTGGCTTTCCAGACACTCTGCGTCAAACCTGTAGTACTGCAGGGTTGTTAACGACTGAAGTGCCGGACTCAACACTTTACCGTCTTGAACTCCACCTCCACATACCATTACAGAGCAGAATTATAATGTATTTTCTGTCTTCAGCATCAGCTACAACTGTCATTTACTGCAAGGACTATCTTAGTGCTGTGTTGACAGAGGTCTCCCACTTTTCCTTCTTCCCTTTTGTCTTTGAATTTTTCAGCCAAAATTCAGCATCAATTCTCTCCAGTGGTATCACTCAGAGCTTGCACAACATGCAAAAAAGGAAGATTTTGGGGTTTTTTTGCTGCATAGTTTGCAAAGACACAAATTCTCATGTGGAGCAGATTCCAACATTATTTTGCATTTTCATGGCTTTTGAAATCATTTTTGTAGCTCTCAGTAATGACCCTTATAAGGTACTGTGTTCATACAGTAATGCAGATTAATTGGGGAACCCCCAAACAATACTGGAGCGGGGGGTTGGTATTGGCAGAGTTAGGAATGGGAAGCCGATTCAGCCATCAGGACTTGTTCACTGGTGAGTCTTTTCACAGCATTTATCTAGATGTGCATATATGCATCTTATTTATGCCTCACTTCTCTCTCTCTCTCACCTTCTCAGTAACCACATCATGGTTTGTCTCTTCCAATACACTCCATTTTGCTTTTTAGGATCGTTGTAACAGTGGTTTATCTTTTTGTTTGGTTTGGTTTGCATTTTTTGTGGGTCTGTTTTTGGGGGTTTTTTTTGCTTGTTTGTTTTAGTGGAAAGGTGCTTTTACACACTTGCCAGGTTTACAGAAGCATTTTTCCAGTGTTCAGAATTTAACAGAACCAATCTAGTCTTGCACCTTTCTTTTGCACATCTTCGTTTGCTTAGCAAAGATGTGTCTCTTCCATGCAGAATTTTAGTTTACTGCTGCTTCTCTTGCTGGTAAAAAACCATTTTCAAATCTGTGTACAGATTAGCTTCTGTCTGAATAGCGAAACTAAAGCGCATGACTCTTAATAGAGAGGGAAAACTAATTAAGAAAGCCCATATGTAATAGAAAAAAACAAAGGAAGAGGATAGAAAAGTTGTTTGGCGTTTTTGCTTGAGTAATCTTAGGATTTTGTTATAAAGCATAATAAGTGTACAGTATTGAAGCTGAAATCTCCCTTTCTGGGCAAGGTTGAGTACCTCTTAAAGCTGATTTTAGGGCATAACTTGTAATCTTCTTGGCTAATCTGGTGGTGACATAGTGTGCTTTTAAAGCATGGTGCAAAGGTTTAGAGAGAATTATTGTTTGTATGGGAAAAAAAAAAGGGGAAAAATCCCTAATTTCAGGATTAGGTTGTAGGATTGGCAGTTAAAGCACAGGCACTCATTTTTTCCTTGTAATCTGAGCAAGTAACTGTCAGACACAGTAATCATGGAAAAATAATCCCTCTTGTGTAGCATTTTTATAATGCTTTTCATTGTACCTGCGCATTCAGCCAAGGTGAATTGGGAAGCCTTGTGTTAGCTGGGACAGTCACTGGCTGTCCCCTCTGCAGGAGTCGCATTGCTTTGCTCCTTGAAGACAGAAGTGTCAAGGTAACTGCAGTATACTGCATAAAAGCTACAACTTTCCTCATAAATTATGCTACACATGACTTAAGGTCTCATTATCTGTGGAGAGGGACAGCCTGGATGATTGCTGCCCTAGAGCAAGACTGGATGCAGAATTTAAGGAGGAACAGCTAGATAATTTCATATCTTCTTGATTTAACAAGTGTTCAACTGTCAGAGGGCCATGATTAAGGAGTATAAACTGCTAGTTATATTTTGGCTTTCTCTTTTGAGGTAGCAAATGGTACACCCTCCAAAACCAGCACAAACGTGTACCAACAGTGAAACTGATACAAGTCAAAGTTCTTGGCTGTACTTGAACGAAGTGCTGTCTGTTTGAAAACCTGTTTAACATCCCCTCTCAAACACCATTGTGCATTATTGTTATTCCATCTCTGAGATAAGTGCCCTGATTGTGGTAAAGTTACTTTCGTAATATGGAGACAGGATATGATTACAGCATATATGATATTTGTCTTGCCTTGATCCCTCTCATTGCAGAGAGTTAAGACTTGCCACACCTGTGGTCACTGTAAATAACTGCAGTCATTGGAGCACAATTGTGTTTTTCTGGAGGAGACTGGAAAGATTTAACCTGATGCACTCACTTTTTTATTATATGCATATGCCTGTGCAGTTCCCAGCACAGAATTTGGCCCTTGTCGAAAATACCTTTTGGCATACATCAGTTATATCTATGCCAGTAGAAACTTGCCCTTAGCTTTGGCTGAACAGTAACTCAGCCTTGTCTGGACTCTGTTTTTGGTGGAGTGGCAGGAAAAAACTCAGTTCTTTTTTGAGCCAACTCATAAAAAAATGTCTCTTGCTTTAGCATGATTTTTAAAAAGAAACTAAGAATTTTATATTAAATCATTTATGGTTTTAGAGTAAGCCTACAACTAAATAATAAATATTGGGCGAATGAAAGCATGTTCATAAATGTTACTGCTGTAAGGGTCTGTGTACCTGGGAACAACAGCAGTGATATAGTCAGAATAATAAAAAAGGAAATTAATAAAACTTTTTCAAGTTTCTCTTTATTAGGAAAAAAAAATCCAACTTTTTGAGCCAATGGTGCCAAGCTTGTCAATTGCCAATCTGTGACTTCATGTTGTGAAAAGGGAGCTCTTGAGACTGGATAGTTACCAGCAAAGATATTTGGATCCAGCAGTACTGTTTATGTCATTTGTTAAAGCATTTCATCTGCCATGATGGCACTGAAAACCCAAACTGGATTTTACAATCTTTTCTTCTACTTACCAGTTTACAAAGGCATGTGGACACCCCTATATTTTACCAGACAGGATGTATTAATAAACTAAATAAAGTTTCAATGGATTCAATAAACTAACCATACAGGAAAAAAAATCAGTCATTTTTCAGTCAGTTCTCCAACACATTTGTAAATATGGCTTATAGGCACATACTGCTGGGGGTTTTTTTAGTAAGTGCACATTACAAAGAGGTGTTAATGTTTTGTTACATGGTCAATGACATTTAAATTAAAGTGTGTGTTTTGCAGATGGGATTATGCATTTTATGAAAGGAGTCTCAGATATTATTGCAGGAAATTAATTAGGCCATACTTATTTGGCTTACTTGAGTTTACTGATTTACAATGATGATGAATTAATTAATTTTACTTGCTTCTTATCCATATAGCTGGAAACACAGGTCTCTCATTTCTGCTATCAACTATTTATTCTTATCAGAACAGCTCTGTCTCTCACAGCGGATGTTAACTTGACTGGTAACTTCAAAGTTCTTGTCATATTGTGCCTATTTTGCCCAATGGCCAGCCGCTATTATGCTGCAGATCAGCACCTTATACTTTTCCTCATTTTTTGACACTTTTACTGAATCTATCACTTCCTTTTTCTTGTAATGCCTTTCATCTCTTCATCATGTCTTTGATATCCAGTTGAAGATGGGAGGATTTTTGTGTGCCAAGAAAAATTACTTTCCTTTCATTTTTACTCCTTGAACAACTTTTCATTCTGTGTCTTTGGACTTTGCAAATACTGTCTAGAAAGGGATCTGTGGCAAGCTCTACAGCTTTGTACATGCCAGTACCTACCTGAAATCTTCATCCTTTTTCTCCTCTCCTGAAGTATGTGGTAACATTTTCTATGGCCTCCAGGTCTGCTCTTGCAGCCTGCAGAACATAAAGTGTAGTTGCTGTCCTCTTATAAATGCAAAAAAGTTTTATTGTATCAGTGCGCAATGAGCTTGCTCTCATTTTCACATCCAAATAGAACTTGCTGTGTTTGTTTTTATAACCAAAAAACAAAACAAAAACTTCTTGGATTTTGTCTTGTTCTTTTCTCATTCTTTAGCGACTCCTCTTTTATTTATCCCTACCCACCTCTCCCACCCTTAAGTCAGTTTTCCCTATGTTCCAGCACCTTCCTGGGCTGCTTTTCAATCAATTTTTTATATCGTATTTGTATCTCCCCCTTCGTGTATGGTTTTTTTCTCACATTGACTGCATGGCAAAAATTGTCAGCAGCAGTTGATATGAAATAGAAATATAGGTCTGATCTTTAAAATTATTCAAATTGTCACTAGCCTATTTGTTATTGGTATTACGCTGCAATTGTGCTGTACTAGGCGTGTTAATACTGGTAATTGTATATATGTTGTTGATACAACTAACTTGCAAGCTCTGATGAGTTTCTTGAATCAACAGTCATTCTAAGTGACCATTGAGGACTAGCTGTTTATGTGATACAGGTTATCATCTTTTAATCCATAGCTGAAATCAGGTAAATGAAGATAAAAAAGGGTATTTTAGTACTTATTTTCCTAATATAGCTTTTCAGTGTGAGAATTTGCTCTCATTACCCTAAAAAGAGGGATGGTTTGCATTACTGTTTTTGCAGATTGGAAAGAAACATTCTGAGAGACAGTACTTGGAGCCAAAACTTTGGATGAAAACCAAGCTATCAATCAACCTGTTTTGATATGATGATAGACTATTACAGCGGACCAAGTAACAGATGTAGCCTTTTGTATGCAGAAATTAGTTTTATTTTGTTCTACTATATTTTCTAATACGGCATGCTGAACATGCTACAAAGCAGTGTTGTTAAACAGCACTAGTACTGTGCTGTGCACTGAAGAATCCTATTTTGTGCTTCCATATAACCCTTAGCAGGTGACTTCTGCCTTGTTTAGAGGTGCACTGATCTACAGGAGACTTGTTATCAGCGTGCTAAGAAGATACACTAATGCTGACACTTACGTTGTGCTGCCCAAGTCCCTTGAAATTACTCTTTTCTTCTCAATACTGACTGCCAGAGTTTCATAGGAAAGAATAGCAGCTTAAGCAATGATCTATAAAACAGAGGTGTGAAGAGGGTATAAAGGACTTTTTGCTGGTAGACATGTGAGTAGGCACAATTTTTGCAATAGTTAGTACAGAATGATGTGTCTTCAGTCTCTGACACATGTAATGTTGGATACATTTGTATTTGCTTCTGGAAAAAATAATCTTGTTCTTCTGGGTAACTATTCATTCTAGAATATGCAGAGAGGGACTATTTATAGAAGGTGAGAAAATATTTTGGGTTCCACGAGAAATGAATAATGCATAATTCTGTCAAGTGTAAATGACTTAAAAGGAAAATGTCTATGAAATGATAAGCTACCTGGCGAATTTTTTCCTGTTAGACTATAAATCAGCAAGGTGCATGCCAAAAATAAACTTGCACTTTAGAATTATTCTAAATTGGGATCTTAAAAATTTGGCCTTGAGAATGGAGGTTTTTTGATCTGTGCATATAGTTCTAGACTGTAAATAAAAAAACAATCTGCAAGTATTCCCCCACTGGGCTGCCTTTGTTCTGTTTTGCTTCATTTGAATAATTGTCATCACTCTTAATCTGGTGAAGTAATTTTTCACATTTCAGTTTAAAATTACAGAATATACAATTTCACTTATCGTTATAAATTGTGAATGTTTGGATTTGTATTTCATTGCAGCAGAAAACAGATGTGCCACTTCAAATGCAGTAACGTGCACAAAGTGTCTTGCTTTGGGTCCAGAGTGTGGATGGTGTGCTCAAGAGGTATGGCATTTTTGGTTACTTACATTTGACTTTATATTTTAGTTACTTCTAATCTTTATAAAGACTTTTAAACTGAGATAATTATAGTAAGAAATAGCAAAAAAATATCGAAATTACTCCTAGAGACAGAATCTGAGAAATCATGTGAAATATATTTTGTTTCCAAAGGAGAAAATGCAGTTTTTTTATTTGGAAAATTGCAGTACTTTTAAATAAAGTGAGAACTTTTTAATGCATTCCATCTGCTGTGTAGACAGGTCTGGCAGACTTATAGTAGCTTTGAGAGTTCAACAGTTTTTGGCTTCAAGAGGAAAATTACTTATCAGTAATCTATAGTCAATTCTCACTTTATATAAAAACAAGTCTGTACATATACATCTACTGCATTTAGCAAAAGGTTGTACTGACAGTGAAGTTGACTTTGATTTTACCATGTATTTGGCTCTGTCACAAATGGAAAAAATGATGCTTTTCTTATTTTGGCACTTGAAACTATCAATTCTGAGACGTACCACAAGAGATGGATGTTAGGTAGCAGGAATTATTCTGAAATTGTTGTTGCTTGGCAAACTCTAAGAATATGGGAATTTCTGGTTTTGCTAGACAGGAGAAAAATTCCAGCTAATAGCATAATTCAGATAAGGTTGGACCATTTTAAGCACTTCAGAGGGGGAAGGTTTTAGAGAATATCACTGACAGTTACTTATGCTGTTTAAGGTCACATGCAAATTATCAGTTGGAGCACTGAAGTTAGCAGTGAAGGTAGGTAAGTTCCTAGGGTGTGTCTGGATGAGATAAGGAATGTAAGGCATAAGGCACTGGGTAGCTTTGAGATACTGTGTCTTGGAATTATTGACTTAGTCTGCAACAGGTATAAGTAATGCCAAGGATGAGTAGAGGCATGGAGGGCTTGTTTTCCAAAAACCTCAGAGCACGTGTAGATGGTACAATGGATTACAATGTGTAGGGGTTCATTTTTGTGGCCTCATGTCCTGTCTTACAAAGGGCACAGTTTCATTTATCATGGAACAGCACTTGCCAACTTTCCAGTGCAATGGAGCTGCCATATCTCTCCTTCTGACTAGGTGCACAGATCTAACCAGGTTTCACTTCTGCTCTGCTTCTCTTGCTTAACTTCTCAAGTCAATCCTGAGAGCTGTTTGTGGAAGCTACGACTTTGTCAAAACCTCTTAGACAGCCGGTTTACCTACACACTATTCACAGTTGTGGAATGGCAAAGTCCATATTAATACACATAGAAATATTCCAGAGTAAAGTTACAGGAGCAGTTTTCGGCTTTGCATGCCTTCTTCATCTAAGCAGTATTTTTAATGAGAAAATAAGCCCTGAGGAACTCTTGAGATGCTCTGAATTTATACCCACACATGGTGGCCTTCAGAAAATACTGCAAATCTATCAGGCATTACTGATAGCAATGAGAGTAACTAAACTCTTTGCGCATATAGCAGTCTGCGTTTTTAAAATGTATATACAACAAAAAGGGTATATAAATAGTAGTAACCTAAAACAGTAGTTTCTGTTGTTTACAATAAAGAAGATTATGGAAAAATATGTCAGCAGTACACTATAAAATGAGTTGGAACTTGAAAAACAAAATACATGACTGTCAAATGTCATTCTTAAGGCTCTTTCTCTGGTCTTTTCAGGATCTGGATGGTTATTTATTATCTACATTATCTATGTTTGCTGCATGCACTTTTTGATTGTTTTTTTCCCCCACGGTTATCTCTGAAATATCAGAAATTGTCCATTGTTTGGTCCCCAGCTGTGACTCAGATGGACCAATACATTGAAAGAATACAAAGGATCTTGTCTTTTGTTTTGTTTTGGTTTTTTTTTTTGTTCATGGCCAGAATTATATTAATCATCAGATTTGTGATCAGGAAGGAATTTTGCATTGGATCATTTTGGCACAATTTTGGCAACTTTGCCCTTTCAATGCGACAGTGGATGGGCTGCTTCTGAGATCATCCTACTACTAATCACTTTTCTGTTTCTACAAGGGCTTTTTGATGTTGATGTCATCTTAAACTGTCTATACTGGACATGTAATACATGATTTCCTTTTTCTGGGAATTGAAATGATACAGTCCAGCAGGTCTTTGGATTTTGTGTAGTATGATAGGCAAATTCAGACTAGATAAATCTAAAGCTGACTTACGATGCTATTATTAAATATTAGCCTGAGTAACATTACCAGTGGATACCTCTGAAAACTAACCTGTTTTGATGTCATGGAAATGTCCCTTTCTTGCTATAACAAATTCATAGCATGGTACAGAACCTTCTTTAGTGACATAGTGACAGTATGTAATTTCCTTTTTTCTCCAAAGTCAGCTTGCTGTGATTGTGCAAGATCCTGTTTCTCTTAGAAGTTCTGTGTTTTGTAGGAAAAAAGTCATTGTGGCAATTATGTTTAACTTCTAATTTAAATATGTCATCATTTCCCTTATTAAAAACATATGGTTTCATGAAGTTGTTCTACAATTTACGCAATTATAGTAGCATATTTTATTGTTTCAAAGACTGTTATTTTGTTTTTCCTTTGAAGATATTACAGAGTTTTCTTCAGCTGAGATTGTTTAGTTAGTACTTTTTGTCTCTTATTAAACAGGATTTCATGGCTGGCACAACACAGAAGGGACGCTGTGACACTGTTTTCAACTTAATGAAAAGAGGCTGCCAATCAGATTTGGTTGAAAACCCCACGGTTCATGTCACAGTACCCAGTGACCATGAAACAAATACACAAGTGACACCAGGAAAAGTTTTAGTCCAACTGCGTCCAGGTTGGGTTGTCTCTAACACATTGATATTATAGTAGATTTAAACTAAATGCAATACTTTCAAGTACAGATATTTTGTGAAGAAGCATTGTGAATAATTATTTTGAAGAATGATGCTATAACATTATATTGTAGGACTGTGATAGTGTTGTTCCTATATTCAAAAATAGCAAGAAGTGTTTCTGGTAAACATAGTTGAAGGTCAGAATGATCCAGTAAGTGGAAAAAGGATTTTAGTAGTATTTTTCTGTTTTCTGATATAGTTTCTTGATTCTTTTTCTTTAGCCACTTATACAAACAGTCTTCCCTTACATGTGTATAAACTACTCCTTACTGAAAGAAAATTAAATTATAATTCCTAAATTCATAATTTGATAAACTTCTTGTTTATTTGGTTACTTTTGAATGCATTGACTAGACAACTACAGAGACACCAGAGAATTCCTAAAGAAGACTTTGGTATTCACTGCATAACATTTAATTTATAAAATATGAGACACCTAGCCCTAATAGAAGTTCATTTGTGAATCTGAGATTTTCTAGTATATGTAGTTTGTCCTCAGATCAGCTCAAGTCAGTGTACGTTCTCAGTCTCTAAAAAATCTGTAGCCAACAGCAGAAGTGGAAAGTGATATAAAGGGATGCAGAGTTATCTTTCATATCATAAAATTTAATTTATTTCCTTTTTCCAGACAATTAGTGGAGAAAAATAGTTAAGAAGGATTAGTCTTTGGCAGGAAAATATTAAATGATCAGAAGAATTATCTTGCTGATCTTCACTGATAATTTTATCAGTGATGATACAAGATAATTTTCTGTCAATTACAAGAAAAGAAAGCATCTGCATGAGTATAAAGCTCTGGGTTTCAATCCGTGTAGTAATAAAACTGACAAAATAACTTCAGCACTTTCTCACCTTTCCCCATGCTGCTTCCAAATAAGTGACTGATAATCTGCTTTTTACTGAGAAAGGGTCTCAGATACTGAGCTAGCTCTAACTGTCTGTAATCACATTTACTTCCAAAGGCACACTGAATTCATAGAAAAATAATTGCTTTCTAAAATTTGGTTTCATTAACCTTTTTGGGAGTAAATAGTAAAGATAAGTGTGGGATTCTATATGCTTTGCAGAAGTTCTTGCATCAGGGAAGCAGAAGATTAAAATCCCCAGAGCTCCAGAAGAATAACTTTTTATATATGTGTTATCTTGCCCATATTTTCTGCCCCAGGGAAATACACAGATAGACAGCTATAGTTTTGCCTCAAAACAGACATTTGATACCAGTATAATCATGCAGACAAATATGGTTTTGTTTTGATACTGTTTTGGGAGGTTTTTTGTCACTGTTTACATATACCTAACACTCAGAAGAAATAAAAGCTATACTCGCATCTCACTATGTGCAAACAGGAGAACTGTAAGAGTCATTTACAAAAGAGAATTCAATTTACATTGGCAAAGAGGAAACACATAAGTTACAGCACACTGAAATTGTTTTCCTCATGCAGGGCCTGATACAGACAAAGAGTGATATTTTCAGATGTGTTTTTCAGATAATGTTCGAAGACCATTGGAAGAAATTACTTTGTATATTGCAAGACATTAGTCTGTAAAAATCTGGATCAGATCTTCGTTACATATACTCTTTAATAGTTTTTATTGAAAACCTGCATAGTTCTTCTGTAACATCTTCGTTCTTCCTATCCTTTGCTGTATCTTCATTGCATATTACTGAATTAGATTCTGCACTCATCATGTGAAGATCCTAAACTCGTTTCTTTTGGGACTTCACACTTCAGGTGACATAAAATAATGATGAATTTGAAGTCATGCATTACTTTACCTACTCTGCCCATATTCTAGTCACTTCACTCTTTTTGCTGACATTAGAAAATATTAGACAAGCAAAAATGGAAGGACTAGTTTTAGTGGCTTCCAAAGCATTAATGTTTTTATTACATGTGAGAATGTGGTGTGATTCTGCAGGAGAGACAGTCATTTATCATCCTCAAATAGGAATTCTGTTTTGTATATGCCAAGGGATGGAATTTTTGAATATTAAAACTTTTTAAAAAATACTTTGACCCTATTGAGTTTTTTCATAAAATTATTGGAATTGGTTTGGGATAAACTTGAAGGATTATTTACATGAGTTTTTCGGGCTGTGCTGTCATTATGGTTCACATGTGGTTTTAGATTCTGCCCTATGACAAACTGTTTGCAGGATACAGTTACATACTTTGAAGTGTCAACCTTGAAGTGACTGACCCCAATTTGTATGCAAATCTGTGTTCTTTGTGAGCCATAACTGCCTTTCGGTAGAATGCCAAAGGGATTGCATAACCATGAATTTAAAAGAAAATGGAGAGAAGTCAGATTTTTACAATAAATTCCACAGTGCTCTTGCAAGAAGAAACAAAAAGATGTTCTACGAAACATCCCTTTATGGCTTATT
>VWZD01006102.1:545079-558189 GCA_013396695.1 Sakesphorus luctuosus
AATTAAATGGAGCCTTGTTCTTGTTTGGTTGGTTTTCTGTTTACTGACACAATTTTGTGCTGAGTTTGCTACAAATATAAATGTATTTTTAATCATGTCTATTCAAAAATAGGAAATAAACTTATTTGTGTGTTGGATTTTTTTATCAGGAAGTGAAGCAAACTTTATGTTAAAAGTTCGTCCTCTAGAGAAATACCCTGTGGATCTTTATTATTTAGTTGATGTCTCAGCCTCTATGCACAACAATATAGAAAAGTTAAATTCCGTTGGATTTGCTTTATCTAAAAAGATGGCAAATATTTCTCTTGATTTTCGACTTGGATTTGGATCTTATGTGGATAAAACCGTGTCACCCTATATTAGCATTCATCCAGGTAGAATCCATAACCAATGCAGGTATGTAGTTTTTTTATATTTACTGTAGCACTGAGATGTTATTTCATTATACAAAGTACATTATGCATATGTAGTTTCAAAATTTTTGGAGTCTGTCTTTGTTTCCTTATACCTTGGTTCTTTGACAAAGTTCCTAAGGAAATGCTGAAAATTATTGTAGAATGATTACTTCTGAAATACCTGTCGAGTGATTTCAGAAAATCAGTGTGTTTCTGTATCAGAAAAAATGTTCTGTATTTTCTTTAGCGAAACAAGACAAAAAACATACAGCTTTGGTGGAATACTTGAATATGTTTTGCATTTTACTTTAAAGTCAACTGTTGTGGTTTCGGTTATTTTGGATATATGTTGCCTAGATTCATCATAAAGTTTTGCACTTCTGATCTCTGTACTTTCTTGGTGTATGGTCATGTATTCATTAATTCTTTTCTTAAAACTCTACTTTTGTTTATGTAGTGTGGTTACTTTCAGCTCATTTAATGAACAAAAGTGATCCTTTGTTTTGATTCCACAGTTGCTATGTCATTGAACTCCCATTTTAAATAGGAAAGATGTTCTGGCCTGCATTTCTTTTTTCATGACACGCCTTATATACCTTGTATTCAACAATTGTGTAAAGTAAGGGATCAATTCCAAAATCCCATGGAGTACAAGATTATTTACAACAAATTCAAAGCTGTATAATACTTGGGAAAGTGAATATTAATTCTTCATGCTTTCTAGCTTGTTATTGTCTTCCTGAGAAGACATGATCCAGAGTTCTGTGAAGTCCCTTTTTTTGATTTCAGTGGGCTTTGAATTGGGCACTTACAGTGGAATTCATTCAATAGATATGAATCAATACATATGTATCAAGCAGTCATCTAAACCATTTATGTAGTGTGTGGAGATGGATTAGCGTTTTTAGGTCATGATTCATTTTGCCCAAAAGTAGATGTCTCCAGAGCTATTAATCCTTTCAGTGCCAGTTTCTCTTCGTTGGCTGCAAATTTAGTTGGAGGACGGCAGGTTACAGTCTGATGCCTGCACTGTGTTCAGCAGAAGTTAGGAGAGTTGAAACCTGCTCAGCATCTCTGAATCAGATGAGCACTTCAACTTGTGCCGTAGAGCACTGCTGGAAATGGGTCCCAGATCCATGACCTGTCTAAGTGCTGTGACATTAGCTTGCCTACACCAGACGTCGTGCTTTCTCGCTTATTAAAAAGTATCATTTACAGTTATGATGTTAGTGAAAATGGGGTTTCTCTTCTCTTTAATAAGGTAACTATTACTAATATCAACATTAATTTTATGTACATTTACTTGCTGCTAGTGGATGTAGGAACTTAAATTTTATTATAGTTTGATCCATTAGCCTGTCTATCCAGCTATTAAAGGATCACAATGTTGTTGTGTGATAGCCCTTTCTTGGAATAATGAAAAGCAAAGTTGTAGTACTGTACATATTCCAAAATATACTCCCTGAGATCATGCCAACACTCCTGTTGCATTTTTTTGTTCTGTACACAAACACTCCATATCTATTGTTACTATATTAAGTTATATTGTATAAGATTCCATAAATTAAAAGATATACATATTTTGTAGTAAATTAGAACTAATTCCCTCTGAACTTAATCTCACATGGAGTTATTCTTTTTTTCTTCAAGTATTTCTTATTCAATACATATCTATGTCTTCATTGGTATTAGGATTTTATGTGTTAAGGGGGATGCAATATTTTCGTCTCCTTCAAATGGAAAGTAAGGAATGTGATAGACTTTTGATTTTTTTTTTAATACAGTGATTACAACTTAGATTGTATGCCTCCTCATGGGTATATTCATGTGCTATCCCTGACTGACAATATAGCAGAATTCAGAAATGCAGTGAATAAACAAAAAATTTCTGGGAATATTGATACACCTGAAGGGGGTTTTGATGCGATGCTCCAAGCAGCTGTGTGCCAGGTAAGGAGCTTATTTACAAAAGACTAAATAAATAGCAGTGTAGGCAAAATATATATATATATATATATATATAGTTACAATGGTGCTCAGTCTTCCTGAATTCAAAATGTCAGTTCTTTGCCTGACAATACTAAGTTTTCTTCCTCCTTGTCTGTTATTTCTCTCTTATCTATATANGCTATACATTTACCATTGACACTGAAGAAGGAGAGCATGAGGGAACATGTTTCAGTGTTGGTTAATGGTCTTCAAATTCTGGCTTTAACCAGCCTAGCTGACTTGGGATTGATGATGAAAGCAACTGCTTCTTGCTTGAACAGATGCTTGTATTAATTTCAGTCAATTACATATTTAGTTTCAAAAATCATTAAAGTGCTCCTTGTGTTCCTAAATGAAGACATACCATTTGACATTTCTTAATAATGTAGTGAAGGATCAGTTACATATCTGCTCGTCTAGATTAGTAGAACAGACATTCAATGTTAGCTTTTAAAGATTTTTTATTTTGAAACAGTACAAATCAACTAAAATTATCTTCTGTATATTGATGAAATTTCACCACAGTTTTTCCCATGCAGAAAAGGATGAAAAAGCATCAGTAGTTCCCAAGCTATATGAGCTAAAGTGGGTTTGTTTTGCTCTAGAGAGCCATTTTGTATGTTGTTTTCCTTCTATGCATAGTATTGCAACAGAAATTTTGAGAGTTGGCTGAATCGTGGGTTTGGTAATGCTCTATAAGATACTCTTTCTGGCCCCCCTAAAGTAATCCTACTCCTGTTAAAATCACAGGCTTGGAGTGTTTCTCATCTCTTGGAATGATGTCTGGGCAATTCTTTTATCGTGTCCATCTTCACATTATATGTTTGGAGCAGTATAGTGACTCAAGGGCAAAAGTAATCCAAGCTAAGCTAAAACAAATAGTTGGTCCACTTTTATTTTCAAATTCTGATGATTTTAGAATAGGTACATAAAAGCCACTCTTCATAAACAATGTGATCACAGCTGTTATAAAAAATTATTCTGTAGCTTTGGAAAAATTCCTTAAAATTCAGTGTTTCCCATTGGACACATTCCACACTTATGACATGTGAGTTCTAGAATAATGTATGATTCTGAAAACAATAGATTGGAAACATTCGTAAGGCTAGGAAGGCTTTCCTGCTAACTGAATTCTGAACCAAAATGGATGAAAACAATGTACAATTCATAATGACCATCATGAACTGTAAATTACTTTAATGTGCATTCATTTTGCCTACAACCGACCTTTATAACTTGCTCCATCTTGCTTTAACCAATACGTCCCTGTTGCAAGAGGTGGCAGGTTAGGCTGTGAGGCTACTTTAAAATTTTGATGGCTGTGACATATATAAGTAGGAGTCTGAGTCATAGAATGTCCCACGTCAGAAGGGATGTATAAGAATCATCGAGTCCAACTCCCTGCTCCTCACAGGACTAGCTAAAACTAAACAGATCGCAAGGGAAGTCAAATGATGGAATCTTATGAGAAAGAAGTTTCTACAGTGCTGGGAGAGAATTTGAAATTATTTAATATAAAACTTCTTTATAAATAAAATGTAAAATACCCATTCTTCAGAGGAATGCTGTCTAGGAGTGTCTGGGGAAAGCTGATGCCTAACGCATAAGGTGGAAAAGACACCACACCCCTCTGTGCTGTTTATCCTTGCTGGTGAGAGATATTTGATGCCCATTCAGAGCTAGTAGGGAGTGAGCCTAAGAAGGAACCTAAATCACTCTCCACAAAGCAAAGGAAGGAAGGTAGAGAATAAGTCAGGAAGTGTGTCTCAGTACATGGACTGCAGTGCAGATACGTGAGATGGAAGACACTTGGAAGTGTTAAGAAAAATGGTAGAGATGAGATAGTGTCATACGAAAGAGGAACAAGGAAGGAGGAAAAAATCTTAGTAAAGAAGAATATGGAATAATGGAGAGAGGGAATAATGAAACAGCAGATGAAGTGCCTCATGTGTGCCTCATAAGTTTGATAATAAGCAGGGAGATAAATTTTTTGCAAATATGGATATGACACCTAATCCGTTTAGATATAAGCTTGCCCTGCTACATCCTTCACATCACTGAATTCCTAAAAGAGATTAAATTCACACTTGGGAGTGCTACTTTGCTATTAATGCTTTAAGATGGTGGGTAAATGTAGTATTTTACTGCATAATAAGGAATTTCTCAGTTTGCAGGTACATGAAGGCATTCAAACTTTAGTTTTATGATTTGTAATCATATGCTTATATCCTTTCTGAAAAGTAGTATAGGAAAAGAAAATTATAGATTTATGAAAATATCAATACCTATGAATGCATGTTTGCTGGTTGCAATGCTTTCTGGGATTCCAGAGACTTTTCCAAATGCTATGCATTTACATTTGTGCATACTAGTAACAAACACACACAGTGTGGCAGGTGTTACCCAAGTCCACTCTATAATGCATTTCGGGAGATCTTTCTTTAAAAGGCAGAGAAAGTCATTAGTGGGAAAAAACAAAATGATAAGTGGATCTCTGACTGGTAGTGGTAGTTTTCAGATATAGGACATTATTTCCACACAAAATGTTTTCAATACCCTGGTTTAATATCAGTGCTGCTAAGCAGTGTATTGTCTGAAATTAGACTTTCACATTAATTTTTCATTCTGATATTGATTATTTTAGAAAAAAAGGTAGATAGTACTTTCTTATGCCTAATTTTGCTTTCTCTTTAGAGCCATATTGGGTGGCGTAAAGAAGCAAAGCGACTGCTTCTCGTGATGACAGATCAAACTTCCCATCTGGCCCTTGATAGTAAATTAGCGGGAATCGTAATTCCCCATGATGGAAACTGTCATTTGAAAGATAATGTGTACATCAAAGCTACAAGTATGGTAAGGCATATGTCATAGATTTTGCATTCAGAGAAGCGATATAAAACTGTGTAATGGAGATTTTTTTTTAAGCTGCTGTCAAAACGTTGCTTTTATTTCAGTTGTTAGAACAGTATTTTTCCAGGTACACAAGTTTTGAAATGAGGAATCAATTCCCTGGAAATACTGACATTCTTTTTTTGTGGGTTGAAGTATTTTGGTGTCTGAGACAATAGTACAGCAGAGGAGAATATGTGTGTGATTTTGGTGTGGTTCTTTATTAGCTTCTCATAAAAATCACACATATTTTATATAAAATAAAAGTAAGAAGTGTCTGGTGTGATATTTTGCACAACTAGAAGTTGGTGATATGTAAGAATTACACAGTCGTGCTAATAAGACAGAGGTAGTGGTTATGGTTTATGTACAGAATATGCAGAGAAGTATTGGTTGAAAGGCTGGTAAACCAGGGGATGTACCACAGCAAGGAGCTACTTCAACCATGATGGGCTAGCATTAAATGCATTTATGTTTCACAGTATAAAGCCAATGTGTGGTAATACATACCTGTGCATCAAATCTGCTGTAGCAAAGTAATACCTTTAACAAATATTTTTAGCTTTCCAAAAATTTTCTCCAGTAATGTATACGATAGTCATAAGTGACTGAAGACAGGATTTTTTGCCTGAGTTTTCAATTGCTGTGGCTATTTTCTTAAATAAATACGAATTGTTTATTTAAGAAACAAGAATCTCTGCTTGATTGCCATTTAATTCACAGAAAGCAGAAATATGAACTGTGGTGTAATTGGAGCATCTCAGAGTTTTTCTCTTGGTGCTAACTGCACTTAGTTAAAGTATAGAGCCTGTGTTCAGCCGAAGCCAGCAGTGTGCTAGTGAAGTCGGTGAGGGCTACGTGTAAGGGAGCCTAGACCTGATTTTAATCCTAGCAACTGTTGTTTACAAGGATGGTGGGACAGCAGGAAGAGGCTGCTGGATGTTGTGTGATTATGAAATATGGGAGGCTTCTGGGAACTGGTAGATGTTCAGGTCCTTGCTGATCAGAGGAGGGAGATAAGCATGTGCTAACAGGAAGGTTGTTTGGATTTCCCACTGACATTCTTGCATTCATCTACTCCCTCTGTCACCTCTTGGTTATTCCCTCACAGATGTCAGGACTTTTTTGTTACTCTAGTCAGTCTGTTCAGTGTCCCTGTTATAAAAACAAACCCTTCCTTTATTCGACTTAAAGGAAATAATCCCAAAATTTTCCTTTCCCAAAGCAGAGCATGCTCTATTTTTCTTTTTTTTTTTTCTTTATGGCTGGGCTATAAATTAGAGAAATTTTGCTCTGCTTATTAAACAGTTGCTAAAGGTACAAATCTTTTTCTGGTGTTCATCATTCCTTTGGTAATAAAGATACTATCTGTTTCAGGGGAAAAAAAATGCACTATTTTTATTTCCTGTCCAACTTCAGAAATAAATTTCCATTGCAAGTGGAGAAACTCCCTAGTGTAAAATACAGACAACATTCATGAATCTCTTTCTAAACAGCTATGATGGATTGATGGCTCACTGAAAAACAGGTGGTTTGGCTGATATTCTTGATTCTGGTTTGAAAGACCATGATTTTATTGTCCCATATGGAACAAGAAATCTCCATGATTACTGGTGTTGTATTTTCTGGTTGCTAATCCTTTTTTTTCCAGTATGGGCTAATTCTTGCATGCCCACATGTGGGCATGCACTTTATAGTAGAAAAGGGTTAGAATGGAAATCTTTCTCAGCATTGCTTATTTTCTGGAGTAGATCTGACATAATAATACAATAGTGTTCTTAAGGTAAGGTGTACTGCTTTCCTGCTTTTTTTCTTCTCACCTTTTGTATATGTGATTGTTTTATTCATAAATATACATAAAGAAGCTTCAATTGAAAAAGTAAAAACGGGAGGAGGGGTGTGGAAGGTAGGAACACTATTTGATATTTAAATGAAATATCGTGACAGTCTGTCAACCTTTTACAAAATGCATGTGAAACATATTTTTTTGTTTTTTCCTTATAAATGCAATTTAGTTGAGCTATCCTAAATTAAAGAGACTTCTGTAATCACATTGTTTTCCCCCTTTGAATCTTAACTTTTTGTAGACACGAGAAGATTGCATTTTGGCATAGTTTTATGTCTTCCTCGTGCCAGTTTAGAGGACTGTGCTTTATTTCTTTGCGTAATCTTAGCCTTTACATCAGAAATATTTCCGCTTAGTCACTTTTCTGCATGTTTCTTTCTAACTTGCTAAGCAGTCACAGAGAGGTCAGCAAAAAAGCGTAAGACAGGAAAAAAATTTATTCCATTTTAATTAGTAATGTCTGTGCTTGGTTAACTCCCTTTCTGAAATACTTAACATCTGCATTAGCTATCTTCTCAGTTTAACACAGTAGTTTAAAATAACAAAATGAATGATGTAATTGAAACAAGAAAGATGATCTAAAATGAAAGTACATGCATCTGAGCAGTAGTGGGAAGACATAAAGATAAAAATACATGAAGTATAGCAGGGTTTTCACAGCAAGCAAAGTGAGGATCAATGAGTGACTGCTGGTACCTTACATCATCTCTTTACATGCTTTAAATTAAAAAGATAGTGTGGGTCTGCTGATGCTTTGGTTGTTTTTTAAACTCTCCTCTAATAAAAAAAGAAAATTCTAATCTGAAGTGTGACTTCAACATACTACTTGCCAAGCTGGACACTGTTGAGTTAGAACTGATGAGTAGATGGAAGTTCAGTTTTACTTGAGAGCAGACTAGGTAATCTGGGGATCCGGTCCCTGCAGCTCTTGCACATCTATGCATGTCATCTCTTGACTTCAGTAAGCTCCATCTGAATAAGGTTTTGTTCCTTGAAGGCTTACAAAGCCACTTCTGCTGCCACTGATACCAGACTTCTGCTACTAGTTGCAGAGATGTTGAGAGGCCACTTTGCTGGAATTCATTCACATGTTAAGCAGGATGACTGACTGACTTTGCTGCCATCTACAATCCGTCAATAGTGCCCCTGTCATTCACACATTTACGATGCAGAAATATTTGCAGAATGTCTGGCTTCAGTACCCCTTGTCCTGGAACTAGTGGGTATCCATGATCTGCCAGGCATGTGGGTTGCAGGGTTGTGCAGCACAACAGAGGCTCCACCACTGTGGTCTGTGGTCATGGAGAAGGAAGGAGTGCTTGCTACTGTATTGTAGGCTACTGAAAATGCCAGTAAAGTCCCTGATGCTGCAGTTCAGTGACAACTGCTGTGTGATGGGAATTCATGCTCTCTCCAGCAAGCATGGCACGCTCTCCAGCTGGAGCTGTAAGAAGGCCTGTTTATTGCTGTGTTATCTACCTTTCATAAGTTATCTTAAGGAATATAATCTCTTATCAAAGGGTAAAAGAGTTGAGAGAGGCATGTACACTGGCAAAGATCAAGCTGCAGCAAGAAACTCCTTTGTTCTTTCTGCATAAGGCCCTTTATGCAATATGATGGAAAATGGATTTTGCCCCCTTGCATAACTTTGTCTCATCTGTCTTGCTGTTCAGATTACTGCTAGGAGAGCTGTTGATTTGCAGGGTGCCTTGACTAACAAGAGGCAATCCAAGGAGTAAAGAATGGTGCAGGGAAACAGACTGTGTGCAAGAGAGAGACAATATGGGGCAAATGGTGAAAAATACCAGGAAGAGACAGTGGAGGTATATGGAAGAAAGAGGTCAAAGTACCTAACATAAGTGGAGGTATCCAGATGAAATCTCTGTAAGGGGAATCACAGGCCCCACTCACTTCTCTTTGTATAATCATGAATTTTAAGTGTTAAATTTACTTTTTAAGAACTATTCACTTACATATGGTTAATAAGCAGTGATTTTCAGATACAGTATGTTTTAGAGTACTAGAACTGGAGGGATCTTGCATAACCCAGGTGTAAAAAGCCCACTGGGACCACTTACACACCCTTGAGCTTCCCCAGATCTTGGATGACGAGATAGCAATGCACCTCTTGTTCTCAAATTCATCAGATCTCTCAATGAGAAGTGTAGAAGGGCAGGTCCCTGGCACAGAACATGCTGTCATGAGTACATCACCAAATAGAACAATGCATTACTGAGGAAAGATGTGAAACTCATGTCATCATCTTCAAGCACAAGTGTGGTTAAGAAAATGTAGCAGGTCATTGTGATGAGGACTGGAGGCTTGGGCATAGAGAGGATAAAGCTGTCAATTGTAAGTGAGATAACTATGGAGTACTAATAGTACTAGGACCAGACCCAGGGGCTGCATTTAGCTGATGTGTCTGACCCCTGGTGCCAGAATACATTTCTGAGAAACGTTCTTTGTTTAATTACTCTCCATGCTGTTTCCAAAAGCACATCTCATCTCAGTGCTTCATGTTGTACTTTCTCCTTGACTTTTGCACAAGAACCCACCTACCATTCCCAGGAATCTTGTCAATCTTGTATATGGACCGTGGACAACATAAAATCCATATTTCTTAAGCATCAGACTAACCAACAAAATAATACTGCATGAGTTTGTCCTCCTACTGTGAAGCATACTATGCTGATATCTTGATGATTTTTTAATGATTTATTTGGGTGGACCCACCTTCTTTGGAATGTAGGTCTGGCATTTCTCTGTACGTCTAGGGGTTAAGATTGGGGTGGTTTTGGAACCCTGTAATGTGTTCATATGTGAAATACAAGGTTTTTCCCTACTAATCTGCAGTCTTCTCTCTTCTGTTATATTTTGCAGGAGCATCCATCTCTTGGGCAGCTCTCTGAAAAATTAATTGACAATAACATCAATGTTATTTTTGCAGTTCAAGGAAGCCAGTTTCATTGGTATAAAGTAGGTTAGAAACCTGATTTCTTTTTTTGATTTTGAAAGCACAATATTTATACTAAAAATTAAAACTGCATAAATGATTGTATTTTTCATAGGATCTGTTACCTCTGTTGCCTGGTACTGTTGCGAGACAAATAGAATCACAAGCAGCAAATCTCAATGATTTGGTGGTAGAAGCCTATCAGGTATGATGAGAGCAACAATGTTATATCCCATATTTGTACAGACATTTTTCACCTTTCATAGCCTAAAGTTGGGATTTCCAGGATCTTGGCTTCTATCCAAAGTCCATGAGGATACATTCACAACTTTTCCTAATGTTCAGGGTGATAGGTTACACTGCATAGAAATAGCTCTCAAATTCTCCAGCTGCTGGAGTCTCAAAGCCAAGAGCTAGTGCTTTTTTCTTTTTAAGGATGCTTCTTAATATTCTGTGTGATTCTCTGCACCTGTTCCTATGTAACTTCAAAAGAAATGTCTGTTTTATTTGAATTTTGGCACCCCAGATCTTCAGTTACAGACCAGACACTGTCAAGGCACCATATAAATTCAGAGCAAAAACACAGTGTGGTATCTGGAGAGTTTTGCAGCACAATTTTTAGAAAGCAGGGGGGAATTTACAAGAAGGTAGTTTAAAAACAATCTATATCATGAAAAGCAATATTTACACAAAGCAGTATAACACCTTGGAGTTTTGAGGTGTGGCAGTGAAAAAGAGTTTTTGGGGATTTGGGAGAGAACAATGGAAATGGCTTTGTGAACTTACCTGGAGTACTCAATGGAAAGTAATTGTTTGGGAAAGAGAAAGTAATTGTTTGGGAAAGAGAAAGTCATAGTATGGGAAAGATCATAAATTCATCTTTCACAAATACTTGACAGAGAGTGGCAGTTTGAAAGTGGAAATAGGCATCTTGATAGTGAAGGAAAGAGAGGGCATAAACAGCTTTGAAAATGAAGCCAAGTACTATACATCTGATGTACTAGAGCCCATAGTGCAATATCAAAATGAATATGATGGATTAGATGGTTGCATGCTGTTAAGTTGTGCAGTTACACAAACATGTATGTTTGTGTAAAACCTGCATGTTTGTTTTTGCAGCTGAAACTCAGCTGCAAAACTATATGCAGGGTATCCACATGTATCACATTTTTTATTTAGTTTTTTTAATTAATTGAAAGCTGAAATTACCCATTTTACTCAGTTAACCATCAAAATCAGGCAATTTGCTTTTAGCAAATTGGAGATAATGAAGAGCCAGCAGCCATGTCTGTTCCTATTAATAGAGTCCTTTTACGCACATTTTTCACACTGTCATGTTGAAAACACTGTGCAGAAGGCAAAGACATTGAAAAGCAGAGGAGGTTAGGTGTAGTCAAATTGCACAGTTCTTACTGATACTGTGCTTCCTCTTATGAAGTCAAGAAATCTCATTTTGAATGTAGTTTGCAGGAAGTTCCTGGCAAAAAAATTTTAAAGATTGTAGTCCTTTTGTGTGTCACTTTTACCCTACCCATCTTAAATTTTAACGTGGTTCTTACCCTGTGCAGGGAAAACATTCAAGGAGAGAAATGAAAATTTACAAGATAATTATTTTGTTCAATAGAAGATTCTGGGGGACTTTCCTTGTCCAGCCAAGTTTGCTCTTGCCTTATTTTCATTTTTTTAGGCAGTATCTTCCTTCCCATCCTAAACCTCATTGTATTTAACAGTTTGAGAATTTTGTCATAGCTTTAAGTGCTTTTAATATACAAACACATGGTGAACAGGACTTGAATATATTTCTTTCTTGAAAGAAGAAGTACTTAGATAAGAAAATAAATTTAGTGCTGATGTTCAGTGAGAGTGGGCCTCTTGTACTCTTGTTTTAGACAGGGAAACGTTAGGCTTAATTATGGAAAACCCTGACTGAAAATCCCTGGCTATAAAGCCAAAGATGAGTCACTAATTTTCAAAAAGTTACTAAGGTAAACATGTTCAGATCCATGTAATTACATTTCCATTTGTAGCAGCAAAAATATCACATAAACTAATTTTTTAATAGAAATATGCCACAAATTTAAAAATATCTCTTTGTGCAATTTTCAGCTCATAAGTTTGTAAGAGCTTGAATAAATTTTTGAAAGATCAATAAGCAAGACTCCTTCTTGGAAGGAAGCAGGGTTTTAGAGCATGTAGTAAATGCAAGACACAAAGTAGGTGGCTTTTTCATTATTTTTATTGCAAAATGCCCTGATGGGAATCACCCAGTTGTTGACTTACATGGTCTCAGCTGACTCATATAAATCTGTAATAGTAATCTCAGCAGACTTTAGATCACCATAAGGTTTCTCCAGAGAAAACTTTTCCAAGACAGATGCAAAATATCAAACATTAATAAGGTTTCAAGTCAATTAGCAACCTCTTGTATTGGATAATAAAACTTGTATGTGTGTTTACAGTTGTATTTTAGATGTAAGGCTAAAAGGCAGTGTAGACTCAAACAACAAGCAAGTTTTTTGCAGACTGTTGTAAGAATAGGTTTTCAAATTCAGAAAAATACAGTCCCAAAACCATTTCAGAAAAGGTGAAAACATTCTTATCTTGAAAACTTAATCCTCTTTGTCAGAATTGCTAGTTCACTGGTTGCATATATTCGGAATGTAATAGGCTCTATATATGGGAAACAATGCTTTAATTCATTTCTTTATTCACACAGACAAGCTTTCTTCATTTTTGGTCAGACAAAGTAGCCATACTTGTTGTTAGTCACTAATGTACATTATATTTTGAGATGCAATGTGACTAAAACTTGTTTTCTGGTTACAGAAACTAATCTCCGAAGTGAAACTTCAAGTGGATAACCAGATCCAAGGTCTTCATTTCAATATCACTGCAATCTGTCCTGATGGAAGTAAAAAAAGTGGCATGGAAGGATGTAAAAATGTGGGATATAATAAAGAAGTATGTTGATAGTTCTCATTCTTCAAGGAACTGGAATACTTATTTTTCTGTTTGGTTGGGTTTCAATGGTGTGAAAT
>VWZD01006102.1:558932-640836 GCA_013396695.1 Sakesphorus luctuosus
AAATTTAAAAATATCTCTTTGTGCAATTTTCAGCTCATAAGTTTGTAAGAGCTTGAATAAATTTTTGAAAGATCAATAAGCAAGACTCCTTCTTGGAAGGAAGCAGGGTTTTAGAGCATGTAGTAAATGCAAGACACAAAGTAGGTGGCTTTTTCATTATTTTTATTGCAAAATGCCCTGATGGGAATCACCCAGTTGTTGACTTACATGGTCTCAGCTGACTCATATAAATCTGTAATAGTAATCTCAGCAGACTTTAGATCACCATAAGGTTTCTCCAGAGAAAACTTTTCCAAGACAGATGCAAAATATCAAACATTAATAAGGTTTCAAGTCAATTAGCAACCTCTTGTATTGGATAATAAAACTTGTATGTGTGTTTACAGTTGTATTTTAGATGTAAGGCTAAAAGGCAGTGTAGACTCAAACAACAAGCAAGTTTTTTGCAGACTGTTGTAAGAATAGGTTTTCAAATTCAGAAAAATACAGTCCCAAAACCATTTCAGAAAAGGTGAAAACATTCTTATCTTGAAAACTTAATCCTCTTTGTCAGAATTGCTAGTTCACTGGTTGCATATATTCGGAATGTAATAGGCTCTATATATGGGAAACAATGCTTTAATTNATGCAATGTGACTAAAACTTGTTTTCTGGTTACAGAAACTAATCTCCGAAGTGAAACTTCAAGTGGATAACCAGATCCAAGGTCTTCATTTCAATATCACTGCAATCTGTCCTGATGGAAGTAAAAAAAGTGGCATGGAAGGATGTAAAAAAGCTTTCTTCATTTTTGGTCAGACAAAGTAGCCATACTTGTTGTTAGTCACTAATGTACATTATATTTTGAGATGCAATGTGACTAAAACTTGTTTTCTGGTTACAGAAACTAATCTCCGAAGTGAAACTTCAAGTGGATAACCAGATCCAAGGTCTTCATTTCAATATCACTGCAATCTGTCCTGATGGAAGTAAAAAAAGTGGCATGGAAGGATGTAAAAATGTGGGATATAATAAAGAAGTATGTTGATAGTTCTCATTCTTCAAGGAACTGGAATACTTATTTTTCTGTTTGGTTGGGTTTCAATGGTGTGAAATCTTCTAGGGATTTACTTAAACAGAAAATGGATTTATGTGATTAATGATCACAGACTCTCTATTATTCTCTAGGCTTATTTTTCCTGAATCTTATTTTAATTCTCACTAATCCCATGGAACTAAGGCTCAAAGCTTTTCCTGAAAGCTAATGTCCATTAAAACTCTCCTTCTTTGTCCTCCACTGGGCACAACCAACTATGTTCATTGTGGTGAAATCTGTACGTAAAGAGGTTGAAAGATAATCACCCGGTGAAAAAGAATCACTGGAATTTGTATTTCTTGGGTCTGTACTAGACGCCACCTTTCTGTCATTTGCTTTAGTAGTCTTTCTGCAAGGTCAGGGTTGTGGATAATTATTTTATTTTATAAATCAAATTAATAAAATTACTTATTCCCTTTTGGATTGGTGCTGCCTACTGCATGAAACAGAGCATCATGAACCATGAAAATGCAGGGGAAGATGTCTAGCTGATGTAAAGAACATGGTTTTCTTCCCAGAAAAACAACTTTGTGCCTTGATATATTTATTTAATTGCTTGGACTACACGAGTAATTCCTTTAGCTTGCCAGGAAGAGGTCTGTTTTCTGGAGAGCAGGGTCAAGGAGTTCTTTCCTGCTTGACGTGTACATATGTCTTGGCTGGTGTGATTTTACTTGCATCTGTGTGTAGAAAAAGCCAAACAAACCAGTAGATTAAATGTGTGAATTGTAGTGTATATTTCAATGTATTTTTTGCTCTTCTGAAGTTTGTCGGCATGCTGCTGATTAGCTTCTACAGTTTATGGGAGATTTGTTGTGTTTTTCTTCTTAACTCTTCTCCAGTGTTGTTCGCTGTGCAAGTCAGAAGAAATAGGGCTGGAATTTGTTCTGTTTAATGAAAAGAAAAATATTTATATCTGTTTCTTTTTTAATAAAAAGCCAAGCCAGTTGATTGTAAAAGATTGCATGTGGTCCTAAAACTCTGCTTGCTGTTGAAAATGAACCATCCTTAAGAGATTAATTAATTTTAACTGTAAATCCTTCTTTCAGTATTTGTTTACAAGCAAAATGCTTTTCCTTAATTCTGGGATTCCTTTCATTGTCTAATCCTTCTTCCTTCCTTTTCTTAACAAAACACAAAATGTATTATATTCTGGAAAAATCCTGTGTCCTCTTCAGGGTGCAAAACTAACTTTGGCTATTAGTGAGTGTCAGTGTTCATGGTGATGTAATTATTTAGTCGCAACAGGTTTAATCTTTCTGTTGCTCTGTTCAGACCCCTCAAATTTCATGACTCATACACAGGACAGGATTTTCCCTTCCCTCCCATCTCCCTGCCATTCCTCCAGAGTACTGTGTTGAACATGAAGATGATATTTTGTAGCAGAGCTCTGTGTGGAATAAAAAGCACATTCCCTAGTTGCATCCTGTCCTCCCCATGTGATACACACCTGCTGTATGCATTAATTTCTCTATAGCCACACTTTTGCCCTGTAACCCAAGGGAAGAAATCTCATGCACAGAGAGCGTAGGCAGCGGAGGGGTTATGTGTGTAGTGGCTCATTTGAGAAACAAGAAGAAAAGCAAAGGGTGAGACAAAGCCCATAATGACATTAAGTCATATGAAATTAAGTGCATGCTTTTGCCCAGCATTCTTCTGTTGTCCGTGTAGGCAGCCACAGCCCCGCTTGCCACAAAGCCACCATTGTCCCCAAGGGCTCGGCTGTTCTCGTGTGGGGGTGCAGCGGGAGGAAGAGACAGTGATGAGAGATGAATAGCCTTGGTCTTTGTGGGTAGTTTCAATCTCATATGTAATCAGCTTCTTGGGGTTTCTCTTTTTTTATTTGGAAATTTTTGGTGGTAAGGAGCAGAGATATTTGCTTCTCTTGGCTTCTTTCTTATCTCTTCTCAGTTATATTTGAGGAGACAAGAAAGAGTTATTTTCCATCAGTAGGCTGAAAAAATATAAAACCTTAGAGAGAATACTCTGATAGAAGCCTACTGGTCAAAAACCAAAAAACAATTGTGAAAAGATTGATATCCAGTAAAAGTATCACGTGTGTCAGAGCTGTCAAAGAGTTTTGGTGGTGTCTGATGCAAACTCTATGGCAATCATCTAACCACCAAAACAATCCTGGGTGCTGTGCCAGGACTCTGGAAAGCCACAGGAACTGCTGCTGCAGTGGGCACTGCTGAGATGAGGACTTGGGGCATAGTGGTGATGGCCGTGACATGGCCAGGAATTAGACACTGGGTCCACTCTGATGCAGAACTTGGTCTGCCTGGGACCATAGCAAGAGCAAGAAGACTCTCTGTGCCCATTGCAGGAATTGGGAAAAATAATCTGCTGTTAGAGTGTGAACCATTTCTGTGTTCTAGTAGGAGCAGATAGGGCCATCCAAAAAACCAAGTGTGATTTCTCTGTGCATGACCATTTCTGCAGAAGACCTTTCATTATAGATTCTTTTTATGAAGAGTATCTCTTTTTCTGTTTGTTTATTGTCTTGCTTATTCTAGTCCTAGTTCTCATCAAAGTATTTCTATGATATAACAGAATTTACACATTAAATAATAGCATGAGGAGGATGGTGGTGATTCTATTTCCATTTACTTTGTATTAAATTTGTCTTTTGCAACCATGCTTTCTTAATTTGAAAGTAGCCTGCTGTCAATCTTCTGTTGTTAGGATTTTAATGCCTATCATTACTAATACATTATTTTTGACAAATGACCAGTGACTAGTACACATGCATATACAATGTAAGATTCTGCTTTATTTATGTGTTAAAAATTTAAAGCAAATTTAAACAAGGAAATAATAATCTAAAATCTGTCTCCATTTCTTCTTAGGTACTTTTTAATGTATCGCTTACAATGAAAGGATGTCATACAACTGGAGGGAGAAAATATGTCATACTTAAGCCTATTGGTTTCAATGAAACTGCTATTGTTAATGTGCAGCAGAGCTGCTCCTGCCAGTATGAAGACAGTACAAAGCACAAAAGAGTATGGGCTGATGAAACTTCTGACAGCGAACAGTCCCATTGCAGTGACAATAGCTGTAGCTCTAACAGAGAAGACACTCTTCCTTTGGAGAGGTGCCGGCAACACCAGGACCAACCCATCTGCAGTGGTCAAGGAAATTGCATAGATGGAAAATGTTTCTGCTACAAAAACAAGCTAGGCAAGGTGTATGGCAAGTACTGTGAAATGGATGACTTTTCCTGCCCGTATCACCAGGGAAATTTATGTTCTGGTAAGCTGCAGTGTTTGTGTCTGCATTTTCCTGTTTTGCTTTGTTTTGTTTTCTGAGGCTAATGTACATGATGCATCTGAAAACAATGATATAAGGCTGTTAAGTATGAAAATTGTTTGTGCAGAATTAGTTAACATCCTGGTTGGAATTCATGCTCCTGGGCTTTGTTCACCATAGAGATATGCACTGTCTCCTAAATTTCAGCACTGCTTTTTAGGGGTTACATTGATTTTTTTCCAAGTTTAGCTATTGTGACTTAAATCTCAAACTTCTTTGTAAGTAATGATAGTGATACCTCAAATGATACAGTGATAATATTCTAGAAAGCAAGTTGATAAATTTCTGTCTAATATGATTTACTGAAAGATGGGAAGGGATCATAGCTTCTGGATGAGATTCTGATTTTCTAACACCTTAAATTAGTCCTGTGAGAGATATAGTGACACTTGATTTCAAATACTGTTAGGAATGCCTGCTTCAGAAAGGAGACTAAGTGAAACATAGCCAGTGAGAGTTGTCAGAAATTCGTATTCTTTTTGTGGTCTACTCTGCATTTTTTTAAAGAAAACATGTATCTGAACAAAATGTGTACTTTTTCATTAGTGTTATTATGGAAAAATGAGATTGAATCAGTATCATTAGTGTACCTCCACCACATTTTTTTTCCCCTCTGGAGTAAATATTTTGTAATCCATGCTGCTGTTCTGCATCTTTTCATATCACTGTATAATGACCAATGAATGAATTAAGGGACCAATCTTTTTAGCTTCAGTTGGATACATTGAAAATAATACCATGAATTTTAGTAAGATTATTTTGGTTTTGCCCTGCTGGTGACTGTGAACTTTATATAAAATGAAAAGAAATTGGGGAGGGGAGGGGAAAGGGGGAGGGGAGAGGGAGGAGAGGGGGGAGAGGGGAGACAGGAGAGAGAGGGGTGAGAAGACAGGAGAGAAGAGAAAAAGAAAAGGTGCATCCTGGCATGTGCACATGAACTTGATACTTGTTCCTCCACTGAATCTTGCTGTTTATTTGAATTGAATGTTTTCTTGCTAAAGAGAAGTTTGTTTAGTTTGCCTGAAGACTATTTTCCTGGTCATTGTGTAATTTCTAATCCCCATGGCTTTGATCCAAGGCAAGAGGGGAAAATTTTAGTAAAAGGTTTCAGGATGACATCATGGTAGTTACTTTTGCTTAAGTTAACAACAGCCAACAGCCATAAATATATATCATGCTGGTGATTTCCGCCTAAGTTGTTAAATTAAAAACTAATTAGAAAGTCAAGGTCTAAATCAGCTCTGTTTAATGTAAAGCACTGGTGATACAAATGTATGTGTCTAAAAATTGATTTTCTGTTTTCATAAAAGCATATGACTCAAGGCTTTCTGATGTTGTAGGTAATGGTGAATGTGAAGGTGGTAAATGCAAATGCTTTGCTGGCTGGGAAGGTGATCGTTGCGAGTGCTCATCGCAATCAGCAAAGCACTGCCTGAATTCAAAGGGCCAGGTTTGCAGTGGAAGAGGAAAATGTATATGTGGAAAGTGTGAGTGTACAGATCCAAGAAGTTTTGGCCGTTTCTGTGAATATTGCCCTACTTGTAACAAAGCCTGTGAAGAAAACTGGTATGTTTCTTGTGCTAGACCTGAGTTCTTAACTCTCTAGTGTTGAAACATGGAGAAATGTTTCTGCTTGGTTAGATGCTATATTTCTTAGATATTTAGACTGTGGGGAAATGGAAACTATTTATACTTTTCTCTGTATAGCTGAAGGATTCACAGTGGCAGTTAAGGGAATTGCATGTCCATGTCTATGTTCACCAGTCTGTGTCCAGCTTTCAGCTTTCAGAAGTCAAGGGAGGTGTGTCCTATGAATATTGGGTTTTTATAGTTTTATTAAAATGACATTCTTTATATGAAATAGTAGGAAATAAAATCCATAAATTTGAAGTTTTAGAAATGGGCACTAGATCCTACTTTTGAATGCCACCAAGTCCAGTAATAGCCTATGTCTCAGTTTAAAAGAAACCAAGATGTCTGTCAAGGGAAGTGAGGAACTCTTCCAGACTAGGAAGGGGGCCTCTCCCCAGAGACCACTACAACCTTTGAAATTAACAGACTTTAATCAGAAAATGTAGAGAAAACGGATAACAGTTCTTCACTACAAATATATATATGTATATAATATGTATATAACCAGAACAGAACAAACAGCAACACTGTAACCAAAACTTTCAAACAAATCAAGTCCTATCTCTGCCCCTTCGGTGCAGTTATATTTACAGACAGCAGGAGGCGATGCTGCACCTTGGGAGGCAGCAGCTGCAGTGCCTCACAGGCTCCATTGAAGCAAAGACAGGGGACAGGGAGAGGCGCTGACTCGTCTGGAGGTGGCGTGAGCCCTTTGATGAGCCTGTAGTGAATCCAGACAGTGGTGACTGCTCACCCAGGAGAATGGCACAGAGCGCTCGAAGTCGGGGGTGAGCCAGGAACGCTCTCCCAGTGCTTCCACCAACCCAGCACTCAGTGGCTGATATCCAAGCAGCCAGAGGAGAGAAGTGTGGCAAACCCCAGGAAACCCTTCTCTCCCCACAATCCTCTCTCCAGCCATCATGTTGAAATGCAAAGCTATTAGCCATCTCTTTGTTAGACTTTAGACAGTTAGCTGGCACGTAGTGGCGGCTGGGCTTCAACAAGCCACCTTGTCCTGGCCTTCAACTCCCAAACCATGGTGCTGGTAAGGGACAGAGAAAATAAATTCCATGAAAGATTTTGAAACTATAACAGTCTCCAAATCTGTTTTTGCACATTCGTTGCATTTCTCAGCTGAAGGTGGTGTGGAACAAGAGTGGTACCTGTGTATTGTCACTGCCATTGGTCAGCAGAGCAGAGCTGGTCTTACCCAGAGAATACTCTTCATTACTCAGTTTTAAAACACTTAGTCTTTGCCATGCTAGTATTAAAGCATGTCATTTCTCCTTACCTGTGTAATGGAGGGGACAGTGTGGAGGTTGAAATGAGCAACACCAGGAGTAGAGAAGCTAGACCAAACTGTCCATGACACACTGCATGGTCCTGGCACAGAGAGTGAATGAACTCCTTGGGCACAGCTCTTCAACACCCTCTTGTCAGACATGTAATATTCTGCATCTCACTGTGGTGCAGAAGGTGAAAGATCAGCCTTTCATTGCAAAGGGCATTGTGCTCAAAGCAGAATCATTGTTTTTGTATTTATTTGAATTATAGCTCTTTGAAGAGATGCTGGAGAGCCAAGCTTGACCGTACCCAAGAAGGTGACTGTTAAGATTTCACTAGATAAAATGCAGTTAGCCTTTCTGGCTCACTCTTGATCGAAATCACAGTGAAATGCATGCCTTTAAGAAATTCAGAAGATGGCATACTTTCATGTTAAATTGAGTCAGGGCTTTTTCAAGTTCTTCTTCTGCAAGGCTATACAGTAAAGATAGCAAGACTGAGAGCACTGCCTCCCTCCATGCTGCTGTCCCTCTGAACTGCCCAGCATTGCAAACTTACTTGACTTTATCTTAACAAAAAAAAAAAGCTGTATTTTCTACACTCATCTCTATCCTTCAGTTCCAGTGTGCATCCCAATGAGACTGGTAGATAAGGAAAGACTGGGACTGAACTGGAAGCTGAAAGCTGAAGAAAAGGTGCTGGATGCTCAGCTACACCCCCTAACAAACTTGCATTGCAAAGGGCAGAGCAGGGACTAGATGAAGGTGGCTGGAAACCGAAGACATGCTTTACTGCTTCTGACTAGTTGGTTCTGAGAAGCATCAGAGAGATAAAATACTGAGAGAGGTATCACATTTCAGAAAAAAAAAGTTACAATGTTTTTACTAAAAACAGGAAAGCATTATGTGCAAGTGATACGTCAGCCTGTTGATACAATCTCTTTAAGGGGAGTGCAGAGAAAGACATAGGTTTTTAATTGTATTTTTATTTTACAGGAACTGTGTTCAGTGCCGTCATTCTAACAGTACATCTCAAGCAATACTTGACCAGTGCACAACCTCATGTGCTTACCTACTGCATTATATTGACCATACTTCAGGTATGGGGCATTTTCTAGGTAATTTTAATAAGAAATTAAAATTTGGATTACTAATTGAATTCACCACTGTTAGAACGTCTTTGAAAAATGTGTCATATTATTACAGTAACAAAGAAGGCAGGAAGAAGAGAAAACTCATTTATAGCTTCAGGGAAAGTAAAAGATAAATAATAACAGGAAATATGATTGTCAAGCATTGCTAAGTCAGATTTCCCAGCTCCTTGAGAAGTCACATCTAATAAAGATGGATCCTGCCTGAGCAATGCTTAAAGAAATGTTTATAAAAACTGGTTATGGCATCTGTATGTTTTATTACTTTGGATATGCTTACATTATTTGACATTACCAGAAACAAGGAAGAAAGAAGTAGAATGCTTTCCTCAAATTCAGTAATGTTTAAATATTGCTTTCAAGCATAAAAAAACTGCAGTTATGAGGGCTGTGGAAGAATAAATGTTTTTTAATAAAATCTCATAAAGCTTAATCACTCCATGCAACAACAGAAATTCAGGTAAATTATTACCTTTTGTGACTTGACATTTATGTATATCTTTATTTCCTGCAGTTCATAAAGGAGGCAACTAACTATGAATATTTTTCTCATAACTTCAGTATTAACTACCAGTGAGGAGAGCACTTGACAAGGATTCAAAAACCACATTTTCTTTCATATTTCACCAGTGATCTTCACTGTCGTCTTGTGAAACATCTAACATTTCATCCTCTCTATTTCAGCTGTAAACTCACTGGTCTACAGAGAATTTGTGGTGGGCAATACAATGAAGCCTGAGTCAGTTCTGTAGGTTAAAGGAGTGATAGTTTCACCATTTTTTTACAATGGATCTTAATCTGACTTGCCTTTCTTGGTATACCCCACTTAAAAGGCTGCATGTGGCAATTTTTCCTCTTAATTTCCCTTAAGTGATTTTCCCTTAATTTTTGTCAGGCTTGTGTTACATTTATGCCACATTGCTATGCAGAGGTAGATACACCTGTGTTAGAGGAATGTATGTGCTCCATACATTAGTCTTTATACGTGTTTTTTTCCCTTTCTTGCAGAATGTTTCTCTGGACGAAGCTACTTTAGAGTCTTTTCCATAATCTTTATAGTTACCTTTCTGATCGGGTTGCTGGTTGTTCTTATCATCAGACAGATAATACTGCAGGGGAGTAGCAATAAAGTTAAATCTTCATCTGATTACAGAGTATCTGCAACAAAGAAGGTAATTGATTTCAGAACCATCATGTTAAGTAATCTTTTTCTTGCATACAAAATTTAATTAATTGCTGATAAAAATTTTATCTTCTCCTTCAAGGATAAGATGTTTTTGCCTACAGTTTGTACAAGAACAGTCACATACAGACGTGACAAACCTGAGGAAATAAATATTGACATCAGCAAGTTGCGATTAAACGAAACTTTCAAGTGTGAATTCTGAAGACTGTGTGTTTTCTCCAAATGTCTATTTCCATCATGATCAACTTTTAAAAAGTTGCCTTTTGTGCTCTTTGGGACTCTTGGCTGTTGCCATATGGTTTTGTGTTGTACATTGTGTTGAATACTGTAAGAAAGAGACATGCAAACATATTCACATTATGTGATTATGTTTGAAACTATAGCTGCTGTATTTTTTTAGTGGTTTTTTGAAAGAGAATTGTGCATTACTACTGTTCAGAAACATTAATGTTGATGTAGCACTTTAGCATATTCTAATTTATTTAGTTATGGCCTAGAATGTAGATATGATCTGGTCTGACAAAGCACTGATCTCACTTTACATGTAGCTAGTACTGATGTGCTCTGTGGAAATGGACAAAAGCTGTGACTGAAATATTAATATTGCTGTATATTACAGCAATAGAGGAAACTATTAAAATGCTCTTAAATAGAGTAAATGGTACTTTTATAGTTCTCTCAGTTGACAAATTCCACTGATTTGTCTGCTTTAGCCTTCTAGCTTTTCCTCATAAAAATGACTGGATTAAATGAGTGTTTAGTTATTGGTGTGGGTCTATAGTTGTGTGTGTCTACCCAAACCATGCACACAGAGGTAAATTATGTATGTAGTTTTTTATATGGATAATGTCACTCAAAGATAATTTATATCTGATAAAGAGTAATATTTTAGGTTTTTTACATTTTTAAATGTAAAACAAAACACTTTTACGCAAAATTTGAGGTATTTGGAAACTGAGTAGCTACAGAAAATGAGTTTCAACAGTATGATGATCACTGCTGACTGACTTCATCTTTGAGTCAGCAGCATCAACCCCATTGCCAGTAGATAAATTACACCAGAGCTGTATTTGGTTTGCTAGCTACATGTCAGTGTTTTGCTAAATAAAGATTTTGATCTTTTTGTATGATGTCAGGAATAAGTCTGATTTTACACGTGCTCTTTTTCTCCATGTAAATTAGTTGATGGGATCAGGTTTTGTAAAATTTTTTGTAGCCAATTTTTGTGACTGTACATTGAGAAATGTGTCCAGTGTGATGTGGAAAAGAACCTGCAATTAGAAGAAAGTGAGGAAAATAGAAGTCTTTTTTTTTCAATGGAACACATTTATTGACTTTATAAATGTGGGATCAAATTCTGCCTTCAGAAATGGGCAAAGTTCTTTGAAACATGATGGGACCAATATAAGCTTATCTGAGAGCAGAATGAGAACTACAGGTTCAAGCTGAAGCATATTTTTTTAGCCCTGAAACCAACTATAATGGTAGAAGACATGTTATTGTTATATGCTAATTGGAAGTGTCAGTCTGCTGCCAAAACCCCACAAAAGTATGATCAACTAAAATCTTGCTGGCAAAAAGAAAAATCTCAGAAGACAGTGTATCCTTTAACCACCATTTATTACTAATACTAAATATTGGTCTGTATTTGTCATAGATAAGAATTACAGAAACAAAGCAGGACCTTTTTATCCTCAGTGGGATAAAGATAAAAGATTGATAAAGGTTTACCTGCTATTACCCTTGTCACAATTCATGACTATTTGTGAGTAGGAAACAGTCTCTGATTGTCTGTTTCACTTTACACAAAAAAAAAAATCAATTCTCAGTAGAGTATAGCTGATAAAAAAGATGTGATTGTGTTCTTTAAGCAGCATGACAAAACATTTTAATCAAAAAATTTCCTCAGAATATATTTTCCCACCATAATGGCCTTTAAACATTTACTAAAGCATTTGCTGAAGTGATAACTATTTTTTTTTCTTTAGAAATTACTTTTCACTACTAAAGGGAGATAATTGTGTGGGTAGGGTACAGTGGAGCTGGGTTCTTGGTGAAAGAAAGATTTGAGCTGTAACACCCATCTTCCCGACACATCACACTGCTACTGCTTTTCTTCTGTAGCACTTGTTTGGCATTGCAGTGCTGCCTGTGAAGGGGCATAGGCAGTATTTCCTTATCAGACACCTGCCTGGATGTTTAAAATGCTCTGGTCAAACAGAGGAGGCTCATGGGACCAATTACACTGTAAGCTGCTTGCTGTCCTGAGATTAAAAAATGTACATTAAAAAGAAAGTTTGTTGAGGAAGGAAAGAAAAAAAAAAAGCTTTTTTGCATCTCCCTCATGGTTTTGCTGTATTGTGAAGAAGGCTGGTGAAAGAGAATAAGCTGCTGCTAATGTGACAGGTCAAGGCTTTTAGAAGGCCCATGGGGAGCTTATACAGAGCAGGATTCTTGGGAGGAGGCTTTGTTTCTAGGGGTGGAATCTATCCATGAGAAACTCTGGCTTTGCTTGGTACTTGTTTCCCTCTGCCTTTGACCATGTTTTTCAGAAGAGCTGCTGCAGGAGATGAATAGCTGAACAAAAGCCTCACTATTTAGGGAGCTGTGTTCCCTCAGCACATGACCTTAAACGAGAAAGCAGCCTGTAATTCACAAGGAATTTCTTCAGTGATTGCAGAAGGACTCTGCTTCCTATAGTGCTTAATATGGGAGATATTAAAGACAAATTAGTTCCTATTAGTTTTCAATGTATTGTGCGTCAAAGATGCTCATAAAAATAACCTCAGAATAGAACATTCCAAACTTTCAAATAAAACTTATTATACTGGTCTTCTAAAAAAAAAAAAATTAAGTCAAATAATTCTTCTGTGTGCCTATATCCAAAAATATACCAGCAGATACTGTTGCATCTCATCATTGATATTGGCAATTGTTTTTAGTTTTGCTCCCACAAACAGCATGTACATAACTTTTTACAGCATATGTGTTAAGGTTAAAATCCACATGTATAATTTTTTACCTTCAACTGGTTGTTTGCCCAACATTTCAGAAATTCTATGTTTATTTTAAGTACTGTAAAATGAAGAAAGCTATGAAATGGTTATTTCCAAGCATCATGAGTCCACTAAGATTGCTGCAGAAGTGTGTGGGAAAATAGCTGTTTCATCCGGAAAACGTGCACATGGTATGCAAGGAATTTTCATTGTGCCCAGCTGAAATTCCCTTACATTTGCTAGGAATGTCGAAAGTGAACCTTAAAAAGGAAGGATGTTCGTATGGGCATAGTTTACATTTTATCCGTTACTCTCAACTGGATTTATTTTTTCCTCTCTATGATGTCATGAAAACCTACTATGTAAAGCATTCTTCAGACTGCAATGGAAAAATATTATTTTCCCTGTCTGATCATATATAATATTTATTTCCTGCTTAGTGTGCATGTCTAAATGTACATACTTTGCAAATCTTGGGAACGAACATGTGAACCAGCTTCAAGCAACCCTCAGTCACAAAACTGACATTAAGTCTGGTGTTGTCCAGGGCAGAGAGATGCAAGGGAATGGCTGCCTGTGCAGGGATTTAAAGAGGGATGGCAACCTCAGCAGGCATAGTGCTGGGGTTCCCTACAGCATCCCTACAGAGATGATGCTCTAAGACCTTGCTTCTCCTTTAGTCAGGGCAGGACACCTTTTCAAAGTAGGTTGACTTGGCAGGTTTGCATCCTTGGCACTTGTCCACACACTGGAACTGCGGTATGTGCAATCCAAACTGTAGCACTGCAGGCATTTCACATCGTTACTCAGCAGAAATGCTTGCACATAACCTAACAAGGGTCCACCTGTAAACCTGGATGCTGCTGACCTCCATTAAAGGTTCTGGGGATTCTTTGGGCACCTGCCCATTTTCTTCCCATCAGACCTTGGTCCTCCACAAGTCAGCCTTAAGGAGTGCAAGCTGCAGTTGTAAAGGGCAGTTCTCAGAGGGGCATTTGTGCTGAGTCAGTGCTGGGTGACCCCTACTCTGCTCTGACTGTGAGTGATGAGTGGTGCTAGTGTTCTGGCTGTCTGCAAGAGAGGAGAAAGCAGAAATGAAGCTGTGGTTAAGAAGAACACTACTTTTAATCATGAACTTGAGACTGCTCTGATGCAGACATCTCTTAGCTCTTACAGAGAATTGAAATTCATGGAGAGGGAAGAAAACGTTAAAATTAACCAGTGGGAATGCATCTCTATAGTGAGCCAAACCTGTGGGGTTTTACTGAGAGCAAGCCTACTCAGAATGGCTGGCCTGTCTGGGAAAAAAAAAATAAAACTCCTAAAAGCTACTAGAGTCTTAAGCTTTAGAAATGCTGCTCTGGATTGCATGTTCTCTTTGTTTCCTTTTCTGCACACACTTTTTTTAATAAAGGTACCTACTTATTAAAAAAAAAAACAAAACTAATGTCTGACAGTTCTTTAGATTATGGCTTCTGTCAAAATCTAACATATCGCCCTGATACCTATATTATGTTTGGACTGTTTCAGTTATATTTTAAAGGGAGATGTTGAAAGATGAAAGAGTCTTTTGGAGAGTCATTAGTATTGGATGAATTCACCATGCTAACGTCTTCACTCTTGCCTACTACTGCTTCAAAAATAATGCTACTTTAAAGGATCTTATATAGCAATTGTGCAACATCTATTAATAATACTATAGTTTTTAACTTTCTATTTAACATATGCTGCCTTTTGATAAAGTATATAGAGATAAATAATGTTTCTCTAGATTTGATGCATAGAGAATATTAGTAAGGGAAGAGGTTTTAAATTTTTTAACTTCTTATTGCTCCTTTTACATTTTAAATGATACTTTAAAATCACTACTTATGTTTTTCTGGAAATATACTGAATATTTTATTATTTAAAATAGGGTACTTTTATAGCTGTTTTATTAATTTCAGTTGACTACTAACTTCTATTTTGATATTTATTATTAATAGAGTTGACACTGTAGTATATTGAGATGTTTATTTTTTTATCAGAGCTGTAACAACTATGACATAGCATTATTTTAATGCAACATTATTGTACTTGCTCTTTAAAAAATAAAATCAATATTTAATCCGTATAGATTTTTTCATATGTTTAATGTGTCTGTGATAAGTTAAAGAAGAGATGTTCACCTTCTTTTCATACTGTGCCCAGAACAATAAAATGCATAGAATACTGTGTTTATCAGATGTAAGCAAACAGGTGGATGCACGCTCAGGATGAATGAGAAGCTGGGAGCACAACAGCAGTTACCAGTTTGAAGGTGTAGCTGGTTTACCTTGTCCAACCCAACTGAAGCCTGAACGTGCTGCATGTGTTAGTACTTTGTAGGGAACAAGAAGATACTTTTTGTGTAAACATAATCTCTAGATGATAGCCTTTCTTTTCTGCTTTGCTCTATTGGGTAGTAGAGGAGCTGGCTTTCTGGGAATGGATAAATCTGTAATGCCTCATTTATGCCACTCACTGTAGGTTAGGTCACTTTATGAGTCCTGGTGAAAACACATCACGAGGTGGGGAAGGTGACACAAATTCTGTTCTTGAACAGAATCAGTCATAGCATTTGCTTTGCACAGTGCCACAAAATCTTTCCGGAAAAGGACTTTAGACATGCTCTGTGTAAGGACATTCAAAATTTGCCATGATGCCACAGTAAGAGACATCTGTGGCACTAAGACTCCTGTCAGACATCACTGACAGACATCACAAAACTGCCTGTCCATGCTTCTAACATGATCCGTCTTTTGCTCTAGGAATGGGAGAGAGAGCTAGAATCAAATGACAACTGATGTGTGCTCAGTCATCACATAACTTAGAGGCTAGGACTTAGCAATAAAATAGAAAAAAAAACAAAGAAAAGTGGACATCAAAATTAAAGAGAAAAAAATTATCACAAGGACAATCTTAATCTTTGTTGCTTCTTTCATCAAAGCAAGAAACATCATCCCAATATATGCCTGATGAAACTGAGACTGAGAAATTTCCTTTCACAATGCAGTAGTCATCAGCCTTCACTGATACACAGAGCAAGCTCATGCAACCAGTCCTACAAACAGAAATACACATTTTCTTTGAAATCTCTAGTAAACATAAACTTAGATGTGAATTTCAGACACACAATTCAAGTGTATAATTTGAGCCAGAGCCATAAGCCTTCATTTTGCCATTTGTTAATAATCTTGAAACTAAGGTTTTGTTAACACTTGAGTCTCCTATGGACAGTGATTCTGCCACCCATCTATGTTGCATACCCGGCATGTTGTGGAAGGATGGTAAGTGATCTGTATAAAGTCTTTTTTTCTTTCTTCCTATATCCTGAAATCCAGCAATTAAGTCATGCCTATATACCTTTAAATATCCAGATAATGACAGACAGGGTTGTTTACATTAGTAGCATTGTATTTAATTTTTTCTTTATCTACAAAGTTGTCAGCCATAACAAAGTCTTAACGTGTTTCTAATGTAACACGACTGCTATTTTGTTGCAGATGCCAATGACAAGGAAAAGGCTTGCTGCTCAGATTCTCCAAATGAATAAACCTAAGTTGCAGCCTTTAAGGCCAGAGAAGGAAAGAGATCCTGATTTCAGCTGCTTTTTTGACACCAGTCATGTAGGTGCATGCTATTGCACAATTTCTCTGCCTGCGTGATTGCTTTTGTGGTAGATTGTAAGGGGGGTGCTTTCAATTTAGGTGATCAATGGAGCATAGAGGGGTGAGAAAGTACATGCTGAGAAATGAGAAAGTATGTGCTGGGAAACTAGGCAGAGTAGTATACAAAGTAACTGTATAACACTAGATGTTCTCCATTATCCAGACCTCTCTGACTTGGCTGCCTGCATGGGAACATAATGGTGAAGGTCAGTATAGGGGGGTGAGGAAGCTGATGATGGGAGGAAGAATAGGTGGGCAGGGGTCATACGACCACTACCCAATAGGAGAGCATGCGCAGACTGTTGCCACTTATTAATAGGTGGCGTTTGGCTGCCTCCCAGGCATAACATTATACTGCGTACTGGCCCTACGTAGTGTAATGAGTAGCCAATAAATAAGGACACCAGGAGTGGGGGAGCTGAGCAACACTCATCCTTCCACCGAGCCCGAGTTAGCTCTGCGGGGTTGCCTACTAAGCATGGATGCCCTCCAGCTTCTGCCAATCCTGGTAGTCCTGGCCTGTCTGCTCGAGTAAGCATCAGGGATAGGAAGCAACTGCTGCAGCATCAACTGTATCTCAGCTATACTGTATCCTTTATGAGTATTAAGAATTTTGGTTCTTCTATTCTCTTTTGCTAACCTGTCTTAACAAATATTAAGTAATTTACTCTTGTTTTATTTCTTTGAATGAACTATAAAATATTTACTCTTTTTTTTTTTTGGTCATTGCTACTAACTGGTATCATAATAAAAGCAATTTGTAGTGTGTTATTGTGTGCATTTATCTTTATTCTGGGCATGTATCCAAAACGAACTGTTACATAGGTGCAGGATGTGGTCCAATACTCAGAGAGGATGGCATTTGGGACAGTCAGTTTGAGTGAAGATCTGAATATGCATGATGAAAAACAAAAGATTATTAAAATTAAGAATAAAAACTTTGTTAACAGACTGATTTTGACTACTAAGGAGTTAATCTGAAAAGTGGGTGATTTCTTTTGGTCTCAGGTCAACTACAAAGACAAGAAACTTGGAAATACATTCCTGCTTCCCAGGGTTTAAAACCAAACAGTTTAATGTATTGTTTGAATTAAATGAAAATCTGGTTTTACAGAAACTCAAATGGTCTGATTCGAGCACAGGTGCTGTCACTGCCGTGCAGAGGCTTCTGGCTGCTCATCTTCTGGTTGGCAGTCTTGGAGTGGTCCAATTTGGATTGGACTGTACAGAATTCATTTTAACTAGACATAGGCTGAAAGTCTGATTTATTAGTACTAAAAATGGCCCCAACATTATCACCTGGCTCCTTTTTCCATGGAAATTGTGGTGGATGGCAGAAAGCAGTATTTTTCCTTTTTTGCAAATCATTCTATCTCCTCAGCACAGAGCATGACATGGTCTCTGATTATTTTCTTGGCCTTGAACTGCATGGTTCATGAAGGAAGGTTACTGTTTAATAAAGATGCGTACGCAAGTTGATAAAAATAAAACATTCACCACAAAAGCATAGTAATGCCAAGTTATGTCACATATCTTATTGAAATTAGTGCATGGGACGTATTTCAACTCTGCAGCTTGCCAAGTCCCCCTTTTGGGTTCCAAGCCTCATCCCAGACCTTTTGTTTATGCTTGCGCAATCTGAAGAGCCCAGGACCTGTTGGTGAGTTCCTCTGAAGTTCCTCTGCTCTCAAAACTGATCACAACAATTACTCAGCAAATCTGCTACCTCTTAACCTTAGTTTCTGTCAATTCACCATACTTCACAGCAGAACCCCTTGAGTATCTAAGCCTGGCTTCCTGAGAATTGATTTTGCAACATTTGGGATCTACTTTTTTCCTGTCTTCAGAACTTCTGCAAAATACTTCTGAACAAAATGAAAACCAAAACAAACTTTAATCTGTGTTTGGGTAACTTAGATTCAAACTTGATAGATCTTAGAGCAAATGTCTAGAAATTCAAGGAGGTTCTAAGATTTGGGGGCCAGAGTTAAGGGATTATATATGAATCATATAGAAGATGAAAGTGTTGTATATGGGCCTTAAACTGTCCCGCTGTAAATGATATTATCTGATTACCAGATCATTTGGTAAGGAAGGCTCCCTGAATTTTTAATTAGATACAACAATGGCAATGGGAAGGATAGTTTCTTAGACAAAAATTAAAATGAGACAGAATCAAGGGTGCATCTGAAAACAGTTAAGCATTATCCTATCCTCTACTATGGTCTCACCTTAAAAATAGTCTCTTGGCAGGAGTGGTAAATCACTGTTTCGGTCCTAGGCTTTGTTCAAAGACTAAAGTTTTGAACTTCAAAATTTTGGCAGAGGATTCCTCCAACTTTTGGCACAGCACAGTCCAAAATATACTCCTACGTTTGTTGAATCTCAAGAAGTGGAAAAATCAAAACCAAGAAAAGACTACTGAGCTAACTCTGAAAAGAAGAGTCAGCACAGAGGAACTCTATTAAGATACTTTCCATGGTAGGAGTCTCTAAGTCTTTTCCACATCGGGTATTTGGATAAAGTTAAACATCTTGACAGGCTGAACAAATGGACTGACAGGAGCCTTGTGAAATTCAGCAAGGGCAGATGCTAAGTCCTGCACTGGGATGGACTAACCAATCTAGACCAGGGTTTGCTTGACTGGGGAGCAGCTCTGTTGGAAAGGATCTGTGAGACCTGGTGGGCACAAGCTGAATGTTGGACAGCAGGGAGTCCTGGCACCAAAGGACACCCCCAGCATCCTGGGTTGTATTTATGGAAGCACAGTGAGTGAAATGATGGAAGCAGTAGACCCCATTTTACTCAGCAGTCATTAGGCCACTTCTAAATACTGCATCCACTTTTAGGTCTCAGTACAAGAAAGGCATTGAGGACCTTGAGCAAGTCCAGCAGAGGGCACTGGGATGGTTAGGGTTGCAGCACTTGTCCAGTGGGAAGAGGTCAAGGGATCTGGGCTTGTTCAGCCCCAAGAGGTGGCTCGAGGGCACCAAAAAGCAGCCTGCCAGTGCCTATGGGGAGGTGATCAAGACGATGGAGTCAGCCTCTTCACCAAGATTCATGGTGAAATAATGGACATAAGTTGAAACAGGAGATTGAGACTGAGTATAAAGAAAAATGTTCATTCTGAGGGTAATTAGGCATTTTAAGAGGTTGCTTGGAGAAGCTGTGGGATCTCTGTTCTTCAGTGGTTTTAAATCCAGCTGGAAAATGTCCTGAGCAAACCATTCTGATGCAGTGTTACTCTCCTTTGAGCAGGAGGTTGGACTAGAAACTTCTCAAGGTCCCTTCAAACCTGGATAGGTCTGTGAGTCTGTGACATATGTGGAGCCTAGTTAACTCCCAAGCATCCATTGTTCTTCCCATTTGTATTACTTACATTTATTTTAAGAGGTTTGCTGTATGCAAGTGGTCAGCAGTACTGCCAGCTACAGTTTGCTAAGAATCTGCTGGGAAGGAAAAGCTATGACTGTCAAACTCATTTACAAAGCGATCAGATACTCTTCATTAAAGCAAGATATATAAAGAAACTCAATACAGTGACATTTATAGCATGCATTGATCTTTGAATGTGTATTCCTTATCTGGCTATAAAAGATTTTTGCCATCTGAAGCAAAGAACCATATTCTGCTCCGAGGCATATACAAATCCCTTTAGCTTCAGTGGGAATAGCCTGCACATAGCTGAGGGCATGGTTTGGCCCATGGTCAATAGCCTTCTGAACGCATTTTTCCAACTTTTTTTTTTCTTGCAATATTCATCTTTTTTCCTTTCCAAAGGTTCTGATGTCATTCCTGTTGCTGAAGTTATAGAGTTCAATTTAGTGGGAACAACTTTGAAGTTTAATTAGATTTCATGAGAAAGACCACGGGTAATCTAAAATACAAGTTCACAAGATCGCTTCAGGCCAAAAGTGTCATACAACAATATTAGACCAAATATTACACAATTGTTCTGTAATTCATGCTTCCCACTCATGAGTTGGGTTTGAAAAGCTTGTGGAATATATATGACTTATCAGAGAAGTGCCAAATATTCCTCATATAATCCATTCTCACATTTCCTAAGGAAAATATTCCTTGTCGTGGTCTTCCCTTTCCCATAATAAGCTGAAGTTTGCCCATTACACCAGGGTAGTATCATCCCTGTCCATGAAATTGCAAGGAAAGCCTCACGTATACATGAGAGCTGTTCTGACTGCAGTACCCAAGGTCGAGTACAGACTGTATCCATAAAGCTAGCAAGATAAAGTATTATAAAATAGACACAGCAGCCATCTGTGCCCTTTTTCTAGAAATGCATGTGATTATGCAGAATTATTCACATATGAATATGGAAACTTGAAAATCAACCATTCTGAACCAGTCCTGGCCTGGTCCATCTGCCACAGTGTTTGCAGTAGGTGTGAAATCAGGTCTGATTTGCCTTTGGTGGCAGGGGCAGAGAGCCAGGAGGGGAGGACATGACATTAGACATACCCCTCCCATGCTTTACTCAGGCGGCCCCTCAAAAGACACATTGGCAAGTGCTGGGGAGTAGGGAGAGATGCTGTATCCCACCATTTAGCATCTCATCACTTTCCTGATGCCCAACAGGCAAGTGCCCCTGCTTTGCAGCAGAGAAGTGAAGGCAGCATGAGCTACAATACAGCCATATCTTGTTCACAATTGCAACATTTTCAGCACAGAAGATCCTGAAATGTATTTACAAACTCTAAGTTGAAATTTAGCCTCAGTAACTTACTATCCAACCATATTTTATCTTTGGTGGAATAACAACAACAAAGCTTGTGTTAACTTGTCGAGACGTGACTTTCTCCGTGGGCTGACCTGAAACACCACAGTCGCCAAATGCGGCTTCAAACTGCCATGTGTGAGGAACAGGTGCTATAAAGAAGGGCTCTCCTGGCTGAATAGCTGCAAAAAGTTGATGAGAGAGATTGTAATGCTACAAGATGAAATATTGGTGACATTTTTAGATTTAATGGTGCAGCAGATGAGCAGACAGCAAATCATGTCAGTGTTGGAAGCAAGTGCTTGGTTCATGTCTCTTCTGCACTGTCCCCCCTGCTCTGCCAGGGGCAGGGACCCCAGAGGCACCTCCTCCCAAGCACTCACTTTCCTCGGAGGTTTATCACTGAAGCACCAGTGAGGCATTACCCTATTAAGATATGAGGAAGCTGTTGTTAATTTTGCTATGGCTTGAATGGCCATAGGTCAGTACTAACATACACTGAACAAACTAGGAAAACACAGGCAAGTTTTCTCAGTTTTTCATGTAAAACCCTTTGATTGATACAATAGAACCCATAAAAAGGATATGTGTGTTGGTCAAGGTCATATAAAAATGTGGGGGTTTTCCTTTGGTTTTGTTTTTGTTTTTCTCCCTCTAGCCATCATTAATATTGCCTAAACTACTGGGATGCAGCAGCAATATTTTTCTTATTAAATTGTGATCATAAGGGTAAAACTTTTGTCATAAATTTTTGAGGTGAAAACAACTGCAAGGATGGCTATAGCTGAGGCAGTAATTTAAGACCTTAACCACTGGCTGATATCTTATGAAAAAATAGAGCTTGGCAGGAGAAAGTATGATTATGAGAAAGATTAATTCACTGTCAAATATTTTATTTCATTTCAGAATCACATTGCAGGCTCCAAGCTATTTTGAATATTAAACAGAGGAATGTAAGAGAGATTCTATAAACAAGGAAAAATGTAATGTCACTCATGATAACTTTAGGAAGGCTCTCTGGTACTACAGCAGTGAAGGTGGATTGATTCCACAGGGGAAAATAAAGATGGGAAGATATTTGATATATGTATAATTTTACTAATAGTTTTCTTTATCTGTCAAAAAAAATGGACTGATTGACAGTCTGAAGTGAAACTGCAGTAATTTTGATATTTCATAGGAAAAAAAAAAGAATTCCTCAATCTGGTGTTGATTTCCCATTTTATATATATAAAAAAAAGTCGAGAATGAGGCTAAAGAAAAGTAGCATTGTGTTTAACTTAACTTTCACATATATGCCCTCTCTGATGTTTTGAGATTGTTTTTTAACTTGTTTAATAAACAAGAGAGGTAGAATTCCTAGATTAAGACGTAAACTGAATATTTTCTAAAAATATGCATTATTAATTTGATTTGTAAAGCATGTATTTCTATAGCTCCAATAAAATATTCTTTAAAACAAATTCTCAACCAATACATATCCATTTTATCTTCCTTGAAATTCAAGATATAATAAAGTGTGTATCTGAAGGAATTGGAACTAATAAAAAGAGAGTTGCAATTACATTTACAGTGTTTAAAGTAAACCAGACTTGCTTTCAGTTACTTTATGGGCTATATAGAAACACATCATTAACTTATGCTCTTTTATTTTTCCCATTTTTTTCAAGCGTGATCTCAACAGCTACATCTGACAGAACCTGATCTCTTTGCCAGTACTCCTGGTAATGGGTCAATATAAAATTCCTTGGGCAGGGTCTGCAAGGGCAAGACTCAGAGGTGACTGATAACATAGATCTTTATCAGCAGATCATGATGATGGGAAACCACGTGGTTGCAGTCCACGATATTTCCTTTCTTTAATGAATATGGGGAAGTTTAAGATCCCACAAGGTAAGATCCCACCTGGAGTTCAGATAGTATTGCTCTAATCCCACTTTAAACAGACTTAAATGTATATATATGGAGTTATTTTGGCCTACAGAATTCATAGGCAAAACTTTTTTTTTTTTTTGGTATATCTGTCTCTGAAATAAAAGCTATGTGGATATAAACCTTCTATTCTGCATGTTCAGTGCTTATTTCTGATTTAAAACAAAAAAAAATTAAAGCAATTGTCAATAGAACAGAGCACATAGAACTTTACTGATGCCACAACCTACAAACAGCAACAGATCCCTTTGTACGTTAAAACTTATATTTGGTTACAACCATCAGTTTACAGCTCATAGCTTTGAGCCCTGATTCATTATTTTGTAACTCCAGCTTTATGAATGGCATTTAGAGCAACATTAGAATGATGCTTGGATGAATCTGTCTTGTTAATGTTTTAATAGTTTGGTTTTCCTTAAGTTATTAGGTGTTGAAAAAGTAACAGTTGAATGTAATTTTCATGGCCATGGGCCCTCTAGAGAAAGTGCACCAGAGAGACAAGGCAGAGGTGTTTAAGGCTTTCTTTGCCTCTGTCTTACAGATGACAGACCAAGGGGGTCTGAGTGCCCTGAGATGAAGGACCATGACCTTGAGAATGATCAGCTCCCAGTTGACCCTGAAATCGTGTGGGACCTGCTGCTCCAGCTGGATCCCTACAAGGCTGTGATGCCTGGTGGGATTCATCCAAGAATCCTCAAAGAGCTGGCTGATGCAAAACCTCTCTCTCAATTTTTGAGCCATCTTGGGAATCTGGAGAGGTCCCAGCTAACTGAAAGCTGGTGAATGTTGTCCCAGTTTTCAAGAAAGACAAGAAGGAGCCCAGAAACTACAGGCCTGTCAGTCTCACTTGGTAAAGTTATGGAGAAGATTATTTTGGGAAAAACACCTCTTCTCTGTGGTGACCAGTGACAGGACCTAAGTGAATGGCCTGAAGTTGTGTCAAAGGAGGTTTAGGTTGGATATTAGAAAGAGGTTCTTCACTCCACTGCAAACTGGAACAGGCTCCCTGGGGAAGTGGTCACAGCACCAAGCCTGGCAGAGTTCAAGAAGCATTTGATAATACTTTCAGGCAAATAGTGTGTCTCTTGGGGAGGGTCCTGTGCAGGGCCAGGAGTTGGACTTGATGATCCTCGTGTGTCCCTTCCAACTCAGCATATTCTGTGATTCTACTGCTGCCTAAGGAAAGGACTGTTACTATGGATTGAGAATTGGCATATGTTATAAAGCAAAAGTGTTGGGCAATGTAATTGGGGTAGTTAATATTTTTCATGGTGTGTTAATCTTTCATTTGGAGGCTTAAACATAATAGCTTTGTGGGATATAAATACAGCATCTATAGGAAGCTTATGAGTGCATTTGTACTGGCAAGTTGGTGTCTCTTGGTATTTCATGTTTTGCTCTGAACTCAAGTTCTCTTTGTCACACAAATGAAGCATGACCACCTGAAACAAACCACCCAGCCAAAAACCTCACAGCTCACTGACCCATCTGCTTTTCTCCCCACTTTTCGTAGCAAATGATTTATAAACCAGAAGGGGGATAAGAGCGGCATAGCACAGTTGGGGTGCTGGAGCCAGTGAAGGGCCAGCTCGGGAGAACCTCCCAGCCTCGGCTCAGGATCTCGGCCCTGCAATCAGCACCTATCCTCAAGGCCCTCCCAGATCAGCACAGCAGTGCCCACGCAAGTCAGCAGCTGCACTCCCTATTAGTGTAACACATTCCTCTTTGTCTCTTTTTCTGCATTTTAAATAGTTTGAAGAGGAAGAATTAAGATCCTTAACACATATGCTTCCTGTAGGAGAGCTGTCTCATACCCTATAGACTGGTGCTGTGCCAGGACTTCTTACAGAAAAGTGAGTTCTGCCTCTATAATCGTGCTCTGGGTTTGTGTAGAAGTCTTTGGTAAGATAAAGTACATGCTTTTTACAGTTTTACCCAGTGGTTTTACGTCTCAGGGGTACTACTTCTTTCCCCCATCATGGGGATCCCTCCTCCACACATGAACTGGTCAGCTATTCATAAAATTACTGTTTATTCTTCTGGTTTTGAATTATGCCTATTAAAGAATTTGCTTTGCTGCGAGAGAAGCGTCCCTGGGATTTGGAACTGGCCATGTGCCATGGTTTCCACATGCAAACCCTTGGAGCTACTTTCAGCCTTTCCATTGTGGCTTTGTCCTTCAACAGCCTTCACGGGTAATGTTACATATTTATTTTCTCTTTTTTTTTTTGGTGTGCGTCTGAAACTAGGCCTCTGATTGTGCCTTTTGGACTTTAAAGCAACTAAAAAAAGTTGTGGAATATACAAAATAAGTAGTGGATCTGATGAAGTCTGGTTGCTCTCCATCTACCAGAAGCCTTCCATCTTTCCCTGATAATCCCAGCACACTCCTTCATGTTCCTGTTTATTTGATTGGCAGACCAGAAGTCAAAACAATGCATATACCCCTTTGACAGGCTGGTGTGCCAACAGGCCAGCAAAAGTCAACTTTTGGAAAGGGTAAGGGGACACTGCTGTTTCCCAGTCTTGTGCTCCCAGGTACCATTTTATTCGACCCCAAACTGGGAGAAATTTCTGCATTTAAGAACTGTAAGACACTCTCATCTTTCTGAAGTTATTAATGGCAAGTCGCCAACTGAAAAATTACATGATCGTGCAAATCATCCTTTCTCCTGGTTTGGTGGGTTTTTTTTATTGTTATTTTTTAGAAAACCACAATAAAAGTTAAATCAACGGTTCTTGAACTTTTTCTCTGTGGCTGATTTGGGCAAACAGTGGTGCCCACCCACTTTGCAGTTCTCACAGGGTTTGTATCTCCCCATGAAAAAATGCAGCCAAAATCACTGCTGAAAATATAGCTGGAGAAGAGAGGTCCCATACGAGCAATAGGCTGTCAATAAGGTTTATCAAAAGGATGCTGCTGCTGTTGCTGTGTATTATTATTGTACTACCAATGCTGAATATCAGCCTTCTGTGACTGCTTTTTCCTTGAAATACTACTTGGGTAACTTGGAACGTATCCCACAGGAGGCAAAAATCATGTATCATAGCCTTCCATTCTATGAATTATAGGCATCTTCCTCATTTTTCCTCAAGGGAGGAAAAAAAGTGTGGATCCAAAGAATGCCAGCAAGAAAAAAACATCAAGTAATTACAGCACACTTGACACCATGGAAGAGTCTTTTTAATAGAATAAGAAATGAGCTTCCAAAAAAGATCAGGGACACTTCCATAATTTCAATGTGTAAGCCTATTAATTGTAATTTATTTTTAAAACAATAGGTATTTGATCTGGAAGCCTAAATTAATCTCTTAGGCCTTTACACTTATACATTTTCAGCCATTTTACTACTTTTTTCTTTTATTCACAAATTTGAAAACCCTGGAGCTCCATAAAGAGCACACAAAGCAAAGTTCAGTATTGTGACAATTGCTCATATAGTTGTTTTGGTTGGTTGATCTATCAAAGTAGTGGTGTTTGCAGAACATCATAAATTACGCAATAACAAACTGTATTTCCTATTTGGTGTATGATGGTTTTCCAGTTTGATAAATAACTACCTTGCAGCTGGGTTGATTTGTTTATTTAATTACATCTGCAGGAAAAAAACAACCCAGTTTTGCAATAGTTAAATAGAGCAATTGTGCCATCCAGTGGCTAGCTAGGTTAACTCATTTCTTCTTTCATGTGATCATTTTGTGGTTTTTGTTTCTTACTCAAAAAAGATGTAATTCTTGTAATTTCCAATGTTCATTCCATTGCTGCATGCCACTTATATGTGTAATAAAATTTTAATTCGATTCACACCTTTTTTTCTAATATGCTACTCAAACTGAAGGCCAAAAAGAATAAAAAGTTGTGCCATATATCCTTCTGGAACAGTTAGAGGTAAGTTTCAGATTATTACATATCCTATTATCAAATATCATGGACCATTGACAACAATGAACATATTAAAACAGAGTGCTTGACTCAGTGTGTCTACTGGGACCATGGCAGAACCTTAAATGAAATGTTCCCAAAATAATGTTTTGTAATAACAACTGTAACTGAGTTTATATATTGGTTCATGAAACATCTTTTTTTTCTGTTTGAAAGTGTTAGAAGAGGCAGACAAAATAATCCTACAGCATGATTACATTCTCAAATATCTCACTCATTTTTTGACCATAATTTCTAAAGCAATTCTCTGGAGCATAATGTGGGATCTGGACTTTGTTGCCTCAGCCTGTACTTAGTAGACTAGGAAATGTGGCCACAAGTCACAACCTGAAAATGTCTCCTAATTTCCAAACCAAAATTTACTGTGATCACTTCTGAGGAAGAAGGACCTCCCGATTGCAACATTTTGTTGGTGAACCAAAAGCCTATTTTGGGGGAAAGCCTCATTGTGCAAATTAACCTATGGGCATCCATGCGAAGCTTGCAGTTTGGACAAAACCAACATGTAGGTGTGGAGGACCAGGCATAAACATGTAAATATGTTTTGTCTCAGACACTGTGACTGTTGCAGCAGGAAAGTTGTGTTTGGAAGAGAGGGTCCCAAGGAGGTGGAATGGCACTGTTCTGAGCAAACTTCCTCTTCTGCCTGGGAGGCTCACTCTCAGTGCACCTGAATCAATTCCCACTCTCCCTCGACTCACTTCCTGGAGGCCTCCAAAGGGCTGAATGCACATGTGCAAACAATGTGGCTGCTCATGCACAATGAAATGTCACAAAAAATCTATTTTACATAAGGCGTGCACACTGGGAAAACTACGTACAGCTTGTGAAGGGACATCTCACAGCCCCAGCGTACAGCGAGAGTTTTCTTCTCACACAAGAGCGCTGTGCTCTCCTAACTCTGGCAACACAGCCTTTTAACAGATAGACCATCCATTTATTTTTACTTGGGTTTAATTGCAAGTTTCCAGCTTCTTGGGCTCTGCATGCAGTCCAGCTGTGGAGTCCTTCCAAGAGCAGCATAAAAACGTGTTGTGATCCCATGACAAGTACTCTACTTCAGGTACAGCAGCCAATTCATCCCCCATTCTGTGTCATTCCCATCTTCCTTCTCCTTTACATTGCCAACACAGATGTGAGTCCCTGTAACTCAGTGTGATCCCCTGAAGTTTGTGTATTTCCCAAGACTTTTTTTTTTAACATGAGCAGTAATTCCCCTATGCCAAGGACTTCCAGAGAAATCTCTGTGCAGTATTGCCCTGCCTTTCAGTGACATGAATCACTACACATCAGTGCCATATGTACTTTGCCATGCTGTGATATCAGAGACTAGTTAACACACTGATAACCCCTTTGCTACAGACACAGGAAGGCTCTCACACAAGGAAGACTTTCGATCTAAGCAAAATTGTTTATTGACCTGAAGTTTAGAAGGTGGCTACAGATTTAGAGAGTGTTTTGACTTCTAGAGGGCCAATCTAAGAGGGACTTAAAACAACTGGCAAGAATCCAGTGTTTTTGAGGCTTCCTTAAAATGAGGCAGCAAAATCACTTGTAACTTTTGAAATGTTCCTTGAAACACCTTGCTCCTAATGCATACAGCTCACATTTCCAAAACAGTGTTTGGTCACACTGCGCCCTCACACCTGGAAAGAAGATTCATACTGTTCGTTTTATTCTAGATATCGCTAGCTCTTCCTAAATGAAAAAGATTATATAGAATATAATGAATATAATATAACATAACATAATATAGTGTATAACATGATATAATAATCATGCTATGTTTTATAAGATAAATTCTATTGTATGCTATGTTTTATAAGATAAATTCTATTGCATTCTACTGTATTATTTATAATATATACAAATCTATTATAAGAAAAGAGAGGAATAACAGCTAAATGCAGATATTCTCTGCTAGTTGTTTGTTGTTTTTTTCTTTTCTAAGTTGTTATAAAAAGCTAATGTTTAAAAACACACAAACAAAAAACCAATGACATAGTCCAGCATCAAGATGTCAGGAGGAATGAAGAACCAAGAGCTTCTCAAGCCAAATTTTTCTCAGCTCCTCATCTGAAAAACTCTAAGCAGGCCAAATGACAATTTCGAATATTTGTGGTGGAGAAAAAAAAATCATCTGCAAGAACAACCCAGCCTCCCAAGTCAGATAAATAATTCACTGCTCTGGAGCCCTTTGAAGAAAGGAAGTGCTGACAGTTGTCACTATTTCACTCCCACTGAGTGTGTCTGCTGGCAGACCTCTGGCACCCCTCCTGCATGAATCTCACTGATCAAATCCAGCTGAAGTTGGGGCCAGGTGTAGGTACAGAATTGAGTATGAGACCAGCATTGCTGCAATGACCATGGTTCAGATCGACGGAGAAAAAACTCAATTTGAGCCGTCTTGAAGGAACATTATTGAATTCCTAGCAAAGAATTTTGACTGGGTAGAGGACCTAAGGTTGAGCGTAAACTATAATCTTCATATTTAGCACCAAGAGAAGAAACAATATTAGTGCTTTACCATAGCTAATACCCTGGCTATGTAGTTACTAATGAGCCAAATGATGGGAAGTTATGGTAGGGATATCTTTTTCATTGTCACCATATTTCTATAAGTGTTGGCACAGCTTCTTGAGTCATATCTCAGTAGGAAGGAGATAAGGCTGTGATTATTAGCCCTCTAACTCCTAATCCTGCCCTGCTGATGCAAAGTTAGAACTAGGCTGGACCTGCAAACAGGGAGGTAGTCACTGGTCTGAACTTTCACTACACTGGTGTATGTGTAACTTGAATTGTTTCCCTGTATTCAGATTCTAGTGTGTTGATTTTCATGGTTCCCTAATTAAATCACTCTACTCCTTTCTCATTCCTTTTTACCTCCCTAACTTTGCTGCCTATGTCAGTTCTTTTCAGGGAGCTCTTGGTTCTGGAGGCAGGAACTCCTGTTAAATTAAAGCTAATCTCTGATAGTTTTGATATGCCTGGGCCACCTTCTGGAGTCTGCTATGTTAATGCATGAAAACAATGATTAGTCAGGCTCATTCTTTTTAGGAGAGTGTATAAAAGCCTGACCTCTTCTGAGGACACTTTTATTGGCATAGCCTACAATGGTTATTTCCACTTATCATAAAAATCAATTGCCATGTTATCAAGTTTGTATCAAACCTTTGTCAAAGGCAATCATCAGACATGATTCTCTGTCTTCTTTCAGCTATGAGCTCTTCTGCAGCAGTAGTATTTGTGAGCTACTCTGACACATATCACCCTCAGTAATCAATTTCTCTCACAGTGGTCAACACCCAGGGGAGAATGCCAAACCTCTTTTTGTCCTGTCTCATTAATCACAAGTAATGAGCATGTGTGCGAGTTACAACCCTGATTTCTAAAACTTCAGGCAGGGAGGCAGCACCAGAAATAAAGTACCAGAAAGCAGCAACAAGTTTACTTCTGGCTGTGCTGTTTCGTGTTTGCATCCAGATCTACAGCTACTTGGTAATCTGTGTTCACTCATCTTTTTTCACCATTTAATGTTATGCTAAACAGGCTTTTCCTCCATTTGTATTTTCATCCTGTGTATCATTTTCTTCACATGTTTTCCATTGGACTTTTCATGTTTAAGATTCTTTTGAGTTACCAATTAATTTTCACTTTTAGAGAAATTATGGTTTTACTTTAAAAGTCTTCAGTAATATGTTGGATCAAAAGCTCAGGATCCATTCAGCAGTTACTGCCTGCTTTCAGTACTGGTATAGTGTTTTGGAGATACACCAGTTCTCCATATTCTATTTAATATTGCTGTTTGCCTAAAATTATTACTATTGCTGTGATTGATGATTTATATAATATAACAGTGAAGAGAAGCAGACTACCTTCAAGATAATCTTAGGCTGTAAGAAGCTCCTTGACCTTAATCTTTGCTGAAGCTGGTTCCAGAGCTTCCTATTCACTCGCTGCCTTCTTTCATATCTGCAGCATCACTAACCTTTTTTGGAAAGGAAGCAGAACAATTAAGTGGACAAGCTGTGGACTGTTAAAACATTGATTGTGTTGAAATGTATAAGCTTTTGCCCACCACATCTGGTGCTGGCCTTCTTATGACAAGGGAAGGAGATTTTAAAGTGTTTTCCTCAAAACTATTCTTCTGTTCCTGATAACCTCTGATGCATGTGTTGGTTCAAGGTCTGGTTTTTATAGATACCTAATCATGATGCACATTTTCTGGTTATAGGTAGAGTTACTAATAGGGTAAATGATTGTAATTGGTTACAAGAGGCATAAATTCTTATCAAATGAGATGTTCCTCAATCAATGTTAAGAACAACACCACATGGTGTAACTTCCAGGCCAAAGTGACTCCAGCACTGGTATGGCTTTCATGGCTTCTAAAAAAAATTCTCCTGTTGAAAGCTCCCAGTCCTCATTTCTGTGAAGTTTTGGTTGTTTGGATGAAAAGCTATTGATTTTGATGGGTTTGACTTTTCTTTTGTTCTTAGGGAGTTTGTTATCATTTGTCCTGGTTCTGGCCAGGACAGGGTTAATTTTTGTCGTAGACAGGAGGAACATGGCCAGGACCCAGAGGTCATTCTATGCCACCTGATGTCATTTTCAGTGGCAGGGGTCCTTTCCAGGTCGTGTTGTGTGGCACTATCAGGTATTGTCGGGGGTCTCACATGGTGTCGCATTTGCATGTGAATTGTTCATGTCTTGTACTCTGTTATTAATATTGTTGCTGGTACTGTTCACTTTCTTACTTCATTTGTGTTTCTAGTAAATTGTTCTTATCTCAACACATAATCTTTTGTGCCTCCTATTCTCCTCTACATCCCGCCACGAGGAAGGAATAGTGAGCAAGCAGCTTGTGGTTTAAAGTATTTTGATGAGAAGACTAAACTGGGGAATACCATTCCTAAACCATTGCACCATTTCATATAGATTTTATGGGAGAGGTTTATGGAAACACCTTTGTGCCATTTGAGGATGACTTACCTCTAGGTCGCCACACTCAGATGAGGGCAGGGCTTCAGTGAGTCATCCAGGAAGAGCCTCGCTCTGGGTCAGATGTGTGCTGGCACATGGGTAAAAAGATAAAGTTTTTCTGAGATGAGATCAACAGAGTAGAAAGAGAAGCAGGGCATAAAGGAGCAAGGTTGATAGAAGCTTTAGCTCACCTTACTGTAGGAATTCCTAAGTGAATTGATTGTTACCAAGCACCAAGTGAATAAAGATAAATGTAATTATATATTGAATGAAAGGCAGACATCTTCCACCCACACAGATATGAAGTCTTCTCTCTTACAATTCCCTTACAAATAACCGGGAGTTTCTATGCCCACACAGACATTTCACCCTGATCCTGTAAATTCTAATTGGTCTCAGTAAATTTGCTAGACATTATCATCACACCAGCAATAGGACGGCAGAGTAAAGCTTAAGGGCAGAGTAGCATTATGGGCTCAGTTTGTCAGTGAACTCTTGGACCTGCTATTGTGTCACTACTACAAAATACATGTGCAGAAACAGGCTTAATAAAATTTTGCTCCCTGCAGCTTTCGACTGAGCAAGTTCTGAGGGAGCTTTTAATTCAAAACTCCTTTTGTAAAATAAAATCAGCACAGAACCACTGCCAGATTTTTCTGAGATAAAATCACAGACTTAGGAACTTATAGTGACTTAACCGGTTATTCATTTACTTTTTTATTATTTTTTAACATGTCGTGTTAATTTCTTTCTAAAAACTAGAACAAAGGCTTTTTCTGAGTGTTTGCTAGCATGATCTGGGAACTGGTGACACCAGATCGAACACTGCTCCTTAGCAGTCCAGTTGTCTTCTATTGGAAACAATGGAATGGTGTTACTAAATTTTCTTTACTTCTGTAAAAGTGGCATAAAGATGATCTGACCAACTTCCAGACTTTTCATGTCGGATGCAATACACAAAGCTGTATAACTTAAATAAATCTGTTGAAACAGAGCAGAAAAAGAAAGTGCTTACTTTTAAGGAGAGAAAATAAGGGTAAGACAGCAATGGAGTTGTGAGAGGCAAAAACAACCACTTGTCTAAGGTCAGCTGTGGGGATGTGGCTTTTCTAGCAGTGAGTAGATATGTATGGATTAAATGCTGAGAGCAAGCAGATGTGGAGCTTATTCTCACATTATTTTTTACTGCAGATGTCTTGAAAATATCTTATTGCAGATATTTCCACACTTGAAAGAGGGTTTTTTGGGTAGGTCTGGAAGACCTGCTGTGCGTGCAAGAAGCCTTCCTCTCCTTCCCTGCTGACACTGAATTTATGAGCCTTAAAGAAAAATCAAGCCGTTTATACAAGACAGTACCTTCTGCTGTGTCTGTACAAAATGCACTTGCAGGTGCAAGTGACAATGTTGAAACTGTGTCTCCTCTCAAGTACAAGGTGGCATTTTAAAATGTTTACCACCCAGAAGCCATTAGGCAATGGACACTTGGGAAAAAAAAACAACAGAAACCCAACAAACTAACCTGTTTTCATGAACAGCTCTTCTTACACATCAAGTGCCTTATTCAACAATGAATTGACACTCAGCCTTGCTCTGCACAGTGAGTGAAAAGATTTTTGATAAATTATTATAGAATGAATGCAAGTGATGGAATTCTCTTTCTTCCATCTGAACATTTTTGTCCAGAAGTAGTTGCAGGATTTGCTAAAAGCTTACAAACTGGTTTGGCCAGCAGGAAGCTGCATTTTTCCCTGTAACAGGAGGGTTGTTTTCAATTTGGATCCTCTCTTAGTTGTGGGAGCTGCCCAGGCATCCCTGCCAGTTAAAGGAACATGTGAACTGCACCTCACTGCTCCTCTCTAGTGTAGTAGAAGGGCAATCCTACAATAAGTGGAAGAGGTTTTACCAGCAATGGATTTATAATGATGAGGACTGCCTTGAACCAGCTGCCCCTGAAGAAGATTAATGCACTATGAGTGTTTAAGGGACTCCAATGGACTTTTAATGAATGTTTTCTCCATTCTGTATGTTTTTTCCTGTTCAGTAATTGTTGTTCAAACAGTGTTCAAGTTGTTCATTTTTCCTTTAGAGATCCTACCCAGGTTTTTGTTCCCCTTACCCCTCAGGGCTGCTTTCCCTCCTCTGTCAGAACCTCACTGGGTGTTGGACGCCATCCCCTATTGGTCAGTTGTTGAATCCCTGCGCCTGTTATTGGTGCATTTATGCGATTCCCTATTGGTTACTTGTTCAATCCTTGCCCCTGTTTTTGGTGCATTTTTCAATCTGGTTCTCCACCAATGGGCATCCAGGCCCCACCCATATTTCCAAAGAATTCCATCCTAACCCTACAAAAGAACATGTTTTGCTTTAATGAAGTGATTCTGTTCCACTGCTGCTTGGAGCCCTGTCATCTTTCTGGGAGCAATACTGGGAGCAGGAGCCAGGATCACCAATCCAATGGCCACCACTCCGGCACTGATATCTCCAGCTGTGCCACAGGCTACCAGTGCCCTGGGGGCTTTCTAGTTGGTTCTAGACAAACTAATTTCACCACATGAGAGCTTCTTTCTTTAAATATTCTCATCCCGTAATGCCTAATTAAAAGCATTCAGTACTTTTCTTTCCTCATTAAGTACTGATCAAATCAGATAATATGGAGTAAATATTATCTCAAACTAATAATGGCCAATCTTCACGGACAAAGATTTGGGAAAGGCTCACCCCACGTGGGTGTGCCCTCCGAGCCTGCGCAGTGGATTTTTTTAGGTGAGGCTCAGCGTGCGCAGAGCTGGCCCCACCGTTTAAGTCCTAAGGTTCATTTGCCACGGCCGAGCGAGCTTGGACAGTGACGCTGAGGTCCTTAGGACTAAAAAGAGGTGGACCATCCTAAACATTCTTTGCCTGCACTCGGAAAGGCAAAACATAACAAAACTACTCATATGAAAAGGCAGCCCCAACACAGCTACCACATTAACCAGCTGCCACTGCCCTTGAAGCTATGCAGCCCTTCTCTCTGCACAGCAGCAATGCTCTATTTCTGTTTCCTTCATCTGTAATGCTCACCTTTTCCTGGTATTAGTTCGCCACAAGATTGCTGGATTATATGGTGTGCCTTTTTAAAAACAGCCAAAAAAAATCATTTACAGAAACATCAGTCCAAATATGGCAAAGTACTTAAGAAATTTTCATTTATGCTCATTACCTAATAGAATATTTTATACCCTATTAATAACCTCAGCTTCTTTCATTAATGACCTAAGAGCACAGCACCCTCTAATACCTCAACTGCTGTCAGCTGGACCACTCTGCAGGTGCAAGTAAGTTCCACATTTTTTTTCCCAGTATTGTAGGAGACACTAGTATCTGGCCAAAATGTACTACAACATGTACTTTAGAGTCTTGGATAATTTAAATTATGAAGGAAGACTTTTTTTAAAATAATATTCTGTATTTTTCTGCTCCACTTCAATTAATGTCACCATAAGCTTAAATCCCTCCTAAATAATACAATTACAGAATTTTACCATGAGCTGTCAGCAAGCTGGAAAGCACTTGTAACTGGACATCATCAGGTTGCACATGAAGGCTACACTTTTACAAAGCCATTTTCCTTTAGAGAGTTAACTACAGTCAGTGATTCAGAAATACTATAAGCATAATTTTTTCTGGCAGTATTTTGGCTTTTCTACTCACAATCCCAGCTGGGTCTTTCAATTTTTAGATAAGTAGATACAAAAAATAAACTTTGCTAAAAACAGAGCCAACTTGAGCAAACCTCCAAAAATGCTGGACATTCTTTTGTGTCATCCAATTCCATTATCTAACATTTAAATGGTGCATCACAAGGAAATCATCATTTCAGTGAAGGCCACAGCAGTAAATATCTTACCTTTAGGAAAAGTACTATCTGCTTTAAAATTTCTTGGCCATTGGTTTTGATTTGTTTGGGGTTGGGGTTTTTTTCCTCCTTTGGATAAGAATGTTTTTAATTAGTTTCCTGAAAGTGTGCGTTGTGTCTGCAAGTTTTCTGTATTGGCCATCTCACCTTAATGTGACATACACCGTGGACTCTGTTTTCCATGTTTTTTATCTTCTTTCAGGTATTAAACGTATAATAAATACAAAGCTAGAAAGCCTTATGATTTTTGCAGTGCAGTTGTGGTCTCATGTGATTAACCTTCCATGTAGGGCATGAAATAGTAAGAAACAAATGTTCCACAAGACAGGAACTGCACTCAGTAAATGGAGCAAACTATGTTTTAATGCTTTATATGAATGGTTCATTCTGCTTTGTTTCCCTGAGGTTAAATGATTATTTTGTTTTGGGTTGATATACTGAAACTAATGCTGATTAGTGATAACAGCTTATGAAAAAAAAAGTAAACTACATATGTGGGAGAGAAAAAGGCATATAGTCCTGCTTTACTTGAAGTCAAATACATGAGTTTCAAGCTTAGCTAAAAAGCTAGAAATTTTTGTTTCATTTATTTATCAAGACCACATCCACTAATGCAGTAAAGTGGGTCAGGAGGTGATTGAATTTCTAAGTAGCACTCATATTCATATCTGTCACAGTGCATCCAATAACTACCATTACAAATTACAGGTAAAGTCACAATCATTCATAAGAATGTTGCTTTGGAGCATAAAGATCTACCTGGAAAAGGATCTTGAAGCATGAGAATTTCTGACTGGTAGGGAAATACTTACCCAAACTTCGTGTGATGTAAGATCAACCTTATATAAAGTCAGTTTGCAATCCTGCCCTGTTTCGGACAGGATAACAGTTTTGGAGAACAGCCTCCTCCACAAAGCAAAAGAGATCCTGCAGAAAATTTTCACTTCCCATTAGACTTTTTTCCTTCAGACAAAGCTTCATACTGATGCCCCTTGTTTGGCCAGTGTTTGCTTCACGACAGTTGTGCAAATTATCACTTGCTTCAGTTTGACTTGCACTTCTCCATGCAGTGTGCAAATCAATCAAGGGAATGGCAGGTACACTGGAAACAGCACATCTTCCTCACATAAGATATCAGTGGTCTAATCACGAAAAAGTTATTGATTTTAGAAAGATCTCATTGTATTTTTTTCTACTTTCCTTTTGCCAAAGTATTTGCTGTATTCAAAGTCCATGTAATTCTGGAGTAAAAACTGGTTCTAACAAATGTTTATCTGTGAGACCTGTGCAAACCCCCTCACAGCCTTCCTCTTCTTTTGACTTTCCATCTTTACATGTTCTATAAAAAACAAATAGTAAAAGACTGGCTCTTGCATACCTCTGAAGAGAGATCTGAAATATATGCAGTAGAATAATTGAAATATGTAAATATATGAAATGGAATAAAGAAGATCTCAGTGGCTCAAGAGAAGGTTTTGAAAAACATCTAAATTCTATCAGACCAGAACAATAAATTTACCTCTCCTGAGATGCTATTTTTTCAGGAAGTGACATGCATTTCAGAAATCCTCTGTCTAGAAGGCCTGGAATTTTAAAGTTATTTTGACTCTAAAGTAAACCTTACTGCCTTGGAGGTAAGATCCTGCCAACCCAGACATTGGAAATAACAAGGAAATTAGCCATGGTGATAATTTGATATAGAATTAAAAAAAATATAAATGTCTTTTAGAAAACTCCAGCTGAAATACCAGTCTGATAGGAAAAATGTTTCAATTGTTATACAGCAGATGTCAAATTTATCAGGAATCTGGTTCAAAGAAGAGAGTTCAGAAGGACAACTGGGAAACAATTTTTTTTTTTTTTAAACAATTCCAAATTTCCTGCGTGTAGTTTCTCAGGTGCTGGAAGAAATGATAGAAAATTCATTTTTCCTGTGTATTTCAGACTCTGATTTCTCAAGCATAGACATATCAGAATACGTTGAAGATATAATCATGAAGAAATAGACAGTAGTCCTTATCCTTATACATAGTAAATTACATGAAAACTTCTGTGGCAGGTCATTTTATCAGAAATTAATTTACAATTTTCATTACATTTCTACACAAAAAACACTCACACTCTATCACTAAGGCTGGAAAGGCTCTACATTGTATGAAAAACCTTTTTCTTTTTGTATGAAAAACCTTTTTCTTTTTGTATGAAATGGGTGGCAGCTTTCCAATATTATGTATGACCTCCCTGAAACAAACATAATTTTGATAAGAAAAAAAAGATCATTTTTCACTAGTAGCTTTGGAGGTTTGGGTTTATTTTTGAGAAAATACACTGATTTCCAAAATTGAAACCAAAATGTTGATCTCCCCATCTTGCAAAGCACATTGTTTTGCCTGTTGCTGGGCAAGACCATACCTATGGCAGCTAAAACTGTGGTCTCTGAGGTACATATACAGAGAATTGTCTAAAAATTCTTCTTGGAAAGGAAAAAACAGAGATAATAGATAAACTTACATCTGTAAATCTTTTACATCCCTTTTTAACCTTTTGCATCCTTACATCAGCTTGTTGTGATGTTACAGACTGCATTCTGCTCACAGTGCTGTAACTGTACTTCCCCTGTACTTACGACAGAGCAAACCCAACACAATGTGAAGATTGTTCTTTGAGCTCTCTGCCTGCTGGTATACATTAACCTGGTACAAGATCTACTGAGCTGTACCCAACAAGGACTGGCTTCTAAATATTGTCTTGTGCACAGAGGCAACTCCTACCTTCTGCACGGCAAAGCTGTTGTGCAGCTTGCCCTGCCCCACTGCCAGCAATATTTGTTTGGATTAACTAGTTAACAGCAGAAAGAGATGTGTCCTTCTCATCACAGTGTCTTGCTTTGAGTATTCTTTACAGTACGATGTGCATAGCAAAGGGCGGCTTTTCTGAAAGGTAAGCTGAAATGAACCTGACTCCCTGTTTCTGTCACCTTGTATGAATGTCAGGGCCAGGTTCCTGGTTCATAACCTTTTATCTCTTTGAAAATATTAAACATAAAACACCCTCTGATAAGCAGTGATAGTGCATTTTGTAAGGGAGTTGTAAAACAAATAAAGCAGTTAAGAAAATTGACTTAAATGTTCCTCTCTGGCTCAAGGGAATTTCCTGCTCCCTGGCTACAAAACCAGTCTACCGGGGAGAGAACAGTAACCAGTTGAAGGTGTGAGAGTACTAGGGGTCTTAAATAATTGCAAATCCTAAGTGATAAGAAGTGACACGAACTGCTTATTTCAGCATTTTTCTGACTCTTCCAATAAACCAGTAGTGCTTTCCCTTTCTATTTATGGTCCCTCTGGTGGATGAAGGCATTTTATCTCTTTCTGATAGTGGTTATATCCAGTTATCTGCCTCCTGATGCACAGACTTCTGTTTATTGCTGATAACTTGTTACCAGGAATTTTAAATGTGATTTGATTCTGAAAAACACCATATTAAATGAAGATCAGGTATAGTAGCAAAGTGCAGACTAAAAATTTGTCAAACTGATCACTAATTATATCTCATCTATAACAGCCTCAAGGGCCTTTTGGTCAGGAGGACACCATAACCCAACATTTCACATGTCTATTTCAAATCATGTTTTTACTACAGTGTTCCAGATTTAAATGCCTAATTTTGTAGCTGGAGCTCAGTGCTACCACTTAGCATATCTTGGCTAGGTTTACTTTACTATGATTGACTTAATCATCCACTTGGACATTGTTTCCAATTTTTTTGATAAAAAATAATGTGGATAAAAGGTTTTGCCGCTTCACTAGTTGAAATCCAGTCAATATTGTAATCCTTGCAAAACCTCTTTAGTCTCAGATGACAGTCATTATCAAACTCAAAAGATACTAATTTGGGGGTGTTAAGAAATAACAGCTCCAAGAATAAAATTGTTCCCACTCTTGAGGGGGTCATGGGTATACTAAGCGTGATCAGAGACAGGAGGGAAACATCTGGCTCTTCCTTTGATGCCCAGGGATTTTTCAGTTTGTTCTGCAAGTTCTTAGAGACCCATGACTGGGACTTTGACTGCCTTTACTCACTGGTGGCACGCAGTGCAGCAGCAAGGCATCTGTCCTTGGTGACCTTTGAGAGGCACATGGCAGGGATGAGCACAGCTGAGCCTTGCCAGTAACACCCAAGAGGGCTGGTGAGGCCAGTGGTGGCAGAAAGAAGTTATTTGAGGTTAAGGACAGAGGGGAAAAAGAACACCCCTGGGAATTAGAGCAGGAGGTGTCCTGTTTGCCACAGTGCCTTTCTACGGGTTGTTCATACTACATAGAGCAAAGCAGAGGTCATGCCTTTTATAGTGGGAGGTAAACAGGAATGGCCTCAACACAGCAAATTAAGTTTTTAATTAGTTTGCCTTTCACATTTTTATCACATGTTTCAGCCAGAGCCCAGCCTGCAAATGCTGCCTGCTGCAGTCAGGCTCAATGTGCTCGTATGTGTGCGTGACCCTGCATACTGATAGTTCACCAACTTCTTCAGCCTTTTCCCACAATGTTCCCACCGTTATAGCCTTACTGTTTGGGTTATTACTGAGCTAAGAAAGAGATACTGAGATATTTTTCCTCTCTTTTAAGTAAATCATTCAACATGTGGGAGTGCAAATAAAGGATAGAAGGTGACTTTTTCATAAAATGCAGTAGTAGCTCCTCCACAGTCTACAGCATACATGATGCTTTACAGAATGTCTTTTTTGGCAGTTACAATGAAAATATTATGTTATATTGGTGTAGATAAATGGTATTATTTTATTTGCTTGTATTAAATCTATCTTAATGGGTAGAATAGGTCTTGCCTGTAATAGTGCAGTCTTTCTTCTTCAGTAATGACATTTTATCAAAGACTTCAGTAACAACAGATTTTATCCAACACAATAATATTCCTGGCTTTTTATAAAACAGGCCATCAAAGCAGAAGAATTTATTTTTTTTTAACTTTGAATTTTAGGGGGTCTTTTTCCATATCTGTGACAATTGACATAACAAACTACATGACTTTTTGCATGCAAATATTCAAATCACTAAATGCAAGTCCATAATATTTACCAAAGTCAACTAAGACTACTGTGATTCCTTCAGTGCAACATTTCCAGAGGATCCTAGAGCTGAAAGGATTCTGGATTTGGTTATTTTAAATAAAGAGCATGCTTACTGAAAGTTTTGACCATTCTTAACCATTTTCTTTACAGGCCTTTTTCTAGGAAAAATGGGATGACATTAGCAAAAATGCCATGATGTCACTTACATTCAAGGTGGGACACAATTCCCACATTCAGATTCATCATGTTAGGTGTCTGCTTGTAAAGGTGTCCAAGTTCCATTACTGTCATTGAAGATCTAGTCCATAGAACGAGATATCCAGAGTGCAGAAAATTGGTCGTCTCACCTTAAAACAGATGTCTACATTATTGACTAGTCCCCTGTTAACTATAATGGGAATTTGGACATGCAGTTCATATGCAGGCATTGACATGTTGTCCCATAAATGTAGGTATCTGACTGTCAGCTGAATCCCATTCCCACTGCAGGTAGTAGAAGAGCCAAATGCAAACCTGTAATTTTCCAAAGAGGATTTCAATTGTCCCTCATTAGCAAGGAGAATTCGTTAATCACTAGGTGTCTAATCTCACTTGTAAAACTGCTTCATGCTGTGTACCTAACAGGACAGCATTAATTGGACCAAAACAGGACCCAAAGTGCCCTGCCAGATATTGGACCTCCTATCAGCATGATTTCATCTCCTCTCTCCTGTGGCAGCAAGGCTTGTCTCCTGACACTGGAGCACACTTTTCCTCTGTGAGACTCTGAGCCATACCCATGACCCACATTCAGCAAAGCAGTAATTTAAATTGTGTATCCCACAGAGTGATGAACTGCTGGTGGAGAAGAGTTTCTCATCCAACCTCTTGACCATTTTTAGCCCTTCAGTAAATCTTGGCTTTTTCTTGTTCCACAGCTGAACTTTTGTGTGTTTTTGGCGAAGGAGGGATTGTTCCCTGTTGGACTCTGGTTAAGGCTAGATATGTTCATGCTGGGGTCTGGGGCTGGAAAAGAGACAATAGTAGCTTTATTGATTGAAACATGCATAAATCTCCACGTTCTTAGGAAAAAATAACTGGGTTGTGAGCTTAGATTCATTTTTATCAGGTTTATAGGTAAGGCAACATTACAGAATGTTGTATTCCATGGTATTACAATACAAATGGTGTGAAGGTGTAAAAGCAAATGATAAATGTTCAGATTGTGTCTTTTTATTGGTTAAGGGATAGCACCGAATATTAAAAAAAAAAAATTCATTGCATTCACAGTGATACTGTCTGAAAGCTCATCTTGAGTGCTCTCGGACATATGGTAAGAATTTTCTTGCAATTCATTAAAAGCTTTTCTGAATGAAATCAAAGAGGGAAACAAACAGTGCATATTGACTTCAAGGATATTTAGTAATCAGTAGAGCAGCTGGGATTTTCTAATTATTTCCATAAGTATCAGTTCAACAGATTAGTATAACTGAGTCCTAGTGAATGACATAGACTGCTATAAGGAGAAACAGGAGGAAAAAGTCTTTTTTTTTTTACCTTTTTCATTGACCTGAACAAATTTGTATCCATTTATAAATAAAATCAAAAGCATTTGAGTAGCAACCATTTTAAACCGGAATTTCTTCTTTTTCTTTGAGTTTACTTTTGGTGAAATTGATCTCAATCAATTCTCACACTTTTTAGAATGTCTATTTCTCTATCCTTCTGCAATGCAGCTAAAGATGCCTTAAAATGAAGTATTGCTTCTCTGAATGTAAGTTATTTTATCAGACAGTTAATTAACTGATGCACTACCTGAATTTATTCCTCTACTAAGTCATTCATTAAGCAATTATGGGACCATTTAGGAGCTTCAAATAGCTTTTGGTAGTATAGCAGAGATAATTTGACTTCCTTTAGAGAAGAAAAAAGATTTAGAGATACAAGGCAGCAGTTACAATTGTTTTTCAATGTTCCTTCTCTTCTAATCACAGGCATATAACGGAACATATTTCAAAAACTAGTCTCTGGTAGTCTAATCTTTTTTGACAGGCTGTTGCTCACTTGAAAAGCCTAATAATTTCATGCATCTTTGAGAGATATTCATGTATGGTCTTGTGCATACCTTGGAAGCATCAAATACTCCTTCAAAAGAAATATCTTTCATCAGATCTTTTTGTTAGCCATGCTAATTTAGGTCTAAGCAGAAGTTCCTTAGAATTCTTATAATCTGTTAAGAAAGTGATACAACAAAAGGAAAGTTTGGTGACTGCCCTAGCATGACCGTGCAGTGATGCATACAGAAGTGTACACTTACATAACTAGTTTAAGATTGCAAACACAGAGCTAAAAGTTCAGCACTGCATGAAAACAGTACAGAGAGTCCTAATCTAGAGTTTACATCAACACAACAAAACCCAGAATCTGTATCTCGCTAGCCCCCTTAGTTGCCTGAGCACTCCCCAGTCCACGTGAAGGGCTTCCTTCACTCTTGGGAGTGTAAATTGTTAAATATTATGGTGGACAAATCTTGCTCCTAAACTCTGCTCACCTGTCAGTTGAAGGACTAGATAAAGGACTTACAGGAAAAGGATGCAGTTTTAGTTGCCACTCTGCAGAGTATTCAGAAGGTGAGTGAACACTATTACATCTCAAAGTGGAAGAGGAAGAAATAGAAAAAGGAGATTGTAGTGATAGCTGAGAGCCTACCTACTTGAAAGGGAAGGAAATTTAGAAGATGCCAGCATCTTCCTCTTAAGCCTTGGAGTTTGACTAAGTCAGTTTTGGGACATGGAGTTCTCACTTTACCTCTCATCACATGTTATCTATGCAACAGACAGGTGTAATACTTTGTTCCCCCTCCCAGCCCTTTTGGTCAGTCTTGTTCCCTCTGAACCAGAGCTAAGTGCCATAATAGCCAACATCAGGACTAGCCACCAGACACTGCAGTCAGAAATGCAGGAATCACTGGCTGGCAGAAATCCTACGGCTTTTGACTTAAGTGCCAAAATATTTTTCCTTAGAAGAGAATGTAGCCAAGTACTCGTGAATGGTCTGTCATGGAAAAAACCTAACTATCCCAAGGCAAAATAATATTGTAACTGTATAATGCAACTTCATGAGCAGAAGCAACACCTTCTCTAGCCAAAGAGATTCAAGCCAGGTTTGTAATTAGGGTAATTTATACTAGTGATTGATTATACTTTGCATGTAAGTAGTACAAGGCAGCTGCCTTCAGAAATTTTCCCCTTGTCCTCGGTTCCAAGACAATTTCTCATTAATCCTGGGCTGCCTTTTCCCGTTCTTGCCCTCAGGGACCATATAACTTGGAAGTGACTATGAGGTGTAATAGTAGGGGATAGCTAGGATTTTCAACACCTAAGGCATGGAAAAAGTTTTGGGAACTTCTAAACAAAGGAAAAATGTGGATTTGAAGTGAGGGAAGCTGCACAAGCAGGTGGTGCATCTCTCAGAATAGGGGACAACCATGATGTGGAGCTGGGTGAGGGAGCAGGTATTTTAAGAAAAACTGTGTTCCTGAACTGCATAGCATCAGCACCAGCCAAATCTTGATATACTCACTGTCTTTGGTGAGGAGGTGTCCATATATTTTATTTAAATAGGATGACCATTTTTATTTCCCTTAAAAATTTAATTTTAGCTAGGGTTAAATGTCTTACATGTATCTTCAAACACTTTTCTTCTGCCTCTGCTTTTCAGCTTTTCTTTTCCTAGATTAAATAGTAAAAGTGAAAGGTCACTGTCTTCACATATCTCTGGGGGAAAAAAAACCCAAACAACAAACCTTCATTTTAACCATGGCTTGTCCTGGTAAGAGAAACACTCAGTGAAGTACCCATAAAAGTCATGAAATGCATGCTCATAGAGCAGAGATGTTGACACTGATTCCTTTAGATGAAAATTATTGCATTCACTGACCCTTGGGAGCATATCAACATTTAATCAGAACATTGTTTAGTAGTAAACACACATTATCTGTATGAATAACACCTGTTTGAATCAGTAATTTTATTTAAATTATATATATCTACAAAATGTTATATTATTGGAGGGGGAGAAGCTAGAGCAAAAGAGGGAGAGGTTCTTGTCCTCAAGAGCTGGCATTGTGTTGAGATATACCAACATTTAAAAGAAAGTAATTGTCATTTTGTAATTTCCTCTCAGAGTCTGAGATTAAAAAATAAATGAAATTAAATTCTCTCTGCTGCTCACACAGCATCTGCATCACATTCAAAATGTTATTCAGGTCAAAGAAAGTAGCTTAGTTGGTGCTACCCTTGTTATCAAGACATCTGGTATTTTCTTAACATCTTCTTGTGTGAACTGTTGATAATTCACTAACACCTGAGTTTTTGATGTAAGATGGGACTCAGTCCTTGAATAACATCTTTCAGAAACAGAAAGGTCTAACTTCACACAGCTTTGATCATCCCAGGATTATGTAAAACCCTATGAAACCCTACCAGTGAACAAAGCACATCCGTAGTTATGTCTACACTGCTAAGAATATCTAACTTCAAAAAAGCTCCATGGCCTTCATGGTTTCAGCAGCTTTTATCCATTTTGCTCAGAAATAGCCCCTCTGGATGGGTACACTTAGCCTGAGTTTGCTTGTCATCACAGGGGTGCACCCAAACCCCTAAGACATACTGTTTACTTCTTGTCTTTTAACTACGCACAGTGCTGTGTATGAGTGCAGAGCTGTATCACAGTGATGTTGTATGGAAAGAAAAAACAAAGAGAAATAATTTTATAGAATAAAGTTAAGGATATGCATTGTATGCTCCAGGATCTATAATGACAGTGCAGAAATGAAGGCACAAGGACAGTATTACAGAGCAGTAGAAGGCAGAAAGAACCAAAACTGTTCTATAAAAATTGGTTCTTTGGAGAACTCTCAGAAATAAACTACTATCAAAACCAAACCCCATTGTCATCTGAAAGTGAACTACTTGATCCACTCCAAAAAGAAGCCTGGCAATTAATATATATTCCATGTAAATGACCCACCCCAGTATACAGACAAATTTGTATAGTCACTGTGCCACTTGCTCACTTTCCCATCTTTCAGCAGAAGAAGCCCTCAACAAAACTGTTGCTAGCTTTTCCACAGACTCAGTTCATATGTAACCTCATGCCTTTATTCATGATACAAGATGTGCATCATCTTTCCCCAGTCTTCGAGGCAAAATCATTTATACAACATTTTACCTTGTAGACAATTATTTGACTTGAAAAGAAAAAAAAAAAGAAAAAAAAGGAAAAAATCAACAATCTGGATGCCAAACATTTCATCAGTTACCTGGTGCAGTGTTTAACTATCCATAGAGTCAATGCCATTTTTCTAATATCTGGGGGGTTTGTCTTTCTTAAAGTAATTCAGTACCAGAGGAGACATGGCAGACACTGGATTACATTGGTTTTGCAGTAGTCTCTTGGATTTTTCTAAAATGAATTGAATGTTTTCCACTACACCAAACCCAATTCCATCTTTCCTTAGAGGTCATGTCTTTTACAGGCCTTCAGTTTTGCTTTCTTCCCTAATTCCTATCACCCACATTTGTCTTGAAACAACCAAAACTAGACAGAGCACTCCAACTGAGGGGACTTAACAGTGCTACACAGGGAAGACACTACTCCGTGTGTTCCACATATGACACTTATATGCTTTTGTGAATTATTCTTTGTTTTTCACTACAGTTTGACACTGTTGGCTTCTGTTCAGTTTTCCTTGCAGAATATCTCCTAGATGCTATTCTGAAGAAAAGCTGCCTACAAAGTCTTTCCCAGCCTCTACTATTGAAAGATTATTCCCACACAGGGATCTTGTGGGTCTGCGTGAAAGATCTCTTATTTGTGTTTCAAGTCCATAACAAAATTTTATTAGTGACCAGCACTTTTTATCCCCTTTTGCCCTTAGACTGCCTTTCCATGACTAACAACAATCCTATACTTTTCTCTATTCTGTTATCAATCTTCTCTTTTTCCTAAAGAATCCTGAACTTCATAATGTCACTGACACTTTTATGCAAGGCTTCTTCCTTGATCTCTCTGTACTTATGATGAAATGTAGAAAAGCCCATCTCCAGTTACTTCTCTCACCTCTTGAAAGAAAATTCTGTTCCTGGGACTCTCAAAGAATTTGAGGCATTTTTTTACCACTTGTCTGTGTTGTCCACAGACAACAGTTCTTGTCCATGTTGTCTGATGGACCAAAACTCCTTGGCTGTCTTTCTCATGATACAGGAGGAAAGACCCTAGAATTAAGAACTTGTTTACATAAGGCACTTCTGCCACCTTTTCCTTTTCTTTCTCCATGCCTTTCTGAAATAGGTGTATAATGACATCCAGTCCCCTGAATTATCCCCATAGGGCTTTATCAATTTTCTTGCTTAAGGTAAACAAAGTTTTCAGCAGAAAGACTGCCTTCTGTCTTTTACTATGATCTCACCTCTTGTACAACTCTGTTACTTAAAAGAGAGAGAAAAAATATTATTATAAAAAGAATGAACCCTATTAACTTGACCCTTTTTTAAAGGCAAGAAGGATTATAGTAATTCTGACAAATTCTTCACACTTATCACTTAAGTCTCTTCTATAACAGACCTGCAAACTTCATAGGAGAGAACAAAATGCATTTCCTTGCTTTTATTCTTTGAGAAAACATGTACTACAGAGAACCTCTAAAACCATTTTAGCCACAATAAATTCTTGCAAGCTGTTTTGGTTAGAAACTGTTATAATTAAATAGCTATCTTGATGTAACTTTCATGAAAAGAATCAGATGTGTTCCTGCTTCTCAGTTTCTGGGAAACCACTGTTTGGTTGGTTACAGCATTAGGACTTTTGCACAACACAGCTCAGTCTATCTGAGAAAGTTCAAGTGTTGGGACGTATTTCTTTACTCTACCTGATTTTTAGTTTTTCCAACAATTACCTCTACCCAGACCTTCTCCATCCACTGCACTAAATTCCCAATAGTTCTACAGTTGCCAGTGTTGCAGCAGTATATCCATAGCATTGCTTAAGTTTGGAGAATTACAACATTTTAGTTAGCTGCCCTCTTTAATGAGCCACCAAAATATGACCAAATAACCTAACTTCAAATACTTAGCTATGGCTAAAGCTACTACCAATGATTATTAATAATATTATTGTTGAGCTTGAGTACAATACGTATGTCCCTGAATTATTGTAGATATGTGGGATTTGATAACAGCTAATGGTGACTAACCCCTATAATCTACAATTCCAATTTTCCATTTTTGGGCTGATTTCTGACAAATAACTTAGAAAACCCAGTTGCATGAAACAGCATGTAACTAAGGTAACAGGACAAATACCAGCCCTGATTACCCATATGTGGCTTCTGGGTGCAATTTAGGTGTTTTTTCTGGTGCTCTTCTCATCTGTTGCAGGAGTCAAAAAGCAGTAAAGAGCTATAGCACCTGTAAAATACACTACAACGTCTTTGTATTTGACTTTCATTTTGAGGAATCGTTCCAATGAAGTTGGGCATCTACTGGTTTGCATACCATGTGTTGTATTCTTTTCATGGTTAATGCTTTTCTTGGGAAATGAGTTTTCATTTGCAGCTTGTGTTACAGGGTTTTTTTCTGGTTGGGTATTTTCTTTGCTGTTTTTTTAATAATGTTGTGCTTATGGTTAATAGCTCTTTAAAGTAGATGTGTTTTCTAGTAACATCAGTTATGGCTGGTTTTAATTAATGATACTTGACTGTGTTTAATTTTGCTCTTCCTATCAGTAACAACTTTTGGACAGATGAAACAAACAAGGAGGCACATAGGTGTACATTGCTTGTTTGGAATGGGTTACTTCTCAGATGCCGCTAGTATTTTTCAAAAATATACAAATATTTTTGATAAAAGAAGAAATAGTATTTCCTCTCCAAACTGCATTATATTTTATTTTAATATGTTTCCCCTAAAATTACAAGAATATTATTATAAACTCCATTTTTTGTGTTATTTCTCTGACTTCTTTTAGTGATGGGAGTCTTCTCTGTTTCACACATGTTTTAGTCCAGAATTTTTGCTTCTGCAAAAATGTCAGAGGATGCTAATTTATTTCATACTCAAGCACATAGCATAGTTAGCCATAATTAGACTACGAATACATGTTCCTCAGCAGTTCTGATGGGAAATCTTTTTCCAGGAGACCGTTTCTTACTCCTCCTTTTGTTTGTTTTCTATTTTAACCTGGTTGTTTATAGTTTGTATATGTTTTTCCCCTTTGAAGATATTCATTAACTTGTATAGAGTGTAGCATCACTTCCAAAGAAGAAATAGGGAGAGGAGAGAGAAGAAAACAAATTTTTTTCTCAGCACCCTATAATTGTTTTTTCTGCATGATCAGTTGTTTGCCCTGCTCATCTTGCACACCTTTTTTGGACTGACTTTTCTATGAAGGCGAACCCTGAGGCTCCTTTCTACCAGGTCTGTGGTATGTAGAGCAATGGATCTGAATTGTAATTGACACTTCATAGTTACTGTGTGTGAATAACTGATAATAAAACTTTGACAACTGAAAGTATCTGTGTTTTGGAGGTACCAAACACTCTAACTGCCAGTGATGCCAGTTAAGATGTGTGAGTATTTAGCAGCTCTGAAAACAAGTCCAAGTCATTTTTTTGTTCATGCTACCTGTATTCTTCTACTTTGCTATCTGTGTGGTCTCTGTCTCTAACAAGGCATTTGCTTTCTTGGGGGGATGTCTCTATGTCTGGAACTTTAAATGCAAAGATAGGTTTTTTCGAAAATAACATTTTATCACCTGTTTTAACAAATAATGAGATGTGATTGAGATGTTCTCACTCTCACTGAGATGAATAAGAAACAAAACTGTTGTCTTTGGTGAAGGAAATACTGCATACAGTTCTGAAGTTTGGGGCTGTGACAATGAAGTACATTAGACTGTTGTTTTGCCTCTTTCAAAAGTCTATAAATTCATATTCTTCACAGCCAAAGCCTTTCATTAATTTTGGAACACAGCACATATGTGCATGTGCATAATGCAGGCTTGACACTGACTTAAGGAATCAGAACCATATAGGTTTTAAAAGACCTCTGAGATCATTGAGTTCAACCATTAACCCACCACTGCGAAGTCCACCACTAAACCATGTCCCTTATGCCTGCAGTTTAAAACCTTTTTAAAGCCTTTAGGGTTGATGACACAACAATTACCTGGGGCAGCCTGTTCCAATGCTTAGCAATGCCTGTGGTGAAGAAATTTTTCACAAAACCTCTCCTGGTGCAACTTTAGGCCATTTCCTCTTGCCCTTTTGCTTGTTACTTGGGAGAAGAGACTGATACTCGCCTCACTACAACCTCCTTTCAGGTAGTTGCAGAGAGTGATAAGGTGTCCCTTAAGCCTCCTTTTCTCCAAGGGAATAAGAATTACATATATATATATATATATACATACCTAATATAAAATATATGTTGGTAATATAACCCCTGGGTATTGCTCATGAGATAAGAAAGTAGTAAAAATTCATAGTTCTTATATGTAGGAGTTTCACTCAAAGTGAACATATAGGGTCCCAATGTGCAGGAGACAATCATCCCTCATAATGCCTTTTCTTCTGAACTTCATCCAGGGCAACATAAACCAATGTATAAAACATAATCTGAATCCTGTGCAGAAGGAAGAAAATGGAAGGGAAGCTGAAGTTGGGCTGAGTCCTGAACTTGTTACTTGAGGATAACTTCAGCTGAGTAACTAGTCAAATTATTTGGGATTTGGCTTTGGGATAATGGCATTTCAGTAGACAGAAAAATAACTAGGAGTTTATTTTTCATAAGCACTAAAGGCATTACTGGAAGCAAATTATATAGACTATAACACATGCCTGTGAGAAGCTGAAGAACTGTTATTTTTCAGATTGTGAAGAAAATCTAATTTGTTTACCTGATTTCTTCAAGGGGAAAAAACAAACAAACAAACAAACAAAAAACCCCCAAACACACAAAACTCCCCAAAAATCAAACAAACAAAATAACCAAAACCAAAACCAAACCAAATCACTCTCTGAACTAATCCTAAACAAATAACAGTGTTAATTTTGATAAAACAAAACCCTGCACAAATTGTGGGGAAGAGGTGGAAAATAAATGAACAAAATATGATGCTTAGCTTCTTTAAAAACAATAATGAATTTAGCTGGCTTTGATCTTCATGCCATTTAGAAGCAAGAAAAAAGAAAAAACTTCTTTTAATAACTTTTTTCAGTTCAAATTCATTAGCATATCTTTACTCATAGTTGAAATTCACCAGATGCAGTGTTGCAGTTCAGCAAATGAGGAATGACTTTGAAGATGGCTTTCACAAGCCTGAATGTTTCCTTGGACAAGAGACTCATTTAAATAATCCCTCACTTCTGCTTAGCAGAAAAGTTTCTAAACTAAAATTCTAGTTTAAGTAATGATGAGACTCTGTGTCCAGTTCTGTGCTTCTCAGTACAAGAGAGACATGGAGCTCCTGGAGTGGATCCAGCATAGGGCTATGAAGATAATGAGAGTACTGGAGCACCTCACTTACAAGGAAAGGCTGAGGGATTTAAGTGTGTTTAACCTGGAGAAGAGAAGACCAGGAGGGTATCATCGTATCTGACAGGAGTGTGCAAGAGGATGGAGCCAGGCTCTTCTCAGTGGTGCCAGGCAATAGAACAAGAAGCAACAGGCAGAAAGAGATGCACAGAAGTTCCACCTGAATATGATGAACTTCTCTACTGTGTGGGTGACCAAGCACTGGAAGAGGTTGCCCAGAGAGGTTGTGAAGTCTCCTTCCCAGCAGATATTCAAAATTCTTCTGATCAGTCCTGAACAACTTGCTCTAGGAAATTCTGCTTGAGCATGGAGGTGGACTGGATGACCTCCCGTGGTCCCTTCTAACACTAACCATTCTGTGGGACTCAGGGTGGCAGCGATGCTCCAGTAAGGGGGCTGAGCTGCTCTCCGTGTGCGGTTTGCAGGGCCGGAGGAAGCAGGCGATTTCCGAGGGGCCCGGGAGACTCCGGACGGCATCTCCTCAGGGGCTCTGCCGGGCTGCGGCACCGACCTTCACCTGAAACCCGAGCCGAGGGACGGAGGGCGGTGCCGCCGCTACAAAAGCGGGGCGGTGGCAGCTGACCCGCCCTGCAGGCACGGGGCCGGCTGGGGGCCACAGCTACCCACGCGTGTGGGCGCAGCGTGGGCTGTGCAGGTAAGATAAAATAACATATGGGTAAAAACGCAGTCAGAAATCGCACAAAGAGGGTGTTATATAGTTAATCTGAGGTTGGTTAGGCATTTTGTTATCGTTATTACTGTAACATTCATCAAATTTATTTGTGGCTTTTTGCTGGAGTTTTGGGGGTGTTTTTTTGTTATTTGTTTTTTTAACCAGTATATTTGATAGATCGGGAAGAAGAGTTTCGGGAGGCTTGAAGCACCAGTCATTTACTGCCTCTAAATCTCTTGTGGTACCTTATGGCATAAGGAGTGTATGTCTTTATTATTGTAATAATGACTGTCTTATGAGTGCTTAATTTGTTCTAATCAAACATAAAGTAATGACGGAAACCCTCTGTTCTGTAATAGATCATCCACAATAATTTCCGTATGGTCTCAGGATTTAACATAAAAGGCTACTAAACTAGGCTACTGAGCCAAGTATCCTTGTAAAAGTGTGTGCTGTTCCTAGTATCTCATTAATAGTAGTTCTTTTGTCATGCTGATACATTTTTATTTTATTCTTAGTTGTTCTATGTAAGTAGAATAAAGTTGAGACCAAAATGTAGTGAGTCATGGAAAACCCCACAGATGTGAACTCTTTAAATATTACCTAATTCTAAGTGTTTTGTTGGTTTTTAAATGCAGGTTTTGTTTAATCTGACTTTCTCATAAGCAAACAACTAAGAAGAACAATGAAAGATCGTTCTGTAAACTCCACAGAAAAGGACCTCTCTGATGCTGGTAGGCATGAACATCCTATGTATGTTTGAGGAATATATTTCACAGCTTTGAATCTAAAGATGCATTATAAAACTTTCCTTAATGCCATAGTGATTTTGTAGGAGATAACACAATAAGTTTCTACTAAACTAAAGCCACACCTATAAAACGTTTCTGCATGAATCATTGCATCAAATTCAACAAAAGTCATTTATGTGGATGAAACTATTTAGGATAGTCCTAGCCCGGGCATGAAAATGGTATTGAGGTAAGGTAAGCTGGAAACACATTAATGCTTTTAAATGGCTGTCTAAACCAGTCATTGTAAAAAAAATGCATAGAAATTTCTATTCACAGCAAGTCAGAAATTAAGGTAAATGTAAATATGGAGTGGCTGGTGTGGGGTGACCCTTTTCTCCCATGTTTTATGACTGGCTCCCTACTGTGGTTGCTTATCAGTTTCTTTATATACTTCTTACATCTCATTTTATGCATTTAGAATTATAAAATTCCTGGGATAGGATTCCTGTTTCATCTAGATTTCTGAAGCCCCTAGCATGAAGGAAGTGGGACATGTGGAAACTACTGCAATAGAAAGAAATAGTGAAGATGGTTATTACAGGCAAACCCATGTTTCTGCAGTTAACTTCCATCTCTTCTCTGTTACCTGTAGCAATTATAACCTTCACTATAAGCAAATCTATTCATTTCATTAGGGCTTCTCATTTGCATTCACGTGTGTGTTTGAAGAATTAATTAACTCTTTCTTTTAGTCTTTGATAGTTTTTCTGTATAAATAAATTTTAAACATAAAAATGAAGCTTGCTTCCATCTTGGAAACAGAGGTGGAAGCATCTTTTCTGGAGTAAATATGAATTAAATAGCAATGAAGTTTCAAGAAAAATTCAGCAGACTCTTCCAAGGATGTGGGAAAAACTATCTTTAAATGTAAAAAATCAGCAGTGAAAGATGCAAGAAATTGGTGCAATAGTTAGACTATTCCATTAAAAGAAGTCTGCTTTTTATTTAACAGAATCTGCAAGCAAAGGATATGACAATCCTTCTTTCCAACATGAAGAACATCTTGAACAAAGTGACAAATTAAAGCCCAAGAGAAAAGCGTAGGTATTCAAACTCAGCCATTGGCTCCTGGTGTACTAGGTGTATGGGGACAGGGGAAGAAGAGTTTAGTACAGCCTTACGACAAATCCCAAAATCAAACAAACCTCATCCTAATTAGTATTTTGTATTTTCCTCTAGGAAAGAAAATGAGAAGTCAGAGAAACGAATGGTTGGCATTTTTGAATTGGTTAGTGTCTAGTTTGATGGTCTGTTTTTTTTTCTTTATTTGTCACTGTGAGTTCCTTATGAATTGATTTAATAGACAATGAAAAACCTGAGAAAAAGCCTGAGGCCTACTGAGACCTCTTTAAGTTTTCCGCTCTTATGTCAGATTCCCCTGTCGGTAGATTGGTAGCACTGACAGCAGTTCAACCTTAGAGCTGTTGGAAGATGAAGCTCATCCCTGCTGAGGCTGTTCTAGGTCATATGTACTGCACAGGCCCTTGCCTTGCCTCTGGTTATAAATGATTTCTCCTGTATCTGACATCTGAGGGATCTGGTCTCTGAACCAGCAGTATGGTTTTGTGTCAATTTTTTGTACAACAGCTATTCCCAAATAGGTCTTACATGTGGACTTGCTTATTCTGGAGCAAGAGAAGTTTTATTCTTCTCTAATTTATCCATGTCCATCTAAATTTTGTAATAGGTTTAGGACAGTCAGCAATAAAATGATCTGATTTCAGATTAACGAAATCCTAGGATAGATATGGCAGTTTAAATTCACATCCTTCTTTAAACCAAACAAATGTTCAAGAGTAGACAGTCCTTAAGATTCTCTGCTAAAAACACTTTCTACTGGTAGAATGAGCCATGTTCTGGTCAATAACTCACTCCTGTTTACATTGTAAAGACATTATCTTAGTAAATATGTAACTTAATGGAACACAAAATACAGTATATTGTACAAAGGTCATCATCGCTCAAAAACGTGTAGTTTTTTTCCAAATGGGAGTCTGTGTTCCACCAATATTCCCTAAGCAGACTTAGTGAGTACTGATTTAAAGATGTGTTTGGCTACTACAAAAATTCTTATGTTCTGAGTTTACCTTCAGCTGGAATGTTGCTGCTTTATAGAATATGTAGGTAGAAACAAAGGTGTTCTGTAAGTCTGCTGTACTGTAGCAAATACATGAACTGTCAAATGTAATGTCACTTTTTCTTCTCTCTGTCTTTTTGTTTTTCTAATGCTCACGTAGTTTTGCTATGCTGACTGGGTGGATGTCCTTTTGATGGTAGTTGGTTTGATCGCAGCTGCTGCAAATGGTACTGGAATGCCACTTATGATCATTGTCTTTGGAGAGATGACAAACAGCTTTGTACTAAGTGGCATGGAATCAAATGGTAAAAAGTTAAAATTGGACTTCTCTACATATTGTTTATGTTTTGCTACAGGGTCAAAGATTCTTTTTTTTGCCTCAGACTATGCACTTGTACACATCTAAACAAGTACATAATGAGAAACATTCATCCTACTGGAAATATCCTAGTCATTTCAATCAATCTTTAATGACAAGACCAGGACAAAACTAACACGTTGGATGTGCTCTTTGTGAATGAACTTCAACTTTGGCGAGATAGTAAGGAGCATGACCAAATCCTCTATCATCAGTTATTAGGCACTAATTCCTTAAAAGTACATGTACATTTGCCAAATCATTTTGTATTTTGTAAGGTGCCACTTGCAGAATACAAAACATTCCCAAACTGATGACCCCATATTGCCATGAATTAACTTCTGCATAAAACACTTTCACAAACATTCCTACTTTGTACTTCCTTTTCACAGATACTTCAGCAAACAGTTCCAGCTGCCCATCAGCTTCAGGTGTGGATATAGAAGGTGAAATGACAAAGTAAGATTGAAAGATTTTCTTTTACTATTTTATCTCTTTGAGCAGAAGTCAAATGTTTGCCAACAATTCATCACAGGCTTCAGTATTTAATTTGGTGTGATAAATCAAGACTAGTTGTTGCTTTGTGTGTCTAATGTCTCCTGCAAGATACAGGGACGTCACATGGGCTTTTGTTCCCTTATTCCAGGTTTGCTTACTATTATGTGGGAATTGGCTTTGCTGTGTTGATCCTGAGCACCATCCAAGTATGGACATTTTTGGTTGCTGCTACAAGGCAAACAGCAAGGATCCGGCAGAAGTTTTTTTTTGCAGTGCTTCATCAGGAGATGGCTTGGTTTGATACCACCCAGATAGGAATGCTGAACATGAGACTGACAGAGTAAGGGTTCTGTTCTTACACCCTCACATCCCCACACCTAAGTATGACATTTAAAAGAAAACTGCTATTTTTCTCTGTGGAATAGCCTATAAAGAGGTTAAAAAAAATGGCTAAAACACCACCAAACCTGAAGTGTGAAATACTACAGCTCTGACTGAGAAATTCATTATTCTTTTCATCTTCATTTTTGCAGTTTCTGTGCTATAAGGATTGGAAGGGTTTTTACTGTGAAATGCCTGATACTGGCTTTCTAATGTCCATGAAGTACGTGGCAGTCAGTACTACATAAACACCTCTGCTGTCTCCACCTAGTTTACAAACACTGAAATCTCTGACATTTTGTGTAATGGAAATGAGCTGGTACTTGCACCCAGTCAGATCTCAGGCTGGACTTTGTCCCAGTTAGTTAGTCTTCATAGATTTTCAGTAAACTTAGATTTAGGGATGAAGGCTGTAAGCCCCAAGACGCTATAGGATGTATGCCTGAAAGAAGTTTTTTAATATTTCTTTTCTAGCTTTTAAAATAGTTTTGATCAGAGCTGTGCCCTTAAATGTGTAAGAAGCTTAAATGAAACCACTCTCAACTCTAGTATCTGTATGTTCTGAGAAGAGAAAAAGGGGAAGGAAATTTATATGAAAAACTGAGGTTATTCCGATTAGTGTTCTGATGGAAAGGAGATAACCATTCATCTGAGTCTGTAGCCAAAATTAAGAACATAAAATGCATCAGAGCTGAGCAAAAGAAATCCTTTGTAGATGGTCATGTTGGGTGAGGAGGCTGCTTGAATATTTACTTGTATTGCTTCATTTGGATGCCAGATAGGGCAACAAGGTCATTTGTAACTTAGGGACATGGCATAGAAGCAGCAGAGAATGATGAAAAATACAGGAAATGAACCCTTAAAAATAGGAGGTTTCTGTTGTGTTTTGGCCACAGAAGAGCCTAATGGTACACTCCAGTAGCTGTGGTTAGAAATTTCACTGAGACCATTAGGAAATGGCAAAGTTTCTGACATTAGGCCAAACAGCATGAAAAGAGGGGGAGGGAGTCACAGTGAAAGGCATTCCAAGCTAATAAATCTTTCTTTATTATTATTTAAAGGGACATCAACACCATCCACCAAGGCATTGGAGACAAGATCTGTATATTTTTACAGTTTTTTACCACATTTCTGTCAGGGATTATTATAGGATTCATCCATGGGTGGAAGTTGACACTGGTGATTTTGTCAGTCAGCCCTCTTCTTGCTGCATCAGCAGCAGTTTGGTCAACTGTAAGTGTGTGGGGATTAATACACAAATACCAGAAAAACATTACAACTCTCATGCACAAGAAAGGGGAGAGAATGGAAGAAAATTAGTATGATTTCTAAGTTGGGAGGTTGGCCCCATACTTACTTTATTATTTTGTTCTTTTTGTAGCCTTTCTCTGGGTTCCCAAGCGCATACTTGTGAGTCATATTCCTTCTGTCTGCATCTTCTGTCCTTATGCCATGTGACAGGAGGGTAATGTGCGTCAGAGCATCTTCCTTGAACAGTGATTTACTCCTGGAGATTATTGGAGAAGCCCAGGCACATGCTTGTGACCCTCACTTTTCCCTCCTGGCATATACTTTTCAAGCTCTTTCCATCTGCACTTACATGTAGCATGTCTCTTGCAAATGATTTACCAAGTTGTATGTTTTGTACAGAGTAGAGCCTGGTACGTATATACAGCTGCTGCAGACTGTAATGACAAATATCAGTGAAATATCTGGAGAGGTTTCCCTTTCAGACAGGAAAACATTTTGCCATTTTGTACTCTTGTAGCCATATTAATCAGTGCAGCTCATATTCTTAGGTAGCTACTTTATATATGATTCTATGGGGGCTTTTTCTCCTTAAAGCATTTTAAATAAGCAAGGAGGAAGAGTGTTACAGGCTTTGAAGCATTTGACTTGCGTACTTCAGTGTCTACTGGCACTCTCCAGAGCAGCTATGGCACACCTCCCTGACCCAACGTACCTCATAGTGTACTTTATGGCTGTCCTCAGCTTGGGAGAAAAGTCATGAAGCTCATCTGATGCATGTGTGCCATTTGACTGTAATGAGGATGCAATGATAAATTGAGCTGGAGTTGGGGGAAATTCAGAGGAGTTGACCTCCACTTTCCTAAAATCTCATCCTATACATATCCTTTCAGTAGGTTAAAGTAACACATTTTTCAACTTTCCAGCTCCTGGCATCCCTTACTGCTAAAGAGCTGTCTGCTTATGCCAAAGCAGGAGCTGTGGCAGAAGAAATTTTAACAGCAATCAGGACTGTTGTGGCTTTCAATGGACAGCAGAAGGCATTAGAAAAGTAAGTTTTTAATTAATAATTATATTTGAAAATATGGAAAGGGAATTTGTGAATTTTATTGTGTGGAGAGTTGGGGGTTTTTTGTCTGGTTGGTTTTTTGGGGGGGTTTGTTGTTTTTGGGTTTGTTTTCATTTTATTTTGAGGAACAGGGAAATGAGATTCTCCTTAGTGTCACTTTATCTTTCTGTAAGTGGACAAATCACCTGAAAAAAAGATGGATAAACATACCTAGTCCGTGAATTTTGTGTTATCACTGCAGCATAGATTACAATTTCTCCTCTGACTGACATCTGGAGTGGAAGTGAATGTGAAAGTGGTGGGATGATTGTCTTCACCTGGTAGTCCGATGCAACAAAGCATGTGTTCAGTTGCTAACTTATAGAGCACATGTGCTATTTTCTGATCTTTGAGTTTATATTTAAGCTACACTGTATGACAGCCTTAAGTAAAATCACATTACTGGCTTTTACTAGTTTAAAGATTTGCAAATAACACTTGTAGTTGACCAGCGTGGGCCAAAAAGTGAGGTAGTTGTGGCTGGCCACAAACTTACATACATATCAGATAACTCAACAAGCTGAAATAATAACATTCAATATAAAAATAAAGGGCATCATTGATTCCTTGCAACTAAGAAAGAAAACCAGAAGACCTGATTCATGAAACACTTGTATCTTTTTTAACTCTTATGTTTGTCTTGGTCTCATGCAAAATTTCTAAGGTGGTCAGCCCAAGCTCAGTGTTCCACAGCCTGTTCCTGCATTTGTCTGCTTCTAAGGACTGAGCTCTGACTACCTTATAAGTCTGTATCCTGCTTACTGGCAATTGTCTTTAAGATGCCACATTATTAAGACACTTTCTGCTTACACAGTGAAGACAAAAACAGCCCTAAGATGATCCAGATCAGTTGTTCCCACTTCTCCCCATCTTCTGCAATTACATCTGAAAATTACATGGTAGGAGCTGCTTCAAACTATGTCTAAAGACAAAAATAACTGATATCTGAGTAACTCTGTGCCAGTAAGGCTTTTCCTTTCCATGGCTGACCAGTCAGCCTCTTCCACAGTTCCACCTCCATTTAATGTAAAAAATACAAAACAAAATAACAACAACAACCAAACACAACAAAAAATAACACCAAAAAACCCTGTGTTGGTGGCTCTCCTAGAAACATCTCCTTCAAGGGACTAACTAGTGCATTTTGCAGATAGTGGATTGTGACTCCTATGCCGCACTTGAATGCTGGTCTGGGAGTTAGAAAAGCATCCTTTCACTGCACAGTGCCTTCACTGACCACACATATTTACTCTTACAAGGGACCTTCAGTCATCTTCTGTTTCTGGCAGTGGCTTGGCTTTCCCTCTGTAGTTGGGTGATCACAAGTATTTGTCACGCTGCTCAAATCCAGGGCTCATTTCCCTGGAAGATCTATGATGCTGCTGACTCAAGGTGCAGCTTGGTTTGAAGAGCACAACCAAGTCAGAACATTTAAATATATTTGACTAAGAAATACAGCATTGGTGACATGTGAGAAATTTATGTGAACAAAATTAATGCAGTTTTTTTTTAAATTGCTTCCCAACTGAGTGAATTGGATGTTGTCCTACTATGGAGATATATTGTACAGAAAATACATACTGGGGGGAAAAGTGCAAGCTGCTGAGTGTGTCGCTGAAAGTAAAAAGATACACAATTCTAAGGCTACACTTTCCATAATGAACTTGAGTAAATGAAAGCTATTAGCTATAAACTACAGATTATTGAATTTTAAGTATCCTTAGAAGAGATAATTCACACATTGAACTTGTTAGTCTTTATACTGATCTTCTATGTCCACTTGTTTCCTATATTGCGAAATTAATCAGTAAGGTAACCTGAGGGAAAGATACTTGACTTCCCAGAATGGCCAGTAAGAGAACAGCTCTGGTGACAGAGGGAGGTCTCTCTCATTTACATCCTTCCCTAGTGCCTGGGGTTGTTGGGGTGTTTTGTTTTTATTTTGCCTTTTTTAAATGTGGAAGACTAAACCTTACCTCTGATAGATCATGCTGATAAAATCTTTTCAAGGTTTCCTTTCAGGATTAATTGAAACAAGTGGTTCAAGAGTGGTATCGTGTTGTCCATGGTGAAAACAAAGTCATGATGTTCAATTATTTGATAAATATGTCTTCCATAACAGTATGCTAATGTTATCAGCATATACCAGAGCAGATATATTCAAATGAATTATACCCCTAATAGTGCTCTGTCAAAAAAAAAAAAATCTGTATTGTCTTTGAGATTTTAGTTTTATTGCATAAATCCTTTTGATTAAGAAAAGGATAGTGAGAAATAGCAATCACAATGGCAGGTAGTACCTGTCAAATTAATGGTTTCCTTATCCACTTTCAGGTACAATGCTAACCTAGAGACAGCTAAACATGTTGGAGTGAAGAAATCCATTACTACCAACATATCTCTAGGTGTTTCACAATTTCTTATCTTTGGGTCCTATGCACTTGCATTTTGGTATGGAACCAAGCTCACTGCTGAGGATGAACATTATGATATTGGCCGTGTGTTAATTGTAAGTACACCAATGCAGCTTTGAAAAAGGTTCTGTAACTTCGGAAAAATAGTTACACAACTGGTGTATCTATTTTCTGCCACGTGCTTGCTAAATTAGCTGCTACAGTCTCACTTGCTATAAAAGAACTGGGAGGTATTCCTTTTGCCTAGCTTGTGATATAGCAAGTTTAAACAGGGCACCTTGAATTCCCACCCTAATCAATGCAAAGGCAGAAGTATCTGCACTGTTCTCACTTGTCTTGGACTCTATTTGCACAATACGATGAGCAACCTAGAGCTGGTGTTTAAGAAGTGGAGACAAGTAACCTGGACTGCCAACAGATTTTTACCTAGACATAGAGATGAAACAGAGCTCACTGGTGTGTTGAATGTGTACTGAGAAGTTTTCAAGATCTCATTTAGCCACAATATCTTCTGTCCATTTTGTTGTTTCACTGTGTGTGTTTATAGTAGATTTCCAATATGTCTTATGTTTGTAATGGTTTGAGGACATTTAGCTATCTTATTATCATTAGAAGTTTGGCTGCATGCTTAATTTCCACACTTGAGTGACTTCTGATGAGCTCTCCTCAATATGGTTCTTCAGAGCATGTTAAGTGAATTGTGAGTTAAGAAAATCTGGACTGAATTTTGTAAGCCTCCTAACTTTGGGAACGTCTGGAAAACAACAGAGTAAGATATTTGTACATAATAGAAAATGCAAGAACATTCAAAAGAAAAGTACTACATTCCACAAAGGTATATGTCAGAAGTTATTTACCCCAGGAAAATAAAGAGTGGACATGAGCCACTGTGAAATCCACCTTTCACTTTTGTGTTTCATTTTCCTGTGAGGAGTTAAATGCCAAAATCTTTCAAGTGCACCTCTAGGCACTGGTGACATTGTAATCATTAACTGCAATGCTCCCCTCCATCTCCCCCAGGTGTTCTTCGCTGTGCTCGTTGGAGCTTTCTCCCTAGGCCAGGGAGCCCCCAACCTGGAGAGTGTGGCTAAGGCACGTGGGGCTGCCTATGAAGTATATAAGATTATCAACAAGGTAAATATCTAAGTATGTAGAATGCAAATCTTTCAACCACACTTTACTTTCCCTCCCATTCTTTTTATTTTCCCCTTTGACAAAAGTAACAAAAACACTCTAAAGCCCCCAAACCATAAACTCAACAGATGCCTACCACAGAAACCTGTAGTATTTCCACTCATACAAAGAAAACAGCCTCTTTATTTGTTAGAACGAGTGCTGGGAAACCTAGCATGTGTATCTGAGATACATGGTTGAGGCATTTCTCTCACATTAGACTTTCAGGTCCAGGGGGAAAGTAGAAAAGCACTATATTGCTTTTTTGAAAAAAATGTGTGTGCAGAATTTCAGCTGAACTGTGGTTTATTGTGTGGAGAGTTGGTGAAGAGGGGATTAGTACTTCTATTGAAAGTTACAGTGATAATAATAATCTGTAATGCTGATATTGCTATTAAAAAGTTTTTCCACAATATTATCTTGGTCTTGCTGTGTTATGCAGCAATTGTGTATCTGTGTATATAAAATATTTTTTAAAAGTAGGACTAAAAAGTTCGTGGAGAAATGGCTACACCATTCTTGATGTGAGTGTAAAATCCTCCTGTACAGATTACTGAGGGCCATGTGTTGGCTACAGGATAGTGCAGTTAACTTCTGCAGTCACAGATTTTCTGATGTGGATTTTGTTGCATTTGAAAATCTTCTGTATTTATCAAAGTAGAATTCACAGTTACATGTTCCCTTGTATTCAGCATCCTGCAAGTAAAATGCAGCAGCTCTGCAATGGTGTACTGCAGTATAAACGAGGAGCTGAGAAGTAAAGAACAATGTATCTGGCAGAAATAACAGTTCCAAAAATGAAATAACAGTAATATATTTTTAAAACCTCTTTCCAGAAACGTCTCATAGACAGCAGTTCTAAGGAAGGCTACAAACCAGACAAACTCATAGGAGAAATTGAATTCAGAAACATCCATTTCAGTTACCCATCCAGACCTGATGTTAAAGTAAGTGTTTGGTTTAGATTACTATACTGAAATTCTTCAGCATGTGTCCATATTTTTGTCTAATTTTGTTGTTCTTGAATGCAAAGTGCATTCTTGTTTTGGAGGATAGGGCATTATTATTCCACCAATCATGCACAAAGTTCTAGACCTACTGTCACTGTCTATCTCCTCAGAATTCTCTTCTGCAGGACAAATCTAAAAATATGTGTTGTTCCTGGTCTCAATTTCTGTGAACAAGCACTCTGATAAATCAAGTAAGATTTTTCAAAATATGTCTGTCATTGAAGCTTCCAGAGTTTAAACAGTTAAGGCGGGAAGCTGCTTTTTCCAGGTCCTTGGTTATTCAGAGTTGCTGTGATATCTTATGTAAAAAATGATCCGTGAGGTAGGCTTTACAACAATATGCTATCAAATGGATTGAAATATATCATCCTAAATATACGCTCCGAAGTCAGAAGTTATTTCAGGTGGATGTATAAAATTGCTGTTCAATAAACTGTGGTCCCTGTTCTTTGCCAATTCAATTCCTCTTAGTGACCTATGTGCATCATGTCACAGTGTTTAGTTTTGTGGTGATAGTTAGTATGACCTCTCTGCCATATTCAACAGTTTATAATCTTTTGAACACCTAGATAAAGGTGAAAGAAAAAGGTGTTTTATGCTGTTGCTGCTTACTTGATGAAGAAAATATTGGAATAGAGATTTCAAATGCCAGCAATTAAAAGTTGGACATGCTGATTTGGTGGCGAGAATGGGCAACTTCAAATCACTGGCTATTTCTTCAGCTGGCTCTTTTTACCTCTGTCATCTGAGGTCTGTCCCACTGGGCATCATATCTGTTTCCAGGACACTGGAGGAGCTGAAGGGCAGACTCAGAGCAGGACTTTTTCCCTAACTGAAATTGGTGCAATGCGTCTTCTGTCCCTCTTGTATCAGAAATATGAAGTGACAGAAGGGAGTCTTCATCCTTCTTCCTAAAAATGCTATTCAGGTCAATGAGCTGTGTTACGGGTCTGCATGCCAAACAGGAGGGAAGTAAGAGATATTTGTCATCCTTCCCAAGTCTGAGTCAGCAGCTCTCTGTGGTAGGAGCATCAATGTTATTTAATAGAGCCAGCAGAGCTGTGTAGAAGTTATACACAATCCTGCAAGCAATTGATGCAACACGGTATAATCTCCCCTAATCACACTGAGCCAAATCAAAGAGATTTAAGGAGTGTAGTTAGTTTTAATCTTAGCAACACCTTGCCTGATGAAAGAGTTAGAAATAGCCTATTATGTGGTTGTGAATATTTGCATATGGAGATACTATGGTATCCAGAATATAGTTAATTCTTGATAGTGCAGGCACCAGGATATCAGTTTCTTGGAGATACAAACCCTGCTGGATGTAATAAAGGGAAAGGAGAGGAATATTGCAACTATTTAAATCTCTCATTGCAAAAACATGTGTAGGCAAAATTATAAATCACCCCCATATAAACAAGAACAGTTCCCATAGCAGCCAAATATTTTGGCAACTACACAGCATTACTTGTATATGACATGGACATCTTTTGAGGTAAAGTGTTCCTAAATGTGAAAATAGCAACAAAGGTACCATTAATCTGTAACTGCTCCCTGGGTTGCTGAGGCTGTTAACAATAAAGATTGGGATTTACTAAGGGCTTTCCAGGAGTGACCTTGTCAGAATAGCCATTTATATTCTAAAAATAGAAGAAGGCAGGCTTGTTTCTCAGTGGTAATGTTTAGCACCTGAAAAGTATTTTTGTATGAGATTCATAATTAAATATTATACCATTGGCTAAGCATTGGAAAATGGAGGACAGCAGGAGAATGGAAGATCCCAAGCCTGCTACCAGATCATAGAAACTGCAGAAAATGAGCTATCGAGTTTAGAGTACTGTGGCTGTGTGTCTATATTAGTTGATTCGAGTGTGCTGGGGAATTTTCCCAGGCACTGGAATGCAATGGTCTATGAAAGGGAACTCTTAAAATGTTTCTTGGCATGAACTTGGCCTGTTCCAGTTATCAATATTTCCAAATAATTCCCAGGCTTGATTTGGTAGCCAGAAGGATCCAGGGACCATTGCCAAAAGGCAGGTTGCATGTAACCCTCCTGTTTCAAAGACTAATACTCTTTACAATGCAGCCTTTTTTCCTATCAGCGCTCCAGAATATTCCCAGATGCAATTAACTTACGAATATTGCCATACCTTCAGGCTGCAGCCCTTACTGCTGCCTGGATTATTGCTAGTTATCTTGAACAACTGTTCTTTAACCAAACTTGTCAAACTAAGATATGTTTGTTTTTCCCTTTTCCCCAGATCCTCAAAGGCCTAAACTTGAAAGTTCAAACTGGGAAGACTATTGCTTTAGTAGGTTCCAGTGGCTGTGGAAAAAGCACTACTATTCAGTTGCTGCAGAGATTCTATGATCCTGACCAGGGAGAAGTGAGTGTCTATATGTGAACTGTAAAAATGGAGAGTTACTAAAACAAGCATGAGTCTCCCATTTTTTACTGAATTTGAGCATATCTCTACATCTTTCATATTTCCACAGTTTCAAATAATTTCTCCTGTTGGCTTAACTTCATTATTCTGCTCCTTCTTACAGTACTATGCCACAAATAGCAAGTACCACAAGCCCTTGAGTATATGAAAGATCTGAATTTAAAATAATTTAAAAAATTAAAACAATTGAATTTTAAAGTTCTGTAAACTTTCTTAAGCCAAGCATAATCCAAAAATATTCTGCTGTATTTTGCTTCCTTTTCATTGAATATAAACTAAAACCTGGTGTGAGTTTTCCTATTTTAACTGGCTGTTTGCTTGGCTCATTTTTTCTCTCACTGCTAACCCACAGCAAAATCTCCTATCATTATGCATCGTATGTCTGTTTTACCACTAAACACTAAATGCAGTCAGTAAATGGTAAATAATTCTCATAAGAAATTTCCAAAGGAAAAAGTATGTTTTTTAAGGAAAGTGTACTTTTTGCCCTTGATATTTGAAGTAGAGCATAGTTGCTACTGTTAGTTGAAAGTAGGTAAACGTTTCAAATACTAAACACTGAACTATCAGTGCATAATGTGCCAGGATAGCTGTTATCAACATATTTCTTAAACCTAGTGTTTCTGTGGCTGTTCATTCCTGCCCCAATGCCTCATTTTGCTGTGTCAGTGTTCATATGACCACGTTGCAAATTATCTAGGTTAAAAATAACTTTCCCTTTCTCTTAAGTCAACTTGGACTATTTCTTTGATCTGACATAAAGCACAGCCATGGAGGCAATTGTGTAGCTGCAGCTGTGAGGGCAACAAACTGGCACAGGGGCATGAGAACTGGGTAACAACTATGCAAAGAAGCTAGAAAAGTCTTAAGCCAGGAACAGGATGGTTGCTGGGGGAAAACAAACATTTAAAAAAAATCAACTCCAAAAAAACAGCCAACCAGAAAAAAAAAAAAACAACAACAAAACCAACCAAAATAAATAAAAAAACCCCCCACAAACGAACAAACCACAACCCGATGTTTATGCTGTTTATGCTGTTCCCGTTTTTTTTCCAGCTTGTGCCATGGAAAGAAAAACTGCAGTTGTAGCTTCTGCCTCCACACAGTTTCCTACTTTAAGACAACATTGTTTTTTCTTTCTTGACCTAGTAGCTGATACTCAAGTACTGGTAATTAGTTGCTTTATTATGAACACAGTGCATTTTTTCAACTTCTTTGACATACTGTTTTCCTCCCAGATTACTTTAGATGGTCGGGATATTCGGACACTTAATGTAAAGTGGCTACGAGAAAATATTGGTATTGTGAGTCAGGAGCCTGTTTTGTTTGCAACCACAATAGCTGAGAACATTCGCTATGGCAGAGGAGACATTTCTGATGCTGAAATTGAGCGAGCAGCCAAGGAAGCCAATGCTTTTGACTTTATATCTAGACTACCTGATGTAAGTTCTTGAACTTCTTTTGAGTGTAAGAATGGAAGGTCCATTTAGGCTAGTGTCCTTTTTCTGAAGAGCAGACTATGGGAATTTACCATGTAGTATAACTTCTCAAAATACTCTTGTAACCTCTAGCAGCTTTCAGTTTAGGCAGTTTTTCAACTAGATACTGTGCCTTTGGTTACTCTCAAAGGACTTATGCCTAAGTCTGGGAAAAAAATTTCAATGCCTTAACTTAGGATAAAGGAAGCTTCACAGCTATATTACCATCCCTAACCATTTCATGAGGCATGGGAAGAACTGGGCTTTTAAAGAGAAGATCCAGAAATCCAAAACCCTTTGTCAGGAGCTGTCCATACATTTGATAGGAAATGGGTGAACTGAGTGGAAGTAAATAAGTATTCCCTGAACCAAGACCCTTTTTAGCAGCTAGGAGCTTGAGCTGTCCCTCTGTCTGAGACTCACAGCTTTTGAGCTGTTTTTATTGACAGGTGCCTTACTCCTTTCAGGGTGGGGGTGGGAAGTGAGATCAGTCATTCAAAACACATCCTCATAAATGAATAATATGTCCTTCCTTTTATTTCTGTAGTTAAAATGTGGGGAAAGTGCCCACCTGAGATTTTATTTCAAATCCTTCTGCTGCTTTAGAGAGCCTGGCCTCCAAGCATGTGCCATTTCCAACATGTCTGTTCCAAGGATCCCTCTTCTCAGAAAGAGTTACTTTGTCATATTTACTCCTAAACAGCTGTATAATAAAAGGCTACAGTGGATTTTGAGACTTGCCACTTTGGAGTAAGTGACACAGTCAATAAGAACCAAACCATAGCTCCAAGTGGGATGTCTCAGGTTCAGGAGGCAACTTTGGTCCTGGTGTGCCCCTATTTATTCCAAGACTTTTGGAAAGGTAGGCAGTCCTCAGTAAATACAGAGATGCCTTTTACAGGCTTATCTGAGAAAACCCAAGGTTTGGAGCACTCTCTGAGTGAGCAGTAAAGATCATGTCTTTAAAGAACTGTAAGCTCAAAGTTAGGCATATAAAGTATGCAGTGTGGGTAGGAAAGTTTGGCTAAGGACTAGTTGGATGGATACAGTCCATGTTTGCTCTGCCTGTCAACAAGCTACCTCTTGTCTAGAAGCTGAGTATTTACATGGCATAGAGGGGCGAGGATTTCATTTGAGATGTCTCACAACTTCTGTTTTGTTCTCTTCTTTCTCAGAAATTTAACACCATGGTGGGTGAAAGAGGGGCTCAGCTGAGTGGAGGACAGAAGCAGCGAATAGCTATTGCCCGTGCCCTAGCAAGAAATCCCAAAATTCTTCTTCTGGATGAAGCTACATCTGCATTAGATACTCAGAGTGAATCCATAGTACAAGCAGCTCTTGATAAGGTAGGATTCAAGTTACTGAAATTACCAGCTGCCATGAAAAGGTGCAGCAGCACTTAAGAAATATGAATGAACAATTTTCAGTGCAGTTTTCTGTTGCAATCAAGGACACTGGAAAGCAAAATTTGGATGATATCAATTTCAGTGTTTTAACAGGGAGTTTGAACTATGAAAAATTTACATGGAAATCGTTTGGTTTTTAGGGGTTTTGGTTTTGCATTGTTACTAATTATGAATACACTTAGTCATGTAGAACTGCAAATTAGATGTCCTGCACTCCCTTTCTCAAATCATAATTGCTCATTTGCTGGTCACATATTGAGGGCAGCTTATCATGTCATGGTATGAGGACTGAATAGCGTTCTTCAGGTAGATTAATAGAAATGCATGTATGATATTCCTAGTATTTGTTCTTCATTGAATAATTGCTTTCTAATTTTCAGAAAGCTCTTGGGATTTAGCCATTTTCATTTTAGAGACAGTGCAAACCACAAGACAAAAGCAGAGCCAGTTACAAATACCTGAGTTTCTGTCCCACACCTGTTTTTCTCAGCCCCACAGCTCTAGTGTGGGTGCTGCTGCAGAGCAGAGCTGTCAGAGCTTGTACCCATGTCTGATCAGTACACAATACCTTCCTCACAGCCATCTTTCATCAGCAGTTTCCACCAACATGTAGTGGGACCTAAAGATTCTGACTGGAAAAGAACTTCATGATTGGGCTTCAATGTTTTTTCTTATGTCAATATTTATTTTCATGGGGTGGTCCCATGGCATAGTGGAGAGCACTCCAGTCTCTGACTCTCAAGGTCGCGAGTTCGAGTCTCAGTACGGACCGTCCCCGGCAGTTCAATGCCTCCCTGCCATCCAATCCCATCAGATCTCGGATGCTCAGCAGGGTCAGCCCCGGTTAGTACCAGGTGCTGTAGATAGTCCTAAGGACTTCACTGTCACTGTCCAAGATTGCTCGGCCGTGGCAAATGAACCTTAGGACTTAAACGGTGGGGCCAGTTCTGCGCACGCTGTGCCTCACCTAAAAAATCCACTGTGCAGGCTCGGAGGGCACACCCACGTGAGGTGAGCCCTTCCCAAATCTTGGTTCGCGAAGATTGGCCATATTATATTATTATTTATTTTCATGTATTTTCAAAAACAAAGTGAAAAAATCTTGCTTTTTGTTCCAGTAGTTATGCAGAGAGATAGAAATTGCTAGTATTATTTAAGGGAAACACAGAATTTGCCATTTTCATTGCCAGTCCATTTAAACCTGAGGTAAAATGTAGCTGTTATATTCACATGCTTTTACTGATACTAGTATTGAAGTAACATGTAGATGCAGAAGTAATATTCATACAATCTAACTTGTATATCCATGATATAATTACTGTAGGATTTAACATTAAAAGATTACTGCTTCAGACACAATTTAGCTTTCTTCTGTATATTTTTAGTTGCATGATTAAATAATTAACTTATTTGTTCATTTAATGCATAACATAGAGGGAGATCACTCAATTAAGTGGACTGTTTTATATAGAATTCCTCATCCTTCAGCATGTTCCCAGGGCACATGAAAATTAGCCCTGAATTGTAACTTAATCATCTTTTCACAGCTTTTTGATGTCCATCAGTCTAGTCCTCAAGTGGGATTTCCAAATTTCTTTTCAACATCCTTGAGTGGAAAAAATGGTGCTGATACTGTTCATTATTTTTACAGCTGAAGAGCAGAAATATTAACCTCATGAGCACTCACTGTTTCTGGACAGTCATGTGCACCTGCTCCTAGTCTGCTGTTTTTCAGATAACTTTGAATCTTTCCAAGCATTTTGCTTGTTCTGATCACAGCTCCCAGCTGCAGTGCTTAAGGCTCTATGCATTAGGGCACTAGCATGAAAACCACACAGCAGATCTCCTGTGGCAGACTTTGAGTGACTTCATCAGATCCATGAGAACTTGGTGGTAGGCATAGGGGAAGAATTCAAATCTCTGTGGAAGTATTCATCTGCTGCAGCTGCCCTCATTTTCTTCATGCCCCTCTTCCTGTGCCCATATGATGTAACAAGTAACTTCCAGAAGGCCTCGGGACCACAGAGCATACTTGTTACTTGAGGTCCCCTTGGATTTCTCCTCCTGCCTCCAAGCCACCATCTGCTCTAGGCATCAAGGACAAGGGAAGCTGACCTCTACAGCAGTTGCAAGCTGGCACATGTTAGTTTGCTGCATGTGGACTGTGTGTGCCACTAGTCTGCATCAGGGAGCTGGAGAGAGGTGGAACACGGAACATGCTAAGTGGGACTTCAGCAGCTCTCTCTGCCAAATCCCAGCAGGATTTATTGTCAAATTGGTTCATTTCAAAAGACTGGGAGAGTGCTTTAGAAAGTGTCTCCAGCCCATTTCTGACCCTAGTTGTGCTCCACTCTATGCTTTCCTGCTTAGTCTTGTCAGAAATCATGCTGTTGTTGTGCTTCCAAAAATATGCATGGACAGTATATAAAGAAAATATCTATTCTTTATATACTTGCTATCCTAGCTTTATTTTCAGAAAGATCTAACTTTCTCACTGTGTTTCCCTCTCATCCTTGCACACACATGGAAACACTTTATAAAGCACTTTAGCTCCAACAATTCAAGTTTCATAAAAAGTCCAATAACCTTGCCGTCTTTAATACCTATCTTACCTGTCTAAAAAGAATTGATGTGGCTTTCTTCTCCTGAATTAGTCAAATGAAAGTGTCCTTAGACTGCTAAACAGGAGACAAGAAACCAGTAAGAAAAAAACTTTGCTTTTAGAAGAAAGAATTATTATTGAAATTTTATTTCTTTTATATTATGAATGACTAAAATTACTTTGTTTTACTTCTATGCTGTTTTCTTGCACATCTGTAAATTGGTGTTTTTTTCATTTCTGTAAGGCTCGGGCTGGACGTACCACCATTGTGATTGCTCACAGACTGTCTACCATCAGGACTGCTGACACTATTGCTGGATTTGAGAAAGGTATCGTGGTTGAACAAGGAACACACAGTGAACTCATGTTGCAGAAGGGAGTCTACTATTCTCTTGTAATGCAACAGGTGAGGGTGAATTTATTTATTTTCTTTCTTCATTTTACAAAGCTGTGAATGGTGGTAGGTGGAAGCATTTCCTCTCTAGCTCCTGCATGTTGTCCAGCTGACAGCTGCTCAGTCACTCTAGTCTGGTCACAGACAAAGGCTTGCAATTTATGGGGGTTAACCCATAAGTGTTTCATACTGACACAACCCAATACGCCAAAAACACAAGTGAGTTGAATGCACAGACTATGTAACTATGGCTTAACCACAGAGGTGTTAGATTTAAGGTGGATTCCATAAGATGCTTGAAAAAGAAGGCGGAGGGGCAGGGAATAAGGTCCAGTAATCCACTACTGTACCATTGCAAACTGAAATAATGTGGCCTATAGGCAACAGTAATCCCACAACTGAAACAGCAGTATTGATGAGAAAAAAAACCTTACTCTTCTTTCTACTCAAAATGCCTTATAACTATATACCCTGAATTGTCATTAGGGTTGTAGCAATGATGTTCAAGATGATGGCACATCAGAAGACAGTGAAGGCACAGAGGCTGAAGAATATGAGGAAAATGTAAGTCTTGTCGAAGAGCTAACTTTTCAAGATCATTTTGAAGAATCTGTGATACCTGAGAGAGGCAGCATCAGAAGAAGATCCAGTAGATACAAACCCAAGAAGTGTTCATCTAAGAAGTCCTTTGGAAAAAAGAAGAAAAAGGAACTAGAGGTTGGTATTAGAACTTCACTTTATAATTTTAACGATAACACAAACATAAAAACCCACACCAGAAAACAGCAAGAACAAAAAGCATGTAACTGTTTACTTTTCAATAGCTGGCTGCCAGACAACCTTTAGTCTGATGGTATTACAGTCAGTACACACCAGATTGAGTGTTTTTTCCTAGGAATCTGGGGGCTGTAATTTCTTTTACCAAAAATCTTCCTTTTAACATTACTAAGTTAGCATGGAACTGGAAAAAACTTGTGCTATTGATTTATCATGCTTAATACAATTAACTGTATTATTTCAGTGTTATTAATATTTTAATTCTATCTAATTAAAATTAGTTGTGAGATTTCATGTGCAAGATTTTTTACTCCCTAGTACACACTGCAGCAGATATTGGTGGATAATGTAATCCCTGAGCTGTGCATATCAAAATTCAAGGCACTTTGGAGTATCATACTACATTTATGTCAAATAAAAAAAATAATCAAAACACTAATATTTTGAATAACATTTAAATAAAAGATCCATTATTCTCTCTGTCTTAGTCTGCTCCAGTTCTGGAGGGTGTTTTCCAGATAAAACAGTTTAGTTGACAAATGTCATACAGAAATAAAAGTCATACAGGCAGCTCAGGTTTTAGAAACAACTTTGTTTTGTCAAAGTTGAGTAAAATTTTGATGGACTTATTTTTTTATTTAGTTTTTAAATTGATTTTAGGACCCTTTAAGTGAAGAAATAAAATATAATTTCCAAGGTAAAACCGAGAATTTTTTAAAATCTATGGATATTAGGATCTCATCTGTAATACATCATCTAATTATTTAAAATACTTATGGAAGTCTTAATATAATTTTTCTCTGTAGATATTCCTTCTCACTAAAATATAGCTTCCAGATAATACATATTTAAAATAGAATGAAGGAGCTGGATCCAATCCCATTATCACATAAAAAGTTATGCAACTTCAAAAGACACTTTTTGGCTGTGTATTAATACTGCTTAAGACCTCAGAGGAAGTAGTGGGTGTTTATGCTCAAGACTTCAATATTCATCACATTCAGAAAAAATTAAGAAGTTAAGCACCCAGCAGCTGTAATTATTTCAGAAAGATCAGCTCACTTTTATAGTTGAGAGTTAGCCACCCCCACGCAGCATCTGAAACATGAAATAAAATAACCAGGAAGCAAGAGCAACTTGCTTGTAATCCTGACTAATATTTTGTCTCATTTCCAATGTTTTCATTTTCTGCTTTTCCAGAATTCCCCCTGTGGAGACATAGGCACTTGTATAAATTCAGAGAGCAGGACAGGACATTTTTTGTACTTTCAAAGCAAGTACAGTCTAAGTGACTCACATATGCCTCTTTCATGCTTTTGGTAATGATGCATAGGCTATAGTTTGCAAAAGAGAAAAATGACCTCTCTACCCCAACTGTATTACTGCCAGCCCACTGGCATTTAGCTGAACTGGAGGCATCTTTACTGTGCTCTGAACAGTGAGTCTTTCAGTTCTTTGTAACAATTCCAGTGTTGGTTGCCGTTCATGCTGACCAGTCCCATCTGGCTTTCAATTAACTGTCCCAGCCCTTCTCCCCTCATGATTTAGCCTTTTGTTGAGTTTTTGCCTCCAAATTTTTATAGTGCAGTTGACATTCTAGGATATGAAATGACAAAGCAAGATTTCCACTATGTTTGCTCATCCTCAATGCACAAAAAAGGCTTTCAGCTGTTTACCAAGACACTACACTGCTCAAAGCCTAATGTCTGAGGAATTTTATATTCTGCAGCTTTCCAAGGAAAACTTGCAGCTTTTTCCGGACTCTTTTCTTTTCTTTTAGAAAGAAAACCTTCCTGATGTGCCTTATTCAAGAATCCTGGCTCTGAACAAACCTGAGTGGCTCTATGTACTACTGGGAGTGATTGCTGCTGCTGTAATAGGTGGGGTCCACCCTGCATTTGCTGTTATATTTGGAAAAATCATTGGGGTAAGTTTTTTGGTGTTTTTTTTTCTTTTGTTTTGTTTGGATGCTTCAGTTTTTGAGTTTGTTTGGTTTTTGTTTGGAGTGGGACTTTTGAAGAAAATTAACATTACAGTCCTGAGCTTTCCTCATGCTCAACCATTCAGCCAGTTCTTCCTATGTAAGTCTCTGGATGAGATTAACTTTTATAAATGAATCCACTGAAAAATGTTAAAGGGATCCTCTGGAGGTGAAGCATGGTGGAACTGCATCTGACTAGAGAGGAGAGGAGGAACACTGATGGAGCTGGGGTAAACAATTAGTGTGTTGTAGATTAAATGGAAAGCTGGACTGTGTCCTCATTCTCAACAAAAAGTTAACTGCAGACTGATTTCAGGAGCCAGGATAACTTGCTAAGAGAAATTAAAGTAGACAAGCCTCTTGAGATGAAGGCTGGTTTATGTAACTGATACTTGTCTGTGTACTCATTTTTGTGGGTTTTGGGTTTTTTTTCTTCACATAGGCTTTTCAAGAAAGAGATCCAGTAAAGAGGAGTAAAAACACTTTGGTACTTTCTTTAATGTTTCTTTTACTTGGAGTGATTACCTTAGCAGCATACATAATCCAAGTAAGTGTCACTACACTGAAATGTTAAAAGTTCTTAATTCTCCATCAGGCTGCAGGTATAACACATATCAATGGAGTCTGAGAAGCAAAACACCAATCAGGGCTTACAAAAATATGCAGAAGTGCCAGGGCTCTTTCTGAGATATGTGGGGTTTATGGTTATGTTTACTTAAAGACATATGTCTATATTTGCTCTTGGCTTAAATAAGCCACTGAAGGCAATGTGAATTCAGCATGATTGAAATTAAAGTTGAGAGTCTGGCCTTAAAAGTCAAAGTTAATACTGGCATTTGTCACTGACAGTGTATAGGCTCTTGCCAAAGTATAAAATAGACTCTTTCCATAGCAGGCAGTGCTTTCCATACCATCAAGTAAACTCCATTTGCTGTCCTCTTACAACTCCTTCACAGATTGCAGGAAATACTTCATGCCCATTGATGCACATATCATAAAATCCATTGGTATGACTACTGTGAATGAATGTCTCTGGTAGCAGTCAGAGCAGGGAGGCCAGTGACTGGATTAGGTTGATTTATCTTGTAGTGCTGCTGTAGCATAGGAATAAAGTATTTCAATGAAGCTTCTGCTTTCTTCGCTATGTTGCTCTCTTTCTGTGGGACAGAAAGTTTTAGGTTCCAAGTATGTGAATGGTGCTTTTCCCAGGATACAGGGGGGTGTAGGAGGCTTTTTGATGTGTAATTGCTTTTGTTGTGCAGATTTATTAACAGAGTTACAGCATCAGATGAGAAAATGTCACTTTTTTTCCTTCCTCAGGGATTCATGTTTGGGAAATCTGGAGAAATGCTAACAATGAGACTGCGCTCTTTGTCCTTCAGAGCATTACTTCAGCAGGTATGAATTATGCAGCTAGGGTATCAAGAGAGCCAGGTGCCTTTTGCAGGCTCTTATAAGGTATACATTGTGTTTTAACTGTGTGATCTGGAGAAAAGGAAACAGAAACATGTCTCTTTTACCACTATCTTAGGAAAAACTGTGATTCTCCTGAAAAATCTCCTAATCCATGTTCAATTTGGCTGAATGCTGCTACTGCAAATAGTCTAAATTTGAAGGACAGTTATTGCAAACATGCATATTTCTGACATGCTAATATGCACAGAGTGTGCAGCTGTCTGTGTGTGCAACAATGACCAAAAAAGTTTTATTTCCCTTTGCCTGGGTAGTTGTGATACAAATATGTAATATATAAATGTAAGTCTAATCCATTTAGTTATTTATATTTAGATACGTAAGGGAATGCATAGCAAATGGAAAATCTGATAATTTTTACAGAAAAATAAAATCAGTTTTCCCTGTTACCCATGAGAAGAGTTAAATAATTTATGTTAAATAAATAATATTTATGTTAAATAGATTGTGCAGTTTTACTACTCGCATAGAAGTTTTGAGTATCACAGAATTCCGTGAATGCATAACTTGGGACTCCACACACCCACTGGGAACAAGAACCTCTGTGTCCATAGAAACATCTGAAAGGGACTAGAAGACAATAAAGTGGTAAAGAAGAAAACACCTGCCATAGCCTTTGGAAGTAAAAGGGCATAATTTTCTTTCAGTATGTACAAATCCATGTAGGTCCTTTTCAGCTCAGGATATTCTATGATTCTATGGTTGATGGAATAGGTAATTTCTAAGAAGAGAGTAGCAAACCTCTTCAGACTCAAGGAATGTCTGAGTAAAAGGAGTTTATAATAAAAGTTTCAAAATAGGCACATTCAGAGAAATATCCCAGCTGATAACCCTTTGATTGTGAACAAATAGATGTTCTCAAAAGAAAAATGCTTTTTAAGCTTTTTCTTTTAGTTTGCTTGGGAAGGTTGTATACAAAGAAAGATATTCAGTTAGCCATCATGACTTGTACTTTCATGTTATTTTTGAAAGAAAATTCAATGTCTTTTCTTACAGGAGATTGGATGGTATGATGATCAGAAAAATGCTGTTGGTGTTTTACTAACTCGTCTTGCTACAGATGCTTCCCAGGTCAAAGGGGTATGTTGATTCTTTTTTTGTGTGTGCTTCTGAAGTATTTTTTTCCTTACAAATATTAATTGTTATTGGCAAGGAGGGGACATCAAGATTATTTCAGAACACAAGGTAGTAAATCTACTGCACAGACTCGCAGATGCATTTACACAACATGCTGCAGACACACTGGAAATGGTTTCCCAGCTGATAATTTGCAAGAACTGTCAAAAATCCAGTTCATGTACCTTTCCTGTTTGTCCCTGCAACTCTTTAAACTAAGTATATAATAACCATAGACCGTTTCACAATGCAAAGTGAAATCTGCCTATGTGCTTGAACCACAGTCATTGAACACTAGGTTTTTACACCTTGTGGGTGTCATCTGAGTACGTCTGCAGATGATACAGACCCTTAATGACCTCAATTAAGAGAATACTTCTTCCCATCCCCACAGAATTTGCTTCACTAAAAACAGACCAAACTGTAAGAAGTGCCCTTGCATTAATAAGAAACACTAGGGAGGGCAAGGGCCAAGGAAGGGAATAACTCAAGGTGCTGGTATGGAAGAGGTGGCCATTGGACACTTGCAGGAGAATATGGCAAATTCGACACAGTTCCTCTGACTGTTCACCACATCAACAAACCCTGACAATCTGCCAAACATCTCTGTTTATTCCCTTCTCTTTGGGGGTGGTGGTGGAACAGAGGGTGGGAGAAATCACTGCAGGACTTGAGGGGGAAAATTTCCTAGTTTGTTTAAAGGTGTCTTCCCTCCCCCTTCAAATTCATACATCAAAAATCCTTTAATCCCTAAATTTTTCAGTCTTCATAGCCTTTTGTTTCTCTCTTGTCCTCCTTCATTATGGGCTTGCAGTGAGAAAATAGTCTTTGACAAAATTTAGTTGTTTTTGTCTTTTAAAAGTTTCAGTTTGTTTTGGTGGCACTGAACTATTTCACTCTGTCGGGCAGTAGCAAGGAAGGGTGCATACAGTCCCCTAATTACAAAAAACAACTAACTAAAGGTATGCTATTGGTCTCCAAAGCTATTGTGTTCTATGGACTGCTGCAGAGTGTCAATAAGTCAGTACCGTACCTCATGCTGCACTGGCTGAAGTTTTCAAATCCATCTTTATGTGCAACCCCTATAACATATGGCAACAATTCATTTTGGCATTGGTTTAGTTATTACTATTTTAAATTTTATTGAACAAGAAAAGCCTTTTCAGGGTAGAAAAGTCTTTGGCAAGAGTAGGAAGAATATTTGCTTCCTGCCCAAGGTTTGTTGGCTTTTTTTTTCCATCATGCCAAATTTTGGAAGATGAACTATTTCCACAGGACTGTTTGCAGAACTCTATTCTGTAGATTAGAGCCCACCCAGATTCTGGATGCTAATCATCTCTCATCCTAAAAAATTTTTGATGAGAAGGTTACACTGGCTGGGAGGAGATGGGTGTTCTGTAGCAGTTTATCCTTCCTAGTCATTATTCCACTGAGATAAAGCATTTCTGCAAGGTGGCCAAATTTTTTTGTTGTTGTTAGTTTGTTGTTGCTGTTGTTTTCCTCTGACAACCCAATCCAAAGTGCAGCAGTTGAGAACTTGAGGATGAGTATTTTCCACCCCTGTTAGTATACCAGGTCAGTGGATAGCCGTTGTTACAATCAAGCCCCCTCGCCTAATGCTGGACACCCAACCACCAACTTGCCCTTACTGTGACAGTGGTGACGGTCTCCTGTGCCTTGGGTAGTAGTCTCAGATACTTAATTTATTAGGCAACTGTCATGAGCAACTCTTTAGACTACTTTAACAAATCTTAAAGGCCTGAATGCTGGCAGGAATGAGGAATCTCTAGGAATGCTTACATAAGTAGGTGCATAATGTCTACACACAGACCACATATAGTTTCATTTTTCAGCTGAACCTTTGGCCTTGACTATATAGTAATTTGAAGTGGTGATATAAGTAATAAAAGGAAAAATCTAATGACAAGTATGTGGGGGGTTTCTGGGGTTTTCTTAGGCAACCGGAAGCCGACTTGCACTGATGACTATGACTGTCTTTACCCTTGTGACTGCCATCATTATTGCATTTGTGTATGGCTGGCAGTTAACCTTGCTTATCCTGGCCTGCATTCCTTACATTATTGTTACAAATGCTATGAGTGTGAAGTCCATGTCCGGTCATGCCGCAAAAGATCAAAAAGCTTTGGAAGAGGCTGGAAGAGTAAGTTCTTTAATTTTAATGACAGGATTATGGTGTGAGATCACTTTTTAAGGACAACATTGTAGTTATATTATATCTGACTCAATTGTCCCTGATAAATGAAGGGAGGTAGAGGGGATTGAGGGGAATGTTGATACATCTCCAAGAAAAGCAAAACACAGATTACAGAAAACATCTGTGAATTAGACAACAGAAATACATTTGAAAGTCTCCATAGCAGATTTCTGTGCAGTGACAGCTGTAGCAATAGCCCCAGTACTGGTGTGCCTTGTGCCTAGGGCAAGCTATGTAGCTCTGCACTGTTCTGCTGCAGCCAGAAGCATTGCAATCTTGATACCTTTTTGTTCTGTCATAAAGGCAAACCATTAAAGCACTCAAGAGTTTCAGGGTACTGCCTTCATTCACTTGATAGCATTCTTCCAGGAAACAGAAGCAGTCCATGAAATAGAGCAAGTTATGTCAAGGTGTCTGATGTTGGTTCTTATTTTTTTAAATGGAGTTTAATTCATCAGGGCCACAACCCATGGTTTAGAGCAGATGCTGCTGAATGCTTCTGGTGTGCTGGCCCAAGGTTCTGAACTCAGATACGTTGGTGGCTTCAGCTCCCACCATGTCTCACAACCATGGGGTGAATAATTTCATTGCTTGAGCTTTTCCTTCACCTGAAAATAGACCTTGGTCTTCTCCGTTAAGCAAGTGCTTTCTGATCTAAAACAATAAATACTAGAGAAGTGATCAAGTGTTTGGGAGATATGTTGTAGATTGCAGTTATAAGGGATGACTTCATATTTGTTTTATCTCCTAATTTAGATTTCGACAGAATCAGTTGAAAACATAAGAACTGTAGCTTCACTGACCAGGGAAGAAGCATTTTATGAAAAATATGTTACTAGTTTGAATGGTCCATATAGGTGGGAATTTTTATTTTTTTAATAATTCTTTCTTAGTACTCTTTACACTGCATATGTATTACAGAATACCGTGTTTGCGTGCATATGCCTATAATATAGGACATACTTTCCCTCCATTTCAGTGTATTTCATTGATATTACTTAACTCAGGAACTGACAGTTCCACCACACCATTTATAATATAAATGTTTTATTCCCCTCATACGACTTTGAAACCTTGAAATGAACTTTATATGTTTCCCTTATTTGATCTGCACATCCCACTGACTTGTCTTCACCAAAATGCGTTTGAATCATCAGGGATACAAGATTTTTCTTGCTCTGTTTTATTTAAACAAAATAGCCCAAAATCTAATTTGTTTCGCTACTCCTCCAAAGTGACTAGTGTAAAAGAACTGAAAACGATGTACTGCAATCTGTCCTCACCCAACAGTGTTAAAATTCAATGTCTAGTGAACTGGTAATAGCCCAGATTTGGGCAGGATGCTAGGCTGGACTGTCACAGGTCTCCAATTTATAGCTCAGACTAGAAAGGAGACTTCCTCTTCCTCAGAGAGCACCTGAAACAATGAGGGCCAAGAGTCTTCTAGACTCTGATTTGGTGTATGTTCCATTAGCCACACAAAATGAAGCTTCTCTAGAGGGTTGGTATGAAAAATAGTGTCTTACTCTGAATCCTTGTAGGGATACCCAGCATTATGGCCCTTCTCTGAATCAGGATGAGATGTCTCTGCTCAGATGGGATGACCTAGCAGAAGCCCACAAGGGGGCTCTTAGACAAGCCTGGAGCCTCCTTGTTCTCTTAATAAAATGGGTCATATGGAGTAGCCATGAATTTATTTTACTTTAGCTGCTCTGGTGACCTGCCCCCCTATAAAAACAAAGGAAAGGGATTCAAATTAACACAACTGAAGATCAAGGATCTCACAGCTTTTTGTCCTGGGGCCAGTTCTGTGTCACAAAGCGGGGGGCTTTTAAGGGTCTGGTAGAGGTGGTTGTGAATGTGTATGTGTTCTGGGCTGATTAGTTGCGTTTTCAGGAGGTGACCTGTATTGCTTCAAAAATTTAATCCAGAAGTCTGAGTATCCCCCATTGTCTGCTGTTTCTCTTTTATTTATATGAAGTCTCTTTCTTTATCAGAGATTCTCTGAAAAAAGCCCCTTTCTATGGATTTAATTATGGAGTAGCTCAGAGTGCAAACTACCTTATTAATGCTGCAGTCTTCAGATTTGGGGCATGGCTCATTGCTAATTGTCTGACCAACTTTGAAAATGTATTTATGTGAGTATACTTTATAAAATATAAAAACCTCAAAACCAGTGCATAGGATAGTGATTTCGATGCATAAAAATTATTTTATCAAATTACAGAAGTAATGGGGCATACAAATTCAGGAATTCAGTCTCATTACGAGTGTTCTTTGTGCATAAAGGCTGTTTTGGGGAAAGGTGAATATATAGGCAGTGAAGCAGTAAGAGTGAGAAGCAAGGTCAGCATACCTACTCTGGAAAAGCATTTGGCCTTTGATGTACCTTTGAGGCAGAGGGAGAAGTGATATGATATCACTGTTCATCAAAAAAGTAGCTGTGGGAACAAATAGAACTTCCTAATACTGGATGACATTTTGGGTGGTGGGGAGCTCTGGAAATGCCATAACCTAAAGATGCTAAAATATTTTATCCTGAAGGTTTGTTTTATACATGTAGAAATGAATGCATTGTTCTACCTGAAATCAATCATGCTCTGTCTTTTACTTTTTAGAGTCTTCTCTTCTGTCATATTTGCAGCTATGAATGTTGGTCAGTCTGCTTCTCTGGCACCAGACTATGGCAAAGCTAAAATGTCAGCCCAAAGAATCTTTCAACTTTTAGACAGAAAACCTCTAATTGACAGTTATAGTGAAGAAGGTGAAAAATTGGTAAGCATTGGGGGTATTTTGGCATGAGGTCTTGGGG
>VWZD01006105.1:255-29540 GCA_013396695.1 Sakesphorus luctuosus
TTAAGAAAATAAGTAGATACCGAAGAAAGGAAAAAAAAAAACTTTACCACTTTCAATGTGAATGAAGCTATCTCAGAATTTTATGGTTCTCAGTTCTCAGAACTTTGGAGACTAGATGAGGCAAAAAAAAATAGAAAAAGCAAACTCCTGCTTTCTGTGAAAGTTTCAGATTTTCAGCTGCTTTATGCTCCTTTATTTGTCTATGCCATGTGATGTACACCGTTTATTATATGAGGTGAAGAACTTGGAAGTTTCTTTTTGGTGTTAGGTAGATAAGAACCAGCCTTCACGATGAAATGGAAACTTCAGAGCTAGCATCCTTCTTGTGTTTTCTAATTTGTCTTCTGTGAATTTGCATCTGTAATATTCTTTCATTTAAATAGTTACACAAGGTCCAAACTATCTTAGAAATGGCAACCTTATGTACTATTATAATGTCACTTTGAAGAATTAGAAACTTAAGGTGATAACTAAGTAGTCTAATTTCAGTCACTTGCAGTGGTAATATATGATTACCCTTTTTTTCCTAATTATTTTGGAGACCAAATAAGACTTAAAAAATGTCTTAAGTTTACACTTGCAAGTTTCACAAATATTTGCAGACAATAGCACAGTGATAAGATTCAGGAAATGTGAGACTATTTTACATGCTAAAAGAGTACATGTATTGGATGCCATGGACCATTCTGGGTTTGATTACTCTGTCTTGCATTTCTCTTCCATCAAGTTCTTTGTCCTATCTTATTCTGATTTATCTTTATTTATTCTTAGCTTTTGTCTTTTTTTCTTGAATTTCATGCTGGATTATTTCTTTATTCCTTCTCTCTGCATCAGATATCATAGCAGACACTTAAATTTCTTAGCTACAATTAGGCTAGTGAATTAAGCAGCACTGGGGAACATTCCAGGCACTGGAGCATAATTATCTGTGTTGATCCTGGTAATTTTAGCCAAATCCAGCCAGCAATCTCCCTAAAAAATATTGGCTATAGCTTGGATACACAGGCTCATCATTAATGCTCATGAGAGCATTCAAGAGTGCTGTGGGGAATTTAGTGATAATTCACATGATCAGGGAATTCCTATTAAAAATGGTCCCAAATATATTCAGTTTATTGAGACTAAATGCAGTCTTTGGTTCTCAGTTAATCATTCTGTTTTCCCTTGACCTTGTGAGACCAAACCTTGATTTTTTCCCTTCTCGTTCATTTCCATCATGTCTCATTATTTATCCAGCTTTGTAATTTCTTATCTCTTTTCTTACTCTCTGATTTCTTATTTGCCACCAGTCTAGTTCATTCCTCTTTTCCTTTGAGTCAGTTCACTTTCCTTGTACTTTATCGATATGGACAAGGGAACACTGAAAAGTTAAGAAAATAGCCACTGTTCTGATACCCAATAGCATAGCAGCCAACAGAAATTCCCTTTTAGCCTCTTGATCTGTAATCTGGAGCATACATTTATCTAGACTTTGACAGACTTAGACAATATCTGGAGAATCTGGCTGCCAAATTCCATTTACTGAATGCACAATATGTGAAAAAGTTTTCAGCAACTGTGACCAGTTTAGCTCTTTATTCTTTTACCTCAGGAATAGCAAACCATTTTGACAAATAGGCAGTTATTCAGTCTTCTGTTTTCTTTTTCCTGCTGCTTCATTCTTGGCTCAAGGAGATTAAAAAAAGGAGAAAAAAAGAGAAAGATGAATTTCACCTATAGTTGCTGCTGTTATAGAGGGTTTTTTTTATCATGGGGTAACTGAACATTGCAGAAAAAGTACAGCTGAATATGGTGTGTTTGCAGAAATGTAAATGTTAAGAGTATTGCAGTGCAAATGTGTTTAGATGTGATTTTAAAAAGGAAACCATTTTCAAATTTTATTAATTGCAATTCAGTCAGGTTTATATTTTTTTAGAATCTAGTGAAATTATTTCATTTTTACTGTGAATTGTACGTATTCAGTAGGAGTTCAAGAAAGGTAAAATATGCATATCTATGAAAAGTATATTTATAGATAGAAATATCCTGAACTAATACCAGACCCTTCAGCAATACAGTCAAATACTTTTGCAAAAATATCAGAAGTTCAGAAAAAGGGAGGTTTTGTACCAGAGCCCTGAAAGTATATTGATCTGAAATGAGAGTGGCTAACATCTACTTATGACCATTCTGAGTACTTCCCCATTGTGGTTAGTTTACCTTGGCTGGACACCATGGTTCTACCAAAGCCATTCTATCACTCCCCTCTTCAACTGGGGAGAGAAAATATAATGAAAATCTTGTAGGTTGAGATAAGGATAAGGTACGATCACTCACCAATTACTGTCACAGGCAAAACAGTCCTGACTTGGAGAAATTAGTTTATTGCAAATCAAATCAGAGTGAAATAAGAATAAGTAAGAAATAAGAACAAATCTTAAAATACCTTTCCCCACCCCTCCCTTCTTCACAGGCTCAACTTCACTCCCCATTTTCTCTACATCCTCACCCTCAGCAGCACACTGGGGACAGAGAATGGGAGCTGTTGTCAGTTCATCACACACTGCCATTCTTTAGTCCTCAGGGAGAGGATTCTTCACACTCTTCTGCTGTGCCAGCGTAGGGTTCTTCACACAGGAGAAAGTCCTCCATGAAATTCTGCAATGAGAGTTCTTCCCATGGGCTACAGTTCTTCACAAGCTGCTCCTGCACTGAAGGGTGCAGTCCTTCAGAAGCAGGCTGATCCAGCACAGGTCTCCCTGTGGGGTCACAAGTCCTGCCAACAAACCTGCTTCAGAGCAGGCTCCTGTGTTCATGGGTCCACAGATCCTACCACAAGCCTGCTTCAGCACAGGCTTCCCACAGGGAAGGCTCTCCGGTGTGGGGTCCTCCACAGGCTGCAGGTGAATATCTGCTTCCTCCTTAACCTCTGAGGGCTGCAGCCCCCTCCCTACTTCCTAAAACCTTGTCACACAGACCTAATACACCCAACAAAATAAAGACTATATTTATTTTCAAGATGTCCCATTTTTTATGTCATGTGTATTTATTAAGAGCAATTTGTCATATAGATATTGAGTCTTTTCAAAGTCTTACCAAGTGAAAAAATTACTAAATAATATGTCAATGGGTAACAAAGTAGGTAGGTAGGTAGCAACACTGACGAATTTAATTTAGAAAAAAAAACTCCAGCCAAAACCTACCAAAAAAAAGGGTATCTATTGTCTCTTTGCCAACTATGTAAATTCAGGATATTACTTACTCAGCAAAGGAAAATGAGCATTTTAACTCTGATCAACTTCAGGAAGAACTTCCCATCTTTGAGAAATCAGCAGGCTAAATAAAGCCAGTAATTTTTTGATGCTATGTATAGGAGCAAGGTCAGATGAATGGTTAAGTAAGACACAATGTTAATTTTTGTTTTGGTTTGGTTTCTTCTTGCTTGACTTTTTTTCTCTTTTTCTTCTTTTAAAATAGGTGGTATTTTTTGCACCTTCTTTATTTTCTACTTAAAGGAGGTACTACTTTGTTAAATAAAGGAGACAAAGTACTTAATTACATTGTGAAGGACTTTATACAGTGGTAAATTGTCTTTCCTGTATGTCCTAACTACATCGATGACAGAGTCATAAACCACTGAAGCTGAACTGTGTTCAGTCATGTGTAAGCAAATAGACTTCTAAATAATTGGCAAGATAGAGTTATTTGAAGACCAGCAGAACATCAGCTTCCGTACAGCATTGATAGGAGCTGCTCCTGAGTGAACGCAGCTGACCATCTAAGTAATAAGAAGGTAGAAAATTAGACTGACAAAAGTACTGATTTAAACATAATAAAGGGAGCTGAAATTTCTGTGAAGATTCGACATGACTAATTATATACTTATAAAGTTAGTGTGGTAGATGCACCTATAAAACTCAATTTGATTGAAGATTGAGGTGTGTTAAAATATGTATTATAAACTCTGTGTTAGATCAACATTGGCATTCTTTTGGAACTGGGTTTTTTATATATAGAACTTGTTTTTTTGTAAATTAAGATAGTGACTCCATGTTGTTTTATCTGAAATAAGCACGAAGTTGTCTAATGACATAAGCTAAATTATAGTGTAATTAAAACTTGTATAATTCAAATTATATATGTTGTATTAGAAAAACTACAGAAAAATTATGAACTTTTTGTAGTTTACATAGATCCATAATGGTAAATCAGGATGGTTTTCGCACTGCTTTTTTATGAAGGATATTTTTGACCAGTAAAAAAATATGCAACTTCATTAATCTGCCCACACTTTGCTGCATTTACTTGGTTTATTTAAATAGACTAAGTATGTTGTATCTGTGATATAACAGAGCTATGACTTAATAGGAAACAAAACTTCCTCTTTTTCATGTCTGCTCATTGTGAGCCTGCTGAGGGAATCTGAAGCCAACATTTACGTGCAATGACTATGCAGAATTGTGTGTTTCATTTCTCAAGGAGAAAGATGAATGATTGCAGAAATTCTAGGATTGAGAGCTTAGTGCCCTGGGATGCATAGATGTGTTTTCTTTGATCTTTTTAGAGTTCAGTATAAGCAGTAATACAGAAGAGTGTTTCTTTACCTCTGTTTCTTACGTAATGCTTCTTTCTTGGTCTTAAAGCTTGAGTTTTCATTATTTGCAATGTTGCTTAAATAGTTCAGATAGGACTGGAACTAGAGATTGATATTCTGGTGTTCTGCTGCTGTTGGTAACTCTGGGAGCCTTCCTTTGAAGTTACAACAGAGATATGAAGTTACTATAGATTCCTCGTACTGTATTGGGATATCTACTTAGCATGCATTCCCAACAGTGATCAGAAGGGAAGGCTGGTGCTTTCATACTGTTAATGAAACTGAAAAAGCCAAACGCATTTAACTAATAGAGAACTAAAAATCCTTCATTTATTGATGCATATCTGAAAAACTATTAAAAAAAAAAGAAAAAAAGGAATGGATCATACATGGAAGTGGTTCAAGCCCTACTGGATAGCTTTAAATTAGACTTTATTTGGGAGATTATTAATTAAAGTATTGTCAAGTGTCTTTGTCAGTGCTATAGCTAATAACACACACAGGGCAGACAGCAGAGATGTAGCAAGTAAGAAAACACATGTAACCACAAAGACCCTTAGAGTCCTGCAGAATAGAAACTATATTAATGAAATATCCCAGGGAGGTTTGTTTCTTGGCTTTGGTTTGGGGATTTTTGTTTGTTTGTTTTTAATTGCTGAAACTCAGTTGTCTATATGAATAAACAATGAGAACAACTCTTAGCATACTTTTGGTTTGTGCCACTTAATAGTGTCATAAAGTCTGTGGGTTGTCAGAGCCACAGGATCATCCTACAACATGCTGTTTGAATGGGACTACCATGGTTTGGAGGATGACAGTGTTTAGTGTATGACTGAGGCCATTTCATTCCCATTAGCCTTAGTGCTAGGGGGAAGTCCCAAACAAGCTTAACTTAATAGTTTTAAGGCTGTACATATATTACTAAAGGTTTTTGCTCAGGCACACAGTCCCTGGCTTTTGGGTACTGTTTACAGTGTTTCAGACTACTCCCCTCTACTAGGTACTGATCGCATTGAAAACTGAAGTGACCCCTGATGCTATGAAGGTCCCTGCCTCTACCTCTATGACATATGGAGTTTGTTCAAGAGTTATTTGTTCTGTACCATCATGTTAGAGATGCCTGTGAACATGGACCTTGTACAACTAGCACTTTTTGCAGGAGACTGCTACTGTCCCACTACATTTGCTCTGCCATGTACTTGATGGTTGACTTTGCACTTTCAGAGAATAAGCCCTCAAATTGCCATTCACTTCAGATGGGAGATTGATCATTCCAGGAACTCTGGGATGAGTAATAAAAGGACAAATTAAGGTAATCAAATTGTTCTGGAAGACTTTATTAGCCATTGTGTAATGGAGAGTACACAAAAATGGTGATAAATCATACTAGATGCTGTTAGAGCTTGAATAAACTTAATTTCTGCATATGGAGGATTCTCTGTGAAGTTCTCTTCTAGAAGCAGATACTTGTCATAAACTCCTTTTCAGGAGTCAATAAAGAGAGAGTTTCAGAGAACGCTATCTAAAGAAACATTTGTTATCAGGGTTGTTCCAATTTAGGAAGTAGGAAGTGGTAGTGATCTCATGATCTTTAGAGCTGTCATTCAGATTATCTGTCCATGGATATTGTGCATTGACTACACTGCTGAATTCATATTCACATATTCAGGTTACATTTCTGACTAGTGCTAGAGCAATTGACAAGATTAATGTTGTCATATAGTGTTCCTCATAAAATTCTTATTTATGCATCAGCAAACTTAGTGCAACACCAAGGATTGTTCCTGAATTGAATTCTCATCTATACTGTCCATCTGTACAATGCAAGAATCTTTCAGAGTTCCTCAATATACGTGTAGGACTAGACTGTCATCTTCTGTTATCTGTGGATGTCAGCCTGCTTGGAATCAAATAACTTCCTTCACTGATCCTAGAACAAACTGTGGACTTCTACACAATTCAGGGTCTGTAGCGAATAACTTCACAGACCCACTTACCTTAAAGAACTGCAGAGACTGCCTGCCTCCTTAATTTTGTTTTTGAGCAATCCCTGCTCTGAGGATGTTGTTTCCACCTGGAGCAGTTATTTTCCATTCCTGTCACTGAAAGACCAAGTCCTTTCTAATTTCTGGAGTTATACACTAAAATAAATTGTTATTGTTCCTCCTTTTACCCAGGATACTTCATTAAGGGACAGAACTGGCAATTATGTGTTAGGAGCCAGCTGTTGTCTCATTCTTTTGGCAAAGTATATGAAAATTACTTGGAAAAGAGCTCTGAACTAGATATCCATAAATTTTGAGTATTCAGAATGATCTAGAATATTATGGGGAGATAGCTAGTGTCTGTGTCTCCTCATACTGTGGTGCAAGCTGCTGCTCCTGAGAAGTCAGTAAAAGTAAATTCAGGCAGACTCAGGGAAGCAGTGAATATGGAAGGGGAGAACAGTCAACCGAGTGCACTGCAGGATGCATTTTTAAACCTGTCAAAGTTCTCAATCTCCAAAGACAGATTAAACCAAGTACTAAATGTTAAATACAGGTAATGGCTGGAAAGTGAGTGCACCTTTGAGTGGAGAGCCATCCCTCTATGTTGTCATCTGCCACATGCTAGGCTGTTGCCTAAATAGCATCAGTGATCAGACAGGCTGCTGCAACATTGTGTGCCTCTTTAACATGCAGGTCGTCCAGTGGAGAGGTGTACCCTTATCAACTCGGTTGAGCTCAGCTGCCTAGCTGTGTATTCAGAGTTCCAAAATAAAGCAAAAGAATCAGGAAAATTACAATGGCTATTTGTGAAAGAAATCCTCACCTTTCAGGTGTTTCTCTGCTCCTGTCCCTGCATTGTAAAATGCCTTCATTTCCTTTCTATTCTGTGCCCATCTGACAGCAGCTGTACTGAAATGTACCCACAGAACAGGGTAAGATTCTAGTCCTCACTTCTCCCACCAGTGAAATCCATCCCAAGCAAAGCATTAGGCTGTAAGGTGGATTCATAAGCCAAAAACTGTTCTTGGCATTTGGTGCCTTCATTTCTTTTTGTTCTCTAAGTGTGGATTTGAAATGCTCTGTGCTACCATAGCACAAGCTGCCAAATCATTGCCTGAAAAGTTAAGAAGCTTATTCTGGCAGAGGTTAGTGTTCCTGCTTCTGAGCTAGCTTCAGATGTGGAGAATAAAATATTGCTCCTTTTAACCTGAAAGCGGAGATCCTTTGTCCTTGAGACATTTTTTACATGTTTTTTGTTTATTTGTTTGTTTTGATTTTTTTCATTGTTTTGTTTTTTGTTGGTTTGGTTTGGTTTTTTTGTTTGTGGGGTTTTTTTAATTTGTTTTCACACCAGTGGTCAAGGCTTGATTATGTTCTCTGTAACAGACAGGCTGTATCTCTTTGAGATGTACTCAGAATTCAATACATGTCTTTTGGAAGGAAACTTCTGCCTCCTTGTCAAGATGAAGTTTCATTTTTTACAAAAATAAATTCCTGGAGTGTGTAGCATGATGAGCAGGACCTATAGTCTGGAAGCAAACATAGGTATTGAAGTCCATTGACTAAAAGAATTAAGGGAAACTAAGGCCTTATATGTGAAATGAGCTTTTGGGAATAATTCTTATCATCTCACAGCCTGTTTTGTGTATGAGTGCAGGATTTTTGCTCTTTGAACTTTAGTTAGTAAATGCTATTTAAATTTGTGTGGTTTTGAGATAACTTTTATCATGTTTTGGGTTTTTTTCTTTGTTTCTTTTAACCCATGAGTTTGTTTTCCTCTATATGTAATACTAGGCTTAAAATTTCCAGATACAATGTCTGTATAGTAGTTGAATAATTGGTAGCATAATTACTAATACTAATAATTACTTTTCCCCTGACTAGGAGATGAAAAAATAACACATCATGGATTGTTTTGGCTAATATACTTTTCTCATATTTAGCCAGACATTTGCAAGACGTTTTCTGCTCAGGTGGGATTTTAATTTATTAATAGCATTTCCTTATCACTCTGCAATGTTGTAAATTTCCATGCCATTTAAATACAGTGGACTTTGGTAGTACTGACAAATGATGATGTGAATAGGCCAGGTTACTCTACTTACTCAAAAATACAGCATGATTAGGGTGTAAATAATTGCATGGTATTTTAAAAACAAAATTATTTTAGAATAATTTTCATATTGCTGCGAAGGAAGATTTTCCATTCTTGGCAAGCTGCATATTTTTTTTATGGGTCTGGAATAATTTATTAAATTGTTTTATACATAATAGTACTTAAATATAAATTTCCTATAAAAGTTGCATTTTAAATGACAAATTTCATAATTTTTGAAGTCATGCTTGGAAATGAAGAATCAAAAACTAGCAATATAGCTAGCAATGCAATTGACCATTTAATCAAAATTTAATTTTATATGTCTGAATCTAGTGAATACTTTTATGATTTACTTTAAATGTTTTTTAGAGATTATTTCATAGAGATGTAAATTGCAATTACTTTTAAAAAAATATTTTAGGTCCCCTGTGTGCGGAGGAGATAAAATAATTAATCCTTTCCAAGAGTTGAATTTTATCCCCAAGGATTAAAAAACATGTTGTATGCTCAGAAAGTTGATCTGTTCCAATCTGTACACTCAATTAACTTTAGGAGGGAGGAGGATTGAAGTTGTTCAGGAAAGAAAAAATTTTCTAGTACGGAAAAATAAAATTCCTAGTCATACGGTATAACTTCTTATTTCCCTTCCTCCCTTCCTCCCTTCCTCCCTTCCTCCCTTCCTCCCTTCCTCCCTTCCTCNCTCGATACCAAAATGTCTGCCAAAACTGAAGTGATTCATCAGCACCCTCAAGTAAACACATTTTAGGATCATGCATGCATTTGGGGTTAATTTCTATTTGATTTAGGTTTTGGATGTTAATATGTGAGATTAATAGTTTGATAATAGGAAATGGGCAGATCCTAAGTTTTTTTTTGTTTTTCTCAAATTCGGTGTCGTTATCTGTTTGTGTAGGAGCCTACTCCCTGTTAGGATAGTACTTATTTGTTTATTTGAATATTTACATCAAAAAGTGAACTGCCATTCTGAATTTCCACTGATGCCAAACTGGACTTCTGTAAGCCTTTGAAACAGCCCCTCACAGCATCCTTCTGTCTAAGTTGTAGGAATTGATTGGATAGTCATATCCAGGGCACAGTGGACAATGACTCAGAGTCATGATGACAAGTGATGTCCCTTAGGGGTCTGTACTGGGACCAGTGCTATTTAATACCTTCATTAATGGCATAGACAAAGAGGTTGAGTGCATCATCAAGTTTTCAGACAACATCAAGCTGAGTGGCGGGGTTGACACACCTGAAGGATAGGATGCCACGCAGAGGGACCCAGACAAACTTTAGAGTGGGCACATAAAAATCTCATTCATTTTAACAACATCAAATGCAGGGTGCTGCACCTGGACTGGGCAAGCTCTGGTATCAATATGGGCTGGGAGATGAACAGCTGGGGAGCAGCCCTGCCAAGAAGGATTTAGAGGTGCTGGTGGATGAGAAGCTGGACATGAGCTGACAATGTGCACTTGCACCTCAGAAAGCCAGTTGTATCCTGGGCTGCACCAAAAGCAACCTGGCCAGGAGGTTGAGGGAGATGTTTCTGCCGCTCTGCTCTGCTCTGGTGAGACCCTACCTGGAGTGCTGCATCCAGCTCTGGGGCCCCCAGCACAGTAAAGACATTGACTTTTCCAGAGAAAGGTCACCAAGATGGTTAGAGGGATGGAGCAGCTCTTCTATGAAGAAAGGCTGAGTGAGCTGAGGTTATTCAGCCTGGAGAAGAGATGGCTCAGAGGTGACCTAATTGGAACCTTCCAGTACATGAAAGGAGCCTGCAAGACACTGAAGGAGACTTGGTTTAGATTAGATAATAGAATAAATTCCTTCCTATGGGGGTGCTGAAGCAATGGAACAAGTTTGACCCATCACTGGGGGTGTTTAAGACTGGATTGGGTGGAGCCCTGAGCAACCTGGTCTAGTGAAAGGTGTCCCTGAGCAAGGCAGGAGTGTTGGAACTAGATGATCTGCAATGTCCCTTCCAATCCAGACTATACTATGATTCTTGGTAAACACAGTCAGCTATATAATGCCTGTCTTCCTCACTTGAAATTGATCAATGTGATCTGCAGCAAATAATTAATAGAAAATTAAAAAGTTTGATCGGGATAAACCTCTGCAAAGTGAATACATTGTGTCCTGTTTTCTTTTCTGAAAACATCTTACCTTAATGAAAAGTATGGAAGATGATAGAATATTGAATTTATCTTTTAAGACAGAGGTCATGATTAAAACCTTACCATTGTTTTAGAAATCAGCTGGAGGCTAAGAAATTTTCTGCTACAGGGAAAATACTTTTTTACAGCATTCTTCATTGACTGATATTCATGGATAGACATAAGAGGTGATTTTACACGCTATGTCATTACCAGGACTTGACAGTAACGGACAGAACTGATCATCAGAATTGAATCCAAAGAGTGTTTCATCACCTGAAATCTGAGAATTCTCATAATTTGAGTACTGTGGGAGCAGATGCACTGAATTCATATCAACAAATAAAAATATCAGCAGTGTCTCAGTAAGTCAAATGGAGGTGCTCTTTTTGTAGCTGAAAACAAGAAATAGAGGTTCAGAGAGTGGTTCATCTCCTTCACAAGTACATGACTAAAACAAGGCAGGTGAAAACTGCTCTAACGCCTCATATTTCTCTCTGTGGACTGTAAAAGGAGATTGGATGATTAGTTCATTTGGCTACCTGGCAAATGCCTAAGACTTGGAAATATTAATGATAAGCAAGAGCAAAAAGCATTTATAGCAATTGGAAGTGTAGTACCTTTATATAAGGTTTTTTAAGTCTTCTCCAAAAAGGGAATTTCTTGTAGTCATAATTGTAAGCAATTCACCTACTATACAAAATCTAAAAATATTATCTTGATGCCTTTTATTGCCTTTTTTTTTTTTAGAAAATGAGACCTAATAGAGAACTGGTTAGCTTATGGAAATAATTCCATTCAACAACACTTCAAAACTGCAGCACAACTGATCAAGACATATGAAACAGAAGTGTTAAAATGTTAAAACTTGATTACAAAGAATCAATTGTAGCCTTTGTTTCTAATTCATTGACACTTCCCGTGACTTCACCAGAACACTCTTACTCGCAGCTATCTTAGTAATGTTGAAGGATCTTGGAGTGAATAGATAAGTGTGTAATTACGGAAGAGAAAACAAAATACTGTGCACCTGACGTAAAATGGTATTATAATGTGTTACAAATCTGAGTTAAAATTTGTTGCTTATGCACAGAGCAAATGAGCACCTACTGAGTAGTCCCACCACAAGTCCTGTGTAGTGGACAATAGCTGTGGTAGTCTGATTCCTGTGATACACACTGACATTAATATCATCCAAGGGTGATCAAATATGCAGTTATTTCCTGTAAATAAAAGTAATTCTAAACTGTAGTAAATTGTGTAGAAGATAGAATAAAAGTAAAATAAAAGATTGAAAAATAATAAGAAATCTGTCCCTGAACTTGGAAAAACGTTTAACAAAAGAATAAGAATGTCAGGGAATTTTTATATATTATCTCTACTTCACGTTTGCTAATGAGGTAATAAAATTAATGCATTCATTATGAGAATGCATGGTGAAGATGGGCATTTTAATTTCTGCATAAGGAATGCACATAAAATTTGTCACAAATGAAGCTATAATTAAGAATAACAATTAGAATACATAAAAGTTATTTTGATTGGTTTTTCCTCCTTTTTTCATCTTCATTAAATGCAAAAAAAGATTTAAAACTCTGCGTAATTTGTTTTTCTTAGGCTGAAGCACTTGTGCAAGCTTTTTATTGCATAAAAATATAAGGGGAAGGTGAACTGAAGAAGCAATAATATTAATGCCCTCTTGAATATCCTATCAAACTTTTTAAAATAGATGCTTGGATCTTCTAATTGCCAATATGAAACTGTCTGAAGATTGTATATACAGACCTTCTTAATGCTTTCTTTTTTAAACTCTGACCATGCAAAACACTTGATATCCAAGAGGAATTTGCATAAAAATGTCATAGCATGCTTCTGAGAAAGTGAATGCAGCCCTCGTGGACAAATTTATGAAGGTATCTTGATGTTTAAAAAGAAGATAAAAGACTGGAAAATATTTAGATGGATTAAAAATTTATCTATAATTGAAACTGAAAGAATGAAGAACAATGAACTCTTTAACTCATTCTGAGTGTGCTTTTCTAGCTCTTATTATAGATATATTAAGTAGTAAATTAGTATTTCTGAATTTATTTTAAAATAAGTCGAGCTCTAATATGTTCATATCCTCAGATATTCCAGAAGCCATTAAATATTTGCATCCTCTATTAATGTGTGCAGCAGAAATGTGTTCACACTTTTCCATAAAAAAATGAAGGAACTTCAAAATGGCCATGGTGATTGCATAAAGAAAGACATAATTTATAGACAAGGTAATAACTTTTATTGGTTTAATCCTACTATTTCCCAACTAGTACCCTACCAGGACTAGTCTTTCCTAAAGTTGACAGAAAATATCTTCAGTTGGAAAACAAATAGATTGATGTGGCTTCAACTGTTTCCTTTGGGCTCTTCTCCTATGGGTAGCTACATTCAAGTGATAAAAAGCCAAACTATGATACTGTTACCTTTTTCCAAAATGTTGGCGATTCTTTCAGTGTTTACATCACTTTGCAAATGATAGCTGGATCCATTTTATAGGGCCAGACATGTTTTTGAGCTCATTATTGAAAAATAAATAGCACATAAGAAAAGGACATTTAGAATATAATTTTTTAAATTTTGTATACGCTTCTTAGTCCATCTACTTTTCACAGGTCTTTTGCACATTTTTAATTTTATTCATTCTGGTACTGGAATAGTCAGTTTTAACCTGAAAACAAGTATCTTTTGATTGCTCTCACTTGACACAGTGAAACCATCTTCCAGATAGTAGATTGTGTGTTCACCTAGTCATTATCTGCAAGCATGCAGCGAATGTGGGATTGTCATTGATAAATATATGGGTCATCTAAGAATCTGCTGCTGAGTCTGACTTTCGACCACATTGCATAAAGATGAGGTGGAAAGAAATTTTGAACAACTGTCCAATAGCATTAAGAGAAACTCATGTGACCTTAATAGAAGCATAAAAATAAGTAGAGGAAAACCACTGAAATTAGGCTGTGCTCGTGATCTGAGGCTCTAACCTTTGCAAAAGGATGCATTATAACTACATCTAGTAAACTATGACTTCAGTTTCCATCTTAAATTAAAAGCTCCAATACAATGAAAGTAGAAATTATCAAATGTGCAGTGTTAATGTTACTGTATTTTGGGTTTGGTATTACGATATAAAGCAGCTTTTCATTTCAATGGTATACTGCTGTGAAATTGACTGGTTTAGAACTCCTTAGTTACACAATGCAACTATTAAGATATGTTTGGGGTGGTTTTGTGACAACAAATGCAAAGTTTGCGTGGGAAAATTTTGCGTTTATCCAACTGTTGAACTATATCACTCTGAAGAGAAAGATCAATATAACCTTAATCCTATTGTAGTTTGAGATGTTTTTTTCTGTGCACAGCAAAATAAAATCAGAAGGTTTTTTTGCTATTTATATTATATTTGCACTTTTTATTTTCCTGGATTTTCCCTGTTTTATAAGACATCCTTGTAATCTTTAATTTATAGGTTTTTTAAGTTATTAATGTAAGAGATTTATAAGATACTAATGAAAGAAAACCTAATAAATTTGGTTTGAGTGGAGCATTATTTAAAGAATTACATATTCCTCACTAAAATAAAAAAATAAAGTTTATTTTATTCTATTCTACCTTTTGTTAATTAAAAAGAGCATTAGTCTGCAAGGGAAAGATACTTGCTTGAGAAACTACAGAATTAAATAAAATTATAAGTATTAATGGAAGATTAGTATTGTGCATGAATGTATGTACTTTTCACTATATAAATTATTTTAGAAGAACTATATTCTTTGGGAAGCCTGTGTCTTGGTTTAAGCTGGCAAAATGTCAACTGCTCAATACCAAGTCAGAGCCTTTCTCCCCTCATCGAGAAAAGGGAGAAAGGGAAAAAAAACTCTCTAACTACGTTTTTACTTAAACTAGCTACGTATATTTATACAGAAAAGAGAAGAGTAAAACTACAATTATAACATACTTACACAAGCTAGGAATAAGAAAAAATAACTTCCCCACTCCCCAGTGAAAACAGATTCTATCACTGTAGTTTTATAAGCACCCCAAAAGGCACCCAGCAAAGAACAGAAAGAGTAACAACGAGATGTTTCTACTTCCGTGAACTCAAACAAAATGCAAGTAGCAGCAGCAAGAGCAGCAGGGCCTACTCCAACAAGACAGGAGCTGCACCATGTCCGTCTTGCACTCCGGCCATGATGGAACTGACTAACCACTCGCACACACCGGCTTTTACGCCTTATGAGATGATGTCGTAATATGGTATGGAATACAATACTATTAGCTAGAAGAAGTCAGCTGTCAGCTCAGCCCAGCTCAAGTCAGCTGACAAATCCATGCCTAGTCTGAACTTTAAAACTTAAATTTAGGCCCACCTGGCTAAACCCATAACAGCCTGCCATATTTTACTTATATAAAATTAATTCCAAAGTCATTGCACAAATAAGCAACACAAAGTTGAAAGATGGTAAGCCTTATTTTGAAGGTATGTGATCACAGCACCAAGCCTGCCAGAGTTCAAGAAGCATTTGGATGATACTGTCAGGCGCATGGTGTGACTCTTGGGGATGGTCCTGTGCAGGGCTAAGAGTTGGACTCCATGGTCCTTGTGGGTCCCTTCAAACTCAGCATATTCTGTGATTCTGTGATTTATGGGTTTATTCATACTATACCAGGCAGTTATTTCATTCTTTTCTGGGAAGTAAATGGTTGTGATGTTTACTCTGTTCCAGTAAAGATAATGCAGGTTTTTTTTTTTTTTAAAAAAAGAAAAAGAAATTCCCCCCAAAACCCCTCCACAGTCTGGTTGATATTCCTAAGCCTTCTCTTCCTTTCCACACTGTATAGTCTCTTTGTATGCCTGTTATATAGTTGAATTAATAGTAGTTTAAAAAGAAATGTTTCTAATACTGTGATGTTCAGGTCTCTGAGGTGTTCAGTCAGGGAGACTGATCTTCCTTTTCTTCACTTTTTCTGTAGAGTTACTTATATAGAGCTATGGTTATTTATTAAAATATATTTTGATACTGCATAATTTGTTAATACCAAATAAATAAGTTTGCATGTGTTACCACTCTGGGTTTTTTTAGGGTGCCTAGAATTGAAAGAAGACACCATTGAAAATCTTCTAGCAGCTGCCTGCCTCCTCCAGCTCCCACAAGTAGTAGAGGTTTGCTGCCATTTTCTAATGAAGCTTTTGCACCCATCCAACTGTTTGGGAATACGATCATTTGCTGATGCACAAGGATGCACAGAGCTTATGAAGGTGGCTCACAACTACACCATGGTAAGGCATTTTTGGAGTATCTAAATTACAATCTTCTGAATCCTATATATCCTCTATAAGTAAAAATACCTTGTTTGGTTTTGGTTTTAAATTATTCTGTCGTTCCATGGAACTTTATTCATAAGCGGTCCTTTTTAATCCATAGAAATGGTGATTCTTATTAACTTCAGTGAAGTGATAAGAATTAGCCTTCTATGATGGATGTATGGTCTGCTGTGTCAGAATAGTCTATATCTTATTTAGATTCATGATCACATACAGGTGATAATAGTAAAAGTGTAAATCATTAGAATACTTTTTAATCATTTTCTTTTAGTTTAGCTTTAGGGAAGCTTTGTAATTGTTGTTGTGCATGGGAAGAATATCAAGAGTTTTGATGGTTTGAGAGGGTGTTCTCCCAAGAATTACCCCTCCTTTTTTTCATCTGTGAAACAGATTAACACAGAGTTCTAGAAATAAAAAAAATTATCTGGCTATATTTAATTTATTTCTAGTTACATCTGACAGAACAAGTATGGCACTATATTTAAAATTAATCGGAATCAATGAAGCAAAAATATGCTACTTATTGAGAAATTACATCGTATTGGTAGCCATTTGATTCTACATATTTTGACAAAATTAAAAACATCTGGCTCATGAAATTAAACTTGCATAAAGAGTTGATTGTATATCATTTATGAGAAACAATGGTCCCTTAAGGTCTATTTTGAAGTCGTTATCGAAGTAATAGAGGATATTTCAATTAATCTGCTTCTCTTGTTCAGTTATGTGCTTATTTTATTTATTCTTTTCAGTAGCTAATAACATGTTGTAATTCACAGGTTTAACTGTGTTTTTCTTACCACTACACTTCGGTTAGCTATACTCATTTTACATTTCTGGAGTTAGTTCTGTGGTTTCTCTGTATTTAGTCATTAAAATTGTAGTTTTCCAAGTCCAAGCTAGTCAGTTTAACCTTCATCTGCCAGTGGAGAGAAATAAGCTGTCAGAGCCGCATTCATCTGATCTAATTTAGAATGAGATTGCATTGAAATTAAACGCATATGTTTTGAAAGAATTCAACCTTTTTACCAGTATTTTTTTCTATATTTTTATATTACTTTCATATTTTCAGTTTTAGTATGGTTTTTTTGTAAATGAAAAGCAGTATAATGAACAATGGAAAAAAAGAGAAACATTGATTTAAAAAACCCTCTTGCTATTCTTTAGAACAACTTACTGAAATATTTTTTGGTGAATGAAATAACTTACTGTAATACATTTGAAGACTTGGGACTAATACATATCTGATGTATCACAAAGCCCACAAAGGTTTGTGCCCATTTCTAAAATATTAGGTATATAATCTATTACACTTTTTAATGCTCAGATCTATAATCTGAATTATGTGTAATGGACAAATCACCAACAAAAGATGGCAGATCAAAAATGAAGTCAGTTTTAATTAATACTCAAGCTCTGATTTAGCTGCAATGACATTTGCAAGCATGCACAGTAGTCACACTTTCTCCTTGCTTGAAAAACAAATACAGCTACTTAGCAATGAAATTAAAATATTTTCTCTAACCCAATGAAAACATAACTTTAACATATAAGCTTCATAGCACATGATATTTTCATAGGCATTGTGTTACTTCATTTAGGTGTGAGTCAGCTCATATGTATTTGACTCACTGTTTTGTGTTAAAGGGTGTGGAAGACCAGTTGGGGCTGGGAGAAGAGTGCCTTATTGCCTGTCTTGAGTGCAGCACTCTCAGTCGGGGGAATCTAGATAAGAGAAAAGTGATTAATTCTTCTACATGGATACATAGCTTGGATAAACTTCTACAGTGCAGGGAAGATACCCTGGAGAATGTGATAGAGGAACAGCAAACAGAGACCTTGCGATGGGAAGAAAGGATAGGAAAGTGATGAGCACAGGCAAAGAGTAGCTGCATAGTCTCTGAGGTGACAGAAAGCATTATTTTTTTCCTTCAGGTCCCAGGAAATTAGTATGAACTGTGATGAGAGTAAACATAAAGTAGGGCAAGAAGGAGTTTGTTAACAAACTCCTCCTTATGCAGAGGATTCGAGGGGAAGCCCTCTTTAAAAACAAAATGCCATAATCACATTTCTTTTAAAAAAAGTTCTCATGCCTTCAAAAGAACTTCAAGGTCCTTTATTTAAAGCTTTTCAGGGTTCTTTCTTTAAGAGTTGCAAGTGATGTATCTCAAATTCTGGCTCTGTGAATCCTCCTTCAAGGTGTCATTGCAAAAGCTTGTTGTGAGTAGGAAGCAATAGTACTCCCTTAACTCTGGCATATTATGCAATTGTTTGCTTGCAAAAAATTATCATTCTTTGAAAGATACAGAAAATAAAAAGCTTAAGAAGTTTCTGATGTGCAAGCATGATATGCATTCATATTCATATTCATGAATGCAGCTTTCAAAGTTTCAGGGTTTCAGCTTTCTAAAGAAAAAATAATTTTTGTCTTTGAAAATGTGAAATGTGTAACAAGTGAATTGAATTTTTCCTTAGCTTATTGTCTGAAATATTTACTTAAATTACTAATTAATAGTGGAATTTTTAGGAAATTAACACCTCTGATGTAGGAAAAGCACTTACTGGGAGAAAACTTGGGTGGAGGGGAAACTGACAGCATTTGAGAGAACTCTAATGGCTTTTGAACAGTGAAATAATATGATTTCTTTTTGCACTTTTCCAAATCATTGGGAAGATTGAGTTACTTTCAGAATATTTAGCACTATACTGCCAAAGTATTTTAGTAATGTATCAGTTCAGTTAATACGAATTTATAGCTGACTGAACAGCCAGTTCTAGAGTGCTAATCATCATAGCTTTTTTTAATAGAATACAAATAAAAAAGGTAAATGAAGTAAATAGATTTGTCCCCAAAGTAAATAAAAATTTGGGCAATGACTGTAATTATCTACCGTTCATCTTGTTCTTAGCATCTACAAATATATCTACAGTAAGCACAAGGAATTCCTTTTGACCCTGCTGTATATCTCTTCAGCCAAGAGCTGCCAACCCCCAAAATAATACTCTTTATTCAACTAACCATAACATTTCAATACAGATAGCCCTAATCAGAAATAAATGTGCTGTACCATAAAATTTTTTGAGATAAAAATACTTAAAGAAACGATAGTTCTACCCTGATAGCAAAGGGAGAGAAAGACAAAGTTTTTCAAATAATCTTGCAAAAATGGATTTGTAGATGTGGCTTATGTGATAGAACGTAATAATTTTAATATGTGAATCAAGTTAAATCTCATTTTTAATAACTTTGCCTCATAGTTAATTACATAGTTGAAATTAAATATTCATTGATTCATTAAAATAAAAAACCAATAAAATAATAGCTCTCTTCCAGCATTGTACCTGGCAAATGTCTTACGGCTTTTCTCCACCAATCACTTTTAAGTAGAAAGTCATCTGCAATTGTTTTTTCAATAGCATTTTAATGAAAATCGATATATTTCCATGGAATGGGTTTTCTGCATTGAATCTCCATATATGTTTTATTTTTCATTTTTCAAAAGAAATTTCCTTGCCTAATGTCCAAGTCTAAATTACTTTGTTGTTCATTAAACAGAAAAAAGAAATTATATACATACATATATATAATCAACTTGCTTTGTGCTTCCACATAGCGTGTTATGAGGGCAAGACATTTGAGCTTGGAAATTTCCTTATGTTGAAGAAGAAGTACTCCTAAAGAGCAGACTACTAAATTTAAGAATCATGTTGACTTCAGGATATATATCGTTTCCAACACATTTTCTGTCATATTCAATAACGTCTATTTCCCTCAGCCATGAAATCTGTGCAAGAGATATGTCGAGATCAATTCAAATGTGACAAGCTTTTTTTCAAATGTAGTCATGCTCAGTATGGAGAAAGTACCTAATGGAAGTAAAATTCATTAACTATACACTCATATATCCCTTTCCATGAGCGCAGTTACAATATCCCTGGTATTTACTGAGTCCTCAGTATCAAATATCAAATTATTGTTTTGAAAGGCAAAATCTAATTGAGGAACAAAAAATACCTTTTAGAAATGGAACTTGGATAGTAAGGTTTTAAGTGAAAGTGTTAGGAGGAAGAAGTTAATTTGGTAAAAATGTAAATTTTCATTGGTTTCTTTTATAGGCACATCAGATTTAATGTGGTTTGTTTTATTTCTGAGGTATTAAATCACCTTGCCAGAGTTTTATTGTGTGATTTTTAATTTTCATTTTTCTTTTATTTCTAATGAAACTGCTAATTTAAATGGCAGCACAAATATCCATGTCTCTTGATTCAAGACTTCTGTACTTCTTAATTACAATCTGGGTTGTTACCAGCTTGACAATTTCTGAAAACTTTCAATCTGCAACTCCATATGTCTGATAAGTTTAATTTTCTAATTTATTGCCAGAATTGCATGATAGTAGAGTAAAATGCATGTGAGATGTCTTAAAAAAATGAAAGAGCAGCAAAATGAAACATATCAATAAGCTAAAGCAGATTATTTCTTCTGGCAAGTGTTCTAAGTGACGGTTCTTTATTTTTCTAGTTAGAAGAGGGTTCATATGTAAGTAAGCTAACCTCTAAAGTCACAATTTATCAGCTTGACATGCTTGTCTGGAATAAAAGTCATACTATATGGACTTACCTGTCTCTAGAAAGCATAATAAAGTCTAATTTAAACTGTGATTGTCACCTTGTTGGAATGAAACTATTTTTAGAGTACATAATATTTTAAAAGTTCCTCTATTTTGAACCATTGTATGTTTATTGGTGAAAGTTTGTAATAAACCATGCTAGATTAATGGGCTCTGTGGCCTTAATGTACCGTTAGCCCTTCTCAAAACAACTGCTTTTCTATTTGGGTAAATACTGAGAGACAAAAAGTAAGTAATATTTTTCCTTAAGATAATTGCAGCTTGGTTTTAAAGCATAGGGTATTATTAAAAAAAAATCATATTTTGTATGGTTTGGAATACAAATGTAATTTGTTTTCTCTCTCCCTGTAAGGACCATGATTCTGCTTTGTGCTACAACATATAGATAATGTTTAGAAATTAAGAGTGTTAGATTTAAAGATAGGGTACCAGTTTCTTCATCTCATTATCATGCCATTTGACTGAAGACTGATTGCTTCAAGAAGAAACTTGAAATACCTCACAGATATAACTATTTAATCTGTCAGTGCTTCACCTCTCAGGAAACTTCACTTAAACCTCAGTGATCATTTTGCATCTTGAAACTGCAGTTTGAGAGTTGAAATGATAGAGCTTGTTCCACATTTTTATTTCATCATATTTCAAGATGAGCTACTAAACATAAACTTGGAAAATCTTCAGATTACTTTGATGCACTGAGCAGAAGAATGATTATAAGTAAAATTTCCTTGACCTGAAGAACATAACTGAATAAAGTAATTGATGTGTCTGTAACCCAGTCATAATGTTAGCAATATAAAGGACATTAACATACGTTACAGTTACAAGCCTGGGAGATGCAGAATGTTTGCAAGTGCCTTTGAATGAAGTGTTAGAAGGTGTTTAGTTTCTCAGAAATGCAGTTCTGTGCTTTTCAGTGCAAGGGTCATTAGTCCCAGCACAGCAAAACATTACTCAAACTTCATTACAAGAACATAAATAATCTCAGTGACATGACTCTATATGGACTCTCTTACTTACTGAGAATTCTGATTGTATTGCAGATGGAGCAACCATTTCATTTATGTGAAGTATTTGCCTTATGCAAATGTGTTAATGGTCTTTCAGTGATCATGTTATTGGTTATGTTTATTATCTAAGTTACAAAATTTCACAGTTAGGGCTTGGTGGGATGCAGTGGGTAAGGAGTGATGTATAAAACCTTTCCTATCCTGTTCCATTTAGAACAGTTCCTCCTGAAGATTAGTGAAATAGTGTAACATTACTCCATATTCATATTAAGGGAAATATTATTGAGATACTGATGGATGGTGATAACAGTCATTAATGAGTTGTGGTTGCAGATTCAGACATCAGGGCTTTATTTCAGTGTTAATATGGCATTAACTAAGGTTAGATAAAAACTGAGGCAAGACACTTCCTAGTACTGTAATTTAGCACTTCTTCAGTGTTGTAGTAGGAATGGTATTCCCCTATTTAGTGTTCCCACTAAATCACTCCAAACCATGTCTTGCTCGCTCACTTCTCTTTCCCCTCCCCCTCCCTCTATAGTGAGAGGAAAGAGAAAAGGGGAGGTGGTTGGAGAGGAGAATTGGAAGCACAAAAGGTAAAGATCATGGGTTAAGAATAATTTACTGGAAACAGCAATGGAATAAGAAAATGAACAGTAACAACAACAATACTAATGACAAAGTGTACAAGAAAGAAGTGAAAAATTCACACATTCACCACAGTGAAAGCCCCCAACACCACCTGACTGCTCTCTCTGTCACACTGCCCGACCCACAAGGCAACTCTTCCAAAGTCTCCAGAAAATGACCTGAGGTAGTATAGAATACCCTTGGAGTCCTAGCCATGCTCTCTTCTGACTACTGCAAAAATTAACTCTGTCCTGGCCAGAACCAGGACATTTAGCACATGCTGCTTAACTTGATTTATGTACAAGGTCATCAGTTGGCTCTCTACTATTTAACATAGCTGACCAGATGACACTCAATATATATTGATCAGGTAACAGTTTTCTTAACTTCATATTGTACTTCGTTTTGACCACTTTGACCTCATCACCACATTGGTGACATAAGAGCAAATAGATAATGAGATGAAGTGAAGGCTGACTGGACAGACAGGCTCAGAGGCTTGTGATCTGTAGTAAAAAGCCCAGCAGCTGACCAGTAAATAGTGACATCCCTCACAGATTATTTCTGAGCCCAATACTGTCTAGCAACATTTTTAATTATCTGGATGGAATTCTCAGCAAGTTTCCAGATGTCATGAAACTGATAGGGAGAGATGATCCATATGTCTGAAGACAAGGCTGCTATTCAGTGGGCACACTGGAACAATAGGCTGAAATCGTAGAATTAGAGAATCATTATGGTTGGAAATACCCTCCAAGATCAAGTCCAGCCTTCAACTGAATGCCACCATATCCACTAAACTATTTAACAAAGTTACACTTCACTTGTTTTTTGAAGACTTCCAGGGATAGTGACTCCACCAGTTCACTGGGGAACCCATTCCAATGCTTAACCACTCTTTCAGTGAGTATTTTTTTCCCAATATCCAACCTGAACATCTCTTGGTACAACTTGAGGCTGTTTTCTTCCCCTTCTCTTATCACTAGTTGGCTGGGAGAAGAGGTCAAGCCCCACCTCAACACAAGCCCCTTTCAGGAAATTGTGGAGAGCAATAAGGTCTCCCCTGAGCCTTCTTTTCAGCAGGCTAAACCACCTCAGATACCTCAGTCACCCTTCACAGGATTTATGTTTGATACCCTTCACCAGCTTTGTTGCATTCCAGCCACTCATCCCCAAGGCTGCATGAGGTTGTTGTCACCCAAGTACAGGACCTGGCTCTTTGTTTTGTTGAACCTCATACCACGGGCCTTAGCCCATTGATCAAGCCTTTCCAGATCCCTCAAGCAGAGCTTTCCTACCCTGCAGCAGACAGACACTCCTGCCCAACCCTGCAGACTGACTGGGCATACACTCATCTCCTCATCCAGATCATCAGTAAAGGTAATTAAACAGAACTGGTTCCAAAACTGAGAAACACTATGAAGTTCACCAAAGGGAGATGTAAAATCCTGCAGTTTGGCAACAAATAACCCTATGCAATGGTACAAGCTGGGGAGCAACTGTCTAGGAAGCAGCTCTGCAGAATAGGACACCCTGGCAGCAAGAAGGCCATCAGCATCCTGGGGTGTATTAGTGAGAGTGAACAAGTTTGGCACCCATGAGACCACATACAAAGTGCTGTATCTCCTTTGGTGTTCGTTAGTAGAAGAGAGGCATGGATATAATGGAGTCAGTCCATTGGAGATCACCATGCCGATTGGATGCTGGAGCACCCAGCACATGAGGGAAGTCTGGGGAAGCTGGGCCTGATGAACCTAGTGTGCTGAGGGAGAACTTACTGCTCTCTGCAGCTACATGATTGGGCAATACAGGCCAAAAGGTGCCAGACTGATGTTGGAGGTGAAGACTGATAGGCAACAGAAACAAATTAGAATATAGAAAATCCCAACTGGATTTTTTTTAAACAGTTGGAGGAGTTAAATACAGGGAAGGCAACAACCAACTGAATTTTTGGGATCTGTTCTTGACTGAAAATGTTGCTGAGTAACCTGAGCTTGTTAAAACATGCATTGAGCAGGGAGTGTGACCTGATGAGGTCACTTTGAAATAAAATTATTCTATAAGGCTATTAAATACATTTCCTGTACGTTTTCAGTGGTCTCAGATATGAACTGTGTATCCAGGGATCACATGAAGCAAGTCAGATTTTTTTTTTAATTTTTTTTTTTAACTTTACATTTCAAGCAATGTGAAACAGATGGGTTTACCAGAGCTAGCATTTAATTAACTTTTATCAGCAATAAGTTATTGGTAGCATGTTAGCAACAAGCTAACAGTAACACATTGATATTTTAAAACATTCTGCAATTTTCTTATGCTCCTAGTAGTAGCTTGGAGCAAAAAGTTTAATTACATCTCTACTTAAAATGCCTCCTAGATCTACATAGAATGCTAATTAAAAAAAACAGATCCCTTCACTTGACTATTTAAATTTTGATTTTTAAAATTGTTATTTTGACACTTCAACTGTTCGGTTTGGTGAGGTTTTTTGTAAGATCCTTTCTCTCTCTAGTATCCCTTGGACAAGTAAAATTAAATTGAAAGTATTTAAAAGAAACCAGAATAATTGAAAAAATTGTATTATCAGAGATACAGAGATTAAAAAGAAAAATCATTTTGGAACTGACTGTGTCAGTTACACCTGACCAGGAAGTATATTTTTGAGGTTTACAATTTTCTCTGTTTTTCCATTTAAAGCCAAACTAGTGATACACAAAAGTCAACAACTGCAACAGTGTAAACACAAACAAGAATCCCCAAATGCTTGTAACGTTCAAACAAACCACAAAATTTGATCTTTATGTACAAAACTAAACTTAGACTAGTTTACTTCTCTTGAAAGGATATCTTGAAGTATTTCAGTAAGTTTTTTTTCTTTTTTTAAATCATGACAATAAACTATTGTGACTATTATTATGACTCCTACATTTCTTTTAAATTTTTTCTTCTTCTTTGAGAAGAAATCGCACTTCATAGATCATTTTTCTCACTCAGTATTTTTAAGATTCTTGTTTGAAAGTCATAATCAGCACTTGGCACTTTTTTCCTAAGTTCTCCTTAGTACTGCTGTGACATAGCATGTTACAGTACCACTCCATCAAGACACAGTAGGAGAAGAGGAAGGTAAGAGCATTTCAAGAACTAGCATATGGACAGCAAGATAATGAATAGGAAATAGAAAACAACTGCTGATATAAAATGCTGTGAAATCTACAGGAAAATAGTTAAGCAAATAGTCTATAGTGAATTAATCACAATTTGATGGCTTCTTAATCATCAGGAATTTCAATTTGGGTGCCGAAATGCCACATTAAAAAGGTTAGTATGGCAGAACGTTGTATTATTCCTAGAGAGTGCTGCTTTGAAAAGTGGCACTCTCATCCTTTTACATTATACACAAGACTCAACACTTCCTATGGTTTTAATTTGTTTTTCAACTTTGTTCTTGTTCCAGAAACCTAAATATTCACTAGCAATGTTAATATCTCATCAAATTAATACTTTCTATGCTTCAGAGTTCTAGCAAAAGTAGAATTACATATTAAAGGAACTCTGGTAGGTCTCCTTCATATGGTGATTGTTTGTCTTTGAGGTGACCTGATCTACATCTCAATCTCTCAAGTGAAAATATATCAGTTTATAAATCCTGCTTTGTCTGGATAAACTGTAGGCAACAATAAATTTGCTGCTCCTAGAGGCAGCTCAGGACAAGCAAACTCTTAACCTAACAAGCATTAGTGAGTGCCTAAAATCAGCATGAATCTGTGTCAGTACATACAAAACTGCAAATATCACACTGAAAAAGTACTCCAAAGACAGTGAATTTTGAAAGATCTTTGTAGCATGCATGGAAAACAATGAAGATGAGAATTTTTTAGCTGTAAATTCAAGCCTTTGAGTCTACATACTAATGTAAAATCCAATACCTGACTGTTTTAAATGTCTTTTGTAAGACTGAAGGTCATGTCTCAGTACTGGGGATAAACATTCTTTCTTTGCTTTCATGAAAGAGTATCCAAGGGTGGGTAAGTCCAAAACCCTCCAAGAGTTTGTATGTAGAAAATTAGAAGTTGAGGGATGAATTCTCTGAAAATGTAGTATGTATTGAAGATACAATTCAGGGGTACCAAGGAAGCATTACATAACCTGTGTGTTTTCTATCTGCTATTTCCAATACTTTAGGACTGAGAAGAGGTTCTTTAGAGCAGAAATAAGACCCGCTAGTGCTTTCTGTGGGCTTCTCCAATAACAAAGAATCTAGGCTAGCTGCAGTGTATAGCTGGTAGGAGGAGACAGGATAACTGAACCTATACTAGCGTGGGGAACTCTAGTAGGAAAAACAGAACAAGGAAAGATACAGGAATGATACATGATAGAAAAGTGAATCTTAGGCTTTAGCTTATGGTTGAGAAAGCAAACAGAAGAGTATATCACCAGTAGAAATCATACTCTCTAGAAACTCCATCACCAAGATTTTTGTCCCCAGTCATTGCTCTGCTTTCTGAAATAATCAGTGGCTCATATTCTTAAAATGACTTGAGAATATTCAGTCTGATCTTATTGAGCAATAATGTTTTCAGTAAATGCAGGGCAGGCAGCTCATTTTTCTTCTGACTAAGTCATAAAGAAATTGGTGTTGTTCAAAAGTAAAGACAATGAAATCTCAAATAATGGTAACTTTTTTGTTACTTCCAGTACTGGGGGAAAAAAAGATAACAGTTCAGAGTAGAGGTCTTCCTAACTGGAGCCAGGGGAACAGAAGAGTGCATGTTCTCACTTACACCATCTATATTAAAAAGAGAATTTGTTATTAATAGGTAATGTCATTTCATTGATATGTTATTCCATCCTGAGCCTTAAAATTGTGATATTTGCTGGCTCATGAAATATTTTATTTTATTCATATTTAGAACACTTCTTGTGGTTTTGCAAACGTTCAGAAAGTTTTTTTTCTGTCATGGAAACATCACAACTTTGCATTAATAAGAAGTTGGGTGACTGGATATAATGAGCTGAGTTGGGTGACTGGGTATAATGAGCTGTGGCTGACAATACAATGCAAACAAAAGCAGAGTATGGTAAGCCTTGGTAGAGGCTGTGGGTCAGCAAGCATGAGAAGAACAAAACCTGAATCTGCCAGAAAGTTACATCGTATTATCATGGACTGATTTTATTGGTGGCCTGTATGACGCCTCCTCAGTAACAGAAATTGGGACCAGAAGGGCAGGGGAAGGGGAATATTGTGGAGGCATCCAACACGGAGCTGCAGAAAGTGTTGTATTTCCCCAGGCTCTGCTGTGCCTACTCACATTTAGGGCCAGCTTCAGTAGCTGGAACTGTGTGTGGGTTGTGTGCGTGGGAGCATGAAGTTTTTCCTGACACAGCTTACCCGCTGCTTTGGTTCAGTTATTAAATTGAACTTTGTGGCATCACATTGTCTGGTGCTCTTTCTCCCTTCCCCCTCCTCCTTGACAACTGTTCATTGTGGATTTCTTTCTTGGCAGCAAGAAATAACATATTGTCTCACGTTGACTGGAAATCTTCCTTACCAGAAATACATATTTTTTTCCCTGTATGGAAATATATAATTTAAAAACTGTTACATCTTTATAATTCATTTAGACTTAAAGGTGTTAAAGACATTGTAATAGATGATAGCTTCAGAGAGGACGATAATAAAAAATCTAAAATATTCTGGATCAAGTACTTATATTTAAAAATATGAGAAGCGCAATTAAATCATTGTAGAAAAGCTCATCAGCTGTGTTGGATATGTGTTTTTACATGTAACCTGTTCTGAAAAATAAATGGTAAAACTATACAGCACCAATAAGGTGTAATTTTTATATGATCAACATGTAAAATGCATGAGGCTAGACCAAGAAATACAGTTATATCTGAACAGCATAATTTGATTTTTTGTCTCCCTGTCTTTCACAATATGAATAATTTCTTTCTCTTTTCCTGCCTCCTTCTCTCTTCCTCCCTCTGTTTCTTCTGCTCTCTCTCCCCCTGCTTCCATACTCCCTATGTCCCTTTCATCTCCCTCTTCCTGCTTTCCTGCTTTCCCTTCTTGCTGCCTGCTTTTCTTCCTTCTTTCCTTTCTTCCTTCCTTCCTCTTTGATTTCCACTCACTCTAATGGTTGTCTATATTCATTCTGTGCTACACAGAGAATATGTAATGCAAAACTTAAAAATTAAGCTATAAAGGCAGCAAATATAGAAAAATCAAAAAAGGGAATACTGGAAATGACAATATATGTTAGCTTCACTGTCCAGGTACACTGTTCATTCATTGAATTCTCTCTTTTTCTTCTTGCTCTTTATGGGATGTTTTAATTTCCCCCATAAATTTAATGACTATTCCAAATGAAATCAGAGGGATTTTTCAAGTATTACTCAAGAGAAACAACGGTTTATTTGGGAATTTTCTGTGAAACTATTGATCTTCATCACTGTTAGCAACTTCTGAACTTAAATAGTATTATAACCAGATATTAAATTACTGCATCTCCCCATTATATAATAATTATACTACAATAATATACTTCTTTAGTATATTGTGTATATATCATATATTATAGATTATATATGTTACACGTTATATATCATAGTAAATATAAATATATGTGTATACCATATAGATATATAATTATGCACTTGCATACTATATAAGCAATATTATATATAATTATAATGTTCAATGTAATTATAGTTATAAAGGATTTGATGCTGTGTAAGTACTACTCAGAAATAATGAAAGCAACCCTGACTTATCAATGTTGTTTTCAGCATAAATAGTCCTCTACTCATGGCTAGGCTTCGCGA
>VWZD01006106.1:0-18047 GCA_013396695.1 Sakesphorus luctuosus
TTTAGAAATGCTCACTTTGCTTCTTGAAAGGCCTACTGATGACAGTATTGAAGTAGCAATTGGATTTATTAAAGAGAGTGGGCTCAAATTAACAGAAGTTTCTCCTAGAGGTATTAATGGTAAGTATAGTTAGCCAAAAACATGTCTTTTGGTCATTTGTATTTAGTAAATCGTCATATTTACATTTCTTTCTTTTTCAAAGCAATCTTTGACCGTCTTCGACACATTCTGCATGAATCTAAAATTGATATGCGTGTTCAGTATATGATAGAAGTCATGTTTGCTGTACGGAAGGATGGCTTCAAGGATCATCCAATTATTCCAGAGGGATTAGATCTAGTGGAAGAGGAAGATCAGTTTACTCATATGTTGCCACTAGAAGATGACTACAACCCAGAGGATGTTCTTAGTAAGTTAGAAATGGAAGATAGTTCTGTAGCTGCATTCCCCGAGAAAACAAATCCAAGATTAAATATCCATTCTTTTCTTCAATTTGTATTTTAAATAAAGATTCTCTTTCATTCTAAAGATGTTTTCAAGATGGATCCGAACTTTATGGAAAATGAAGAGAAATACAAAACTCTGAAGAAAGGTAGGGATATTCATGTCTATACACATTTTATATACGATATTTATGTACTTACACATTTATCTGTGGTATTTACTTATCTAACTGTTGTTGCCACCTTTATTATTTAACGGTGGGTGATATTTCTGCCCTAGATAACTGTTGTTGAGTTCACCACAGACCTTCCATTGTGTTCCTTCAATTCACTGTTGTTTCTCCAACTGTTTCCTTTAATTATGACATACCTGGGGTTTTTTTGCCTCTACCAGATTCTCCACCTGAAATATCCTGTCACTCTTTAGGTGTTGTATTAGGGAGTTTTTTGTAACAAAAGTACTGTGAGTTATATTCCTTTAATCTAGGATACTGCTTTTTCAGAAATTCTTGATGAAGGTGACAGTGAATCTGAAGGAGGAGATCAAGAAGCTGGAAGTAGTGAGGAAGATGAAGACGAAGATGAAGAGGAGGATGAAGATGGTAAGTGTGTAACTAGCACCTTACTAGCAGTTGATTGAAGATGAAACAGGAAAGAAAAGCTTACCTGCTTAGATTTTTTGCAAAATTAAGATGTTCAAATGTTAAGGGATGTTTTCATCTTAAATTATTCTGAGATCTAAGTGTTTGCTAGCAAATAGTATAAAAGTAATGTTCTAAAAGAAAACATTCAGCAGAGGCAGAAGAGGAAAAGCAGCTTTGCTTGATTATTCTTGAATATACCAATTTCCTATGAGAAAAGCTTTTCAAACGTAAAACATGAAAACACTTCCTTAAACTTTTTAGTACTCTACCGTATTTTGAAGTCACTTTCAAAATCAGAATGGATTTTCTTACAACTGCATCTACATCCTCTATATTTCACTTCCTAGTTTAGTACAGCCCTCTTTCCCAATCTTTAGTGGAGATAATGTTTCCACATTTTCAAAAAATGTTCAAGTCCCTGGAAAAGTCTTAACTGAAATGTTTGTGCAGACTGCATGAGTAATTGAAAAGCCAGTCAAGGATTGGTCTTGTAGAATACCAGTAATGGATTTCCTTACTAGTTTGCTGGTGTGTTTCACAGAAGAGCAGAGCTTCCAGGCTGATGAGAAATAGGATCATTCACATAACTTTCATCATTTATGCTTTTACCAAACTTGAAAAGACTGAAGGAATAGTGAATACCTTACAAATGAAAGTATTCACTGAATGCTTTGGTTCACACTTACTCCAGGACAAAACAGAACTTGACAGAATGCTGTTAACAGAGATCCTACATATAACAGAAACTAAGAATTGCCACTTAAAATCAGGGATGCCACATAAAGCATTGTATAGCTAAATTATGCAGACTGCATGATTTACAGATTGCTAATAGTGTAGACAAGAAATGTTTAACTCGGAGGTTACAGTGATTAAGTCACCTGAAAAGTCTTTAAAAGAAAAATTGCCTTCTTAAAACTGTATCTAAATATTTACCGCTTAATTAGGGATGAAGGAAATACTGATTTTTATCTTTTTCCTTATCTGTAAAAAATAAAGATTAAAAAAATACATAGACCTGCTAAACAGTCCTAAGTATTTCTAGAAAAACAGTGTGCTACAGACTTAGTAAATGGTAAGTAGAGCTCTGCTAAGAGATTACTACACATATCTTCCCTAATGTTTTACTCTTTACAAGACCGTGTTTTTCTTTTACAGGTCAGAAGGTTACTGTCCACGATAAAACAGAAATTAACCTGGTCTCCTTCCGTCGTACAATTTATCTTGCCATTCAGTCGAGGTAAATAGAATATAATTTGTACACCTATGAGCGTAGTTCTTTTGAAATGGGTGAACTGTAATTCTCTTTCTTTTAAAATTCTCTCTTAATATGCAATAAAAAAAAAAGAAGTAGGGAAGGTGTTCGTTAGGGAGCCTGACCTGACTGTGTAAAGCAGACTGTTTTGACAAATGGATACCCAAATTCTCATTCTAAGATAAATCTTGTTTGTTTCAAAATGTTTTGAGTAATGAACTGGGATTTTTTAATGACTATTGCTGTAATGAGAATTTTCTGAGTGAACAAAAGTCAGTGATCTTCAGATTATACAGCATTTTAAGAATTTATGAAAAAAAATCATGACACACTTAGAAATGCTGTAGATTTTCCCACTTCTGAGAAGAAGGAGTTCTTCAGCGTGGTTCTCCTTACAGTTGTTACCATCTGCATTGCTTGGAAAATAAGTATGCAGATACCAGCCTTGAAGTGTACTCTACTTGTAGTTGCCTTGAGAATGAGATCCCCTTGCACTTCATGGTACAAATGGTGAAAACATGATGGTATAGCTCTTGTCTCACTGGAACGAGAAGAGAGATTGATCTGCTGCGTGCCACTGAATTCCATCATTAAAAGCAGGCATGGCCCATAATACTCTGCAGGTCTGAAGCTGCATGAGGAGTGTGATACTGTAGTTGTGGTGTGGATTATTAGGCATATGAATTAATGCCATACTGAGAGATACGAAAGGCTCTTACGTTTCTCAAAGTTGCTGTTAAATAGTTTCTTGCCATACTTAAGTTTGTTCATCTTATACTTGAATGGGAGGAGGTACTTGGTGGTAGCAAAAGGCTTTCAGAACAGGAGTGCAAAGAGGAGAGTGTGGTATATGCTACCTTTGGAGCTTGTGTGCAGTGCTTGCGTTTCAGTGTGTTTTGGGATGTGCAAAATGAGCTCCCCCTTTTCTGTGGTTTATATAGCTTTGTAAGATGATGCAGTAGTGTTAATGACTTGAGTCATTTGTTCTTAAGTGGTTTGCAAATGTAATCAATTCAGATTAATTTTCAGATATAAGCTCATGAAATGCAAAATGCTTATTAAAAATCCTCCCAACAACAATAAAAAAACCAACAAGTTACACAGCTGAGGTACTTTTTTTCCAAATAGTGGAAGTGTCAGGACCAACAATCAATATAATTCTGAAATGTTTTTAGCATAATATATATTGCACAGATAATGAGAAGTGTTTTTTCTGTTCAGCTTAGACTTTGAAGAATGTGCTCACAAACTTCTGAAGATGGACTTTCCTGAAAGTCAGACTGTAAGCCTTGCTTCTTACTCTTTTGTGTTATTAACATTATTAAGAAGTAGTACTGTGACAGTAGCTAAAATCCTTGCTTTTGTTCTGGAACCTAGTCTGTGTAGCAACCAGAGGAACTGTGTGATTCATTTTGAGGAAGAACGACTCTATTTCACAACCTTTAGAGCAAATAGAGTGGCACATATTTCATAAACAATTTGTCTTATGCATTTGCTCTATTCTATGCAGCAACTCGAGTGTTTGCTTGTAGGCTGTTTGGAAAGGTCTGTTGTTTGGACTTGTTGAAACTTTTATCATATGACAAGAACATGGCAGTCATTCTGCATTCTGTCTCTGCAAGAACTTGGGGTTGAAGATATTTACAGGCAGCTGGAGCTTTATCAGTGGGGTTTGAAATGTAGCATAGTGCTAAGAGAGTGTGTTATTTTGTTGCTTTCACAGTCTTCTTTGAACAAATAGTGTATTGAATTACAACAGTTTGGAGCATGATTGCTGTGCTGTAATCTTGGAAATCCTCAGATAAAGCTGTTTTGTTTCAGACTGTAAGATCAATACAGTTGGTATGTTTGCAAGTAAAGGAAATTGTCCTTCATCCAGTACTTGCATTTGATACTAGTAGAATGTAAATACCTATCTAATTTTATAAACAGGTTTTCAGTCAGCTGTAAGCTATTACCATGGGAGTTGCACTTGAGAGTGATGTTTATTTCCTTGTGCTTTTAATTATACCTGTTCTGTTTTATTTGAAACAATGTATGTAGTAAGTAACCTTACTAGTATAGTACTGACTAGTGAGGGTAGATCTGGCCTATGGCTGGGTGTTTTTGGGGAACTGGTTTGCCCATCAGTTTTTAAATTGCTCTATTTTTTTTATGAAGCAATTTACGTGGAAGTAAACTAAGAATTGAGGTGGTGTATTTTTATATCTGGTTTTCTAATTCTGTGAGTGAAATGCAATACTAAGCATGCACAAGATTGTAATTCTCAGTGAGGCAAAACCTGAAGAATTCTAAAGAGAAAAAAATTATATAAGCAAAGCAATTCAGTTATAAAGACTAGAACTAACAAAATAGAATATATGTACTAGATAACACTACTTGCTTGTTAGATAACTGGTCAGAGAACTACTTAACTCTTGGTATTTAATATCATGGTGGTCTCTGCCAACTCCTAATGTCTGTGGGCAAAATCTGCTCTGAAAAAATAAATTTCAGGGGGGAAGGAAAAAAAACCCCAACAATTAGTATCAACCTACTATTCAGTACAAGTTGTAGAAATTACTGCAATTCAAGGTCTAAAATGGTTGCAAAACTGCATCCTCTTATCATATGAGGCCTCTTCTTTGTGCTGATTTCTTTTTTCCCTAATAATCATAATTACTTTTCACCTTATTCAATCAAAGGTGGGAAACCTTTGACTTGCTCATTTTATAGAACTAAACTCCTTTATAGGGGCAAGCGAAAAAAAAGATGCTTCCTGATCATTGTGAGAGCAAAAAGAATAAAAAGTTATAGGCAATAACATTATTTAAGGGTTTGTGGGGCTCAAGTCTATCCATGTGGATAAAAAACCTGAATGTACTCAGGAGGAGATTTGAATTAACTGCCATTTTTTAAACGAGGAAAATCATTTATTCTTTTAAGCTATCTTCAGACTGAAGCCCTTATTACTCCCCTGCCTTTATCAAACCAAAACATTATTAAATTTACAGATGACACCAAGTTGAGTGGGAGTGTTGATCTGCAGAAGGTCAGGAAGTCAGAGGGATCTGGACAGGTTGGATGGGCAATGCCAGCAGTGTGAGGTTCAGTAAGGCAAAGTGATCACAATAACCCCAGGCAGGGCTGCAGGCGGGGGGAAGAGTGGCTGGAAAGCTGCCCAGTGGAAAAGAACCTGGGGGTGCTGGTCAGCAACCAGCTGGATATGAGCCAGAATGTGCCCAGGTGGCCAAGGCCAGTGGCATCCTGGCCTGTATCCAGCAGGACCAGAACAGTGATTGTCTCCCTGTCCTCGGCACTGGTGAGGCTGCTAGCTGAAGGTGTTCTGTGTGGAAAAGAGGAGGCTCAAAGGGGACCTTGTCCTCCCTACAAATACCCAAGAGGAGGTTGTAGCGAGGTGGGACAGGACCAGAGGAAGTGGCCTCAAGTTGTACTGGGAAGGTTTAAATTAGACACTAGGAGCAATTTTTTCACTGAAATGTTGGTCAGTCATGGAAAAAGGCTTCCCAGGGAAGTGGTGAAATCCCCATCCCTGGAAGTGTTCAAAAGAGTCTGTATGTGGCACTTGGGGATATGATCTAGTGATGAACACGGTGGTGCTGGGTTAATGGTTGGACTTGATGATGTTAGAGGTATTTTCCAGTCTTACTGATTCTGTGATTCCCTACTGTTATTTCTTTAGCTATAAAGCACTTTTTTCTTTTTTAGTCTGTTTTACTGAAAGCTTCAGCAAAACCTGTATTGCAGGATGTTATCTTTTATCTGTAATTTCTTTGCACCTTCTGATTCAAAGCTTTAAACAGTCTTGAGAAATTCCTGAAATGCTTGCTGAATTCTGGGGTGAATCTTCCAACTTTGTTTGTGCTCATACTCTATTCCAGCTCTACTATGAATGATAGTCATCATGAGAAGCAGGAACTAGAGTGTATAGCTGAAGTATTGCTTAAAAATTATGTGAAACTTAAAGTTCTCACTGCAAAATTTTTGTTCAAATCAAGTCTAATTTTACAGTGTTTTTCTGCTGAATGGCTTTACTTAACAAAATAATATTTCTTTAATTCTGTTATTAATACTGTTTTCCTCAGGTTTTGAGTAATAAATTGTGAACTAAATAAAACCAAAAACCTAATAAGAATATCTGAAACCTGAAGACAGACATGGACAACAGTTTTGAAACTAATATAGTCTTAATGACTCTCTTGCTGGTAAATCGTTCTGGAAATCTTTATGTACAGCGATTTTTGGTGTGACTGACCAGGGCTGAGTTCAGAAATATCAGTGGTTGAATTACCAGATTATTGTGTCGCATTAACTGCTGTGCAACACAAGTGTTTGTGTGCCTAATACCAGTAATGGATCTGTCACACAGCCCTGATTTGCAGAAAGAAGATTAAGGTTCAAATGGATAATCTACGGACTAGAACAACATAGTACTGCTTTTTGGCATTGCATTTGAGTACCAGCTGCTGAGGGGGATGTCACCGGTCCTCTCATTATTTTTTTTAAGAAGGAAAGACAATCAGTGGTGAAATTATTTCTTTTCTAAGAAAATTTACTAGGACTAGGTTTGCTTTTATTCATGCTATTTAGTCTCAATGGAAACCTGTAGATCAAAAGTTGAAAAGCTTTGTTGTGGTCTGTACTACAGCCTGTGAGAAGCTGTTCTCAACAAGCCTTGCAGTTGCTTCTTTGGACATATGCTCAGTCTTGGCAGAGCACACTATTTCTCTTTTTTAAAAAAGTACTGCTGCTATTATCTGTGTTGAAGCTGCATTAATCTCATGCATTAGTAAAGAAGAAAATGTAAATAAATTAAAACTGTAGTTAGACGGGTATGGTATTGCCAGTTGGCTACTAAACTAAGAGGAAAGCAAACAAGCAACCCAACTGAAGTATCAGAAATAGGCTTATTATTTTATGCTTACCTTGAACAGATTTTTGTTGCCTCTGGTCTTGGGAGGGAGATGGTTCTTAGCATCATTCCAGCTGAGAGCAGAAAGGGCAATATCTTACCTTATTGCCCAGTCTCCCTCAAGGGTGGTGGGGACAGTAAAAACTTAAACCAACCGTACATTGTTCTTACTCTTTGAAAATGTGCCTAAAATGGATTGGCTTTTAGGTGTTTCTTCCTTTTTTTTTGCTTGTGATAAGAACTAAATTTGTATACAGCAGTGCTTGGAACTTTGCTCAAGTAAGTTAGAGCTGTTTCTGTATTTGTCCCTCAGTGTAGGGGAAAAGAGACCTCCTTGTGGAGTCAGCCCGTAGGGCAGCTCCAAAATTCCAGTCTTAGCTGAATGCAAATCTTAAAAGAAATTGCAAAAAATGAGGGGAGAAAGAGGGGAAAGGTGGGGGAGCACTACCTGTAAAACAAACCTATGATCAGAAGGGGTCAGGAAAGCTGAGTTACTTTAGCTCTTCTGTCTGCCGTTAACGTGTAGCCTTTGTGTGAAGCTGAGAGAATATAAATTGGGCAGGGTATGCGTGTTTTTTAAAATGGTAACACTGGGGTGGAAAACACCTAGATTTTTCTGTCTTTTCCTGGGTTACCTTTTGGCATCTTTTAATGCCTGATGATACTTGGTGTGTTAAGTTGAGTCACAGTTCATCTAAACCATTGCTCTGTTTGCGTAAGAGCAGGTAGGAGATGTTTAGTGACAACTGCGAGAAGTGCAGTGCAATTAGAGGGAGTTTATCTTTTGCCGTAATGATTTTGGGAAGTGCTGTTGTTATCTATGATACCATAATAAATTCAAGATCTTCTCAAAACATCTTTCACCATTGGTATGAGATCTCAGATTTTTTGAAGCATTGAATGAAAACTGTCAAACAGCACAATACATAAAGTGCCTGTAAAACTGGGGAAGAAATTGCATTTTTCAAAACAAATGATGGACTAAATAACACAAGTCCTTCCTGCCATAAACATCACTGGAAGTACAGAAACGAGTTGACTAACCTTTGAAGCTGTAAATTAAGATGGAATTGCCATCTGAACTTGTCACCTCTCAAAAAAAATAAATAAATAATTGTGAAGTTTGTTAATTTTAAGTCTGTGAGACAGTTACTCTTGACCTAACCTCAAATTGTGTAGATAACACTAGCAAGAATGTCTTTATGAGCAAATCTATTTTAATGCATGTGGTTATTCAAGATATCCTCCTAGAAATCATTGTAATATTTAATTAAAATGTTAAAGTATTTAATTACAGTAAACCACAGGGCATACCAATGCTATAATTGCATTTAAGATGAGGAAGAAAAGTAATTTGTTTTTCAAGTCTTCATGATGTTATTAACAGTGGCATCAGCACTTTACCCTTTTTATTGTTTGAAAACTGATTAACTGCAGCAATCCTGTAAAATGGGATAATATAAAAAGTTATTATGCATTTTAATACATCACACTAACAGAGTGTGACAGTGTTAAAAGGAATGCCTTTAAACACATCTGTAAGTTTATGTGGTATATTACTGCCTCATTATTTAGAGGGGTATTTTTTTTCTTGCTCAGCATGGTTGGCTTTTTATTTGTTCTGAGTTTTTATCATGGGCAAAAATGTTTTTTTCTGACTGTATGCTTGAAAGACTGGCACAAGTGGGAGAATATGAAATCTAGTATTTGCTATATATATATGTCTAGTATATGGTACAGTAAATTGGCATAAGATATAAAGAGAACAAAACGCTTGAAATCATCCTTGTTTATGGGAATGTTACCATTAGTTTAAAGAGAAATGAAACTAATAAAAGATAGATAACTGCCAGCCAGAAACCTATTTGAGAGTATCATAAATTGGATTATGCTATGGAATTGGTCTTAATGAGAAAACAGTAATTAAAAAAACCAGAATGTGGGGAAACTGCAGTGCTGTTTAAGCATCATGTATTTCATGACTCTTAATTTATATAACAACATATTTTTCGCTTGTCTTAATTAATGTTTAGAAATGGGTCCTAAACCAATTCATAGCTGTATGACAATCTGTAACTTACACAGTAGGTCAGGGGAATGAGGTTGGTTTCAAACTCGTGTGGGCTTTGCTTGCCTGGCTCACTGCTCTCAGCCAATGAGAGGCTCTGGGCCCAGAGATGGGGTACAGAGCAGAATCCATCCATGTGTTTCCCTCTGGTTCTTGAGTTGGTGTGTGTGAAAGAAGAGGAAAGGGAAGCTACTAGAGGTTGATCTGATAATGATCTTGGGGTAATAGTATTGGGAGACAAGGAGAAAGGGAGCCAGACAGCCTGTGTTCCAGGAAGACTGGGCTAACTGTTGTAGGCAGTTGATGTAAGGGAAGGAGAGCATCTTCTGTTGCTTACATGGGTTCACCATGGAGATGGGAAAATGGAAGGCAGGCCGTTAATAATGGAAGCCCAAAAAATGGGGGAGACTTATCTGGCAAGGTTTCTTCTGCTTCTTCCTAGGCAAGGAGAGAAGCTTTTTTTTCTAAAGGATGATTCTGAATATGAGCCTAAACCAGCTGCTTTAGAAAAGTTCCTCTCATTCTGTTGGTTATAGAGTAAGTCTGGCCATGTTGGCTTACCAAGGTTGAGTTTATTCTGTCTGTACATCACCCTCAGGATTGGAGTAGTTGCAGTGGAATGCAGCCTTCTGCTTGCTTATGGTAAGCAGAGCTGCTCAGGAAAATTAATGGCTGAATAGTCAATGGTATTGGTATATACCAACAACTACAGATATTTCTGATTGTAGAAATATTCTGCTAACCATGCACATTGTGTTTTCAAGTGGCTTGTCTGTAAGCCATTTTGATATTTGGGAGTTGTAAAGAATTTTCATTTCATTTTCTGTAAGTTCAGGGATTGGTGCTATTTAAAACAATCAAAAAAGCCAAAAACAAAAAACAAGAAACACACAAACAAAAACCCAAAACGACCAAAAAGCCCTTAAAACCTTCCTTTTTCTCTTATATTGCCTTTTTTCACTGTGGTAAAGTGAGTTTGTGTATGAGTTCTGATTTTTTTTATTAGATGCACAGTGTGTGGGCACATAAATCTTAGTTTAAGCAGAAGAGGAAATTTGAAGGGCAAAAGTTCATATTCACATCCCAGAGGAATTCACGGAACTCCTGGCGTTGACAATGAAGTTTTATGTTAATGCTCGTTTCAAAGCTCGTATCCATGGAAGGCTTTCTTCCATTATTTGGTTCTTAGTGGTGGGGGTTTTTTTCTGTTAAAGTGAATTTACCTAGAGAATTTTTTTTTTCCATAACCCAGAAAGAACTCTGCAATATGATACTTGACTGCTGTGCTCAGCAAAGAACATACGAGAAATTCTTTGGGTTACTGGCTGGGGTGAGTTCTGTTTTCAGATTTTGCACTTTATGATAGAAAATTTTATTGGTTTACTCTACTTTTTGTGTGTCAGACTTAAGTTTTAATGGATAAATAAAACTAATAGTCTTTTTATCATTCTGTAAATGCTTGTGTTAGTTGATTGTATTAGTGGATTGAATTAACATTTTGTTTTTAATAAGCACAGTGAGCGCAGAATGAGATAACTCATTTTCCCTTTATAACATTGATTATTTTGCTTCCCTTTTTTTCTCATTATTATAGAACAATAAATCAGTGGCAAAGGTACTAAAAAGACAAAAGTATTATGAGTTACGAGAAAATACTCTTTTTACAGTGCTGAATATTAATTTTGGAGACTCTTGTCATTTACCACTTTTTTCAAAGCTGCTTAGTAGGCTTTATTTAGAGCATAAGATTGAATACTTAATATCCTGGGGTTGTGAGTGTTATGTTTGTTTGCTTTCCAATAAACAGCTAACTGTTTTTGTGTAACTAGCTGCTAATTTAGTTGCAGTGATTTTCTTAAGTTCTCCTTATCAATAATATTGACAGATCTAAAGAGTCAAAGTGAATACTTGTCTTCTCAAGGCAGCAAGTTATGCTGAAAGGGAGTGTTTTTTCTCTTTTGTGTTTGTCATCCAGTACTTGAGGAAATCCTTCTGCTGACAGTCGGTTACAAAGCACTGACTCTATGAATCTACATGTTCAGATGAATATAAATATTAATTTCCATATTCTTTGGAATGTTTATATCCAAAATGTCTTAACCTCTGTGTTTCTTACTCCTTCTCTAAACTGAAATAGTCTTGCAATGATGTCATGACAAAAATGGGATTATATCCGGTGAAAATACTGGATGTATAGAAGTAAAACAAATTGCTGGATAGTTTGCTGTAGTTCAAAATTGATAATTACTACTTTGTAATGTGGACGAGTTTCTTGTTCTGACAACTGCTGAAAGCAATAAAATACATCCATTTCAATGTGTTTTCTCTTCCTCCAAGGGTTATTTAAAAACGAAATCTTGCAGCATCAGGTCACTTACTTGTAGGTTATTTGCATATTGAGTATTTTGTTTAATCTGCTTGTTTAAATTGTACAATTTTGTCTCAGCGTTTCTGCATGTTGAAAAAAGAATACATGGAATCCTTTGAAGCCATTTTCAAAGAACAATATGATACCATTCATCGTTTGGAAACAAACAAACTGAGGAATGTTGCCAAGATGTTTGCTCACCTACTGTACACTGATTCAATTCCCTGGAGTGTAAGTTAAAAGCAAAAAGCTTTTGTCTTAGAATTCTTTTCCAGTAGTTACTCTCCAGTGCTCCACCATAGTATATAATCTATTAGTTCTAGTATTTATTCTACAATTTGGAACTACTTGTACTAATAGCAAACTGGATTACATTAAGTATCTTCTCAGATGCTGTTGAACAATTCTGGTTGGTTCCATCTCCTCTTTTTGCCTCTTGTACATCATTTTCAGTAGTGGATTTAAGCTGTTATTTTATGGAGCTCAGCTGGAATTGGTTGATTAAAATGTTCATCTTCTAGAAAAGAATTTTGAAATTTTTATCTTTTGATATATTGAAGTTGTACAGAATTCTAAGACATTTAAAAATACTGCCATTTTAAGATTTAAATACTAAAATAAATAAAAGCAATATTGCATTCTGAGATATAATACCATAACATTAAAACTGAAGAATTAAATATCAAGGTAACTTCTCTTTTCAAATAATTTTATTCTTGTTTCATAACCGAGTCTAATTGTCATTCTTCACACACAAATATTTTACCTCTTCAGTACTTAAGTCCCAAATCTCTAACTTTCCAGAAGTTCACACATGTGATTTTTCTCTCATGAAGCTTTCCTAGACGGAATAAATCCTTAAAGAATTACTTGCATAAATATGATCAGAAGCTGCTCCCAGGTAGTAGAAAAGATTTTTTGAGGAAGACAGTCTTGACTAGAAATTACAGAATTTATGTTCTTTTGAAAAAAGTTAGTCTTTATTAGTTATTTCATAAGGACAAAAGTTTTTAAGATAAATAAAAGAATGTGTGTTTAAACTTAAGGATTTATATTTTTCTGAATGTTTTTAGGTCCTTGAATGTATAATACTGAGTGAAGAAACTACCACATCCTCCAGTAGAATTTTTGTCAAAATATTCTTTCAGGAACTGAGTGAATATATGGGACTTCCTAATTTAAATGCAAGATTAAAAGATGAGTAAGTTGAAATTTTATTTTCAAAACTGTAAATTTAATGAGCTTCTTTATCTGAAAAAGTACAGGTAAGAACTCTGTTCAAGTTCAATTAAGTTCATGTCTAGGTTTAGTCATTGCGGAGTCACATTAAGCTGAGTGCATTTACCATCATTTTGGGTTAAGACAGGTGTATGACTATTTGCAGGATATATCGTCCCCCTCCCCTCTTGCCCCCCACCCCAACGACAGTCAGCTTTGTGTAAGAATTTTCTAAGAGTGAGTTTATATATTGTCAGCTATATAGCTGCATAATAAATATTAGTATGATTTTTTTTCTGACAAAAATTAGAAAATCCCACACAATTATTAGTAACAGTTTTTTCAGGATCGGTTGCTTATCCTTAAGCATAATGTGAATAGCACATTTTTTAAAATCTCTTTGGGATTTAATGCATTACATTTTGGCAGTGTTATTTTCAGTTGCTTGAACTGTTTCCTCTAAGCTGACATTTCTTCTGTGTATGATGAAGAATTTGGTAGATGCTTTAGCTCATGTAAACTTAAATTTGAAACTTGAGGCCCTGTATACTGGAGTTTCAGCACACGTACCAACATCTTTGAGCTTCTGGGTCAGTATGTGTTATCCTTTGCTATCACAGGCTACTGCGATTTCACAAGTCACTTCAGGGCTTCACATGGTCTGTCAGTATGTGTGCAATTCTTCTGTGTGTGAAGAAGTTTGTTTTCATCAAAGAGCAAGTTTTTAAATAGCATTTGATAAGATGCATCATAGATACAATTAATGAATGTATTGAAAAATGCATGAAGAGATAACTTTTGCTCCTCTGGAGATCCATACAGTTTCTCTTTTCAGTTTCTTAATGTCAGTGAGAGTGCTAAGCTGGCATGGTGTTTAATTTAGATGTTTGTTTCCCTCAGGACACTGCAGCCTTTCTTTGAGGGATTATTGCCTCGGGATAACCCAAGAAACACTCGTTTTGCCATCAATTTCTTCACCTCTATTGGCCTTGGAGGACTAACGTGAGGAACAATTTTCTGATTTGATACTCGCTTTCTTCATCTTCCTTCCCTCCACAAACAAAATAAATAAAATTGAGAAACAATTTTTTTTTCTTTGCTAATTAGGGATGAATTACGGGAGCATCTTAAAAATGCACCAAAGTTGATTATGACACAGAAGCAGAATGTTGAGTCATCAGATTCCTCTTCATCTTCAGAGACGGACTCTTCTTCAGACTCTGATTCTGACAGCGGCAGTAGTAGCTCAGAGTCATCCAGCAGCAGTGATTCCTCATCTAGCAGTGACAGCAGCAGCGATTCAGGTACTTAATCACTAGCCAGATAACTATTCACTGCTCTTTTATTTACTTCTATACATCTGTTTATTTCTGTTTCCATGTATACTTGTTTAAAGGAAAATCTGGCTATGAACAGCATTTATTTTTCTGCTTTAAAAACTAATTGAGTCTTTTTAAACTTAGTTTCAAAATATTAAGTATTGCTCCTGGAAATTTATTTTTGAATTTAGAAAAACTGAGTTCCATTTTTACAGACTTAAATGTCTGAGAAAAGTTGTTTTGTAGATCACTTTTTTTTACACAGTTGATACCTGTTGCACACTACTAAGACTTCAGTTTACTGGAGGATGGAGGGATTAGAGTCACTCCCTATTAGTATCTCTGTGGGATATTTACTGGTGAACTGTAGAGACTAATTTCCACAACTCTGTTTTGCTTGGCTTGTTTGAGTCAGCTTGATACTTGATACTATTTTTGTCCTTCCCTGTAAATATGTGCTTCTTCGTGAGTCAGAAATTACTTTATTCAGTTCGAGCAATGTGTTTAAATAAGAGTTTGTGTGGTATACAGTGAATGTTCTTGTCTGTATAAAAATCTCCGAGGAAGAATTAGCTTTTGCTGACAACTTAGTATTTTTTTGCATTATAATTGGTGTTTAGGATCTTATAGCATCCTGCTGATGTAGAACCTTCTATTTGACATGAATTGTCATAAACATTGCTTAGTCTTTCAAGTCCATGCTAGTATGAGTTAGTGTGTGCAGTCCCCTCCAGTATATATAGCATGAACAGATGATAACACAGCTTGACTTCCTGTGGTACAGAGGTTTGCTGATTCAAAATTAATTTGATTTATTATGTGCCTTTGAAATGAAAATGCTGATTAATAAAATAAAAGTAGCGCAAACTGCTCATGCTTTGGAAATGCACTTCAGTTCTCCATCACAGTCTTTGTGCCCAGGAGGCCGAGTTGGGTGTCATCGCGCTAATCGCATTAGTGCTGACAGCTCTGGGGGAGGGCCCTGTCAAACAGGGTCAGACGAGGCACTGGTGCAGCTCAGAGACAGATGGCTCCTGCATGGACAGCTGCAGCTCTGCTGAGCTGCTTGATAGGAACCAGAGGGGGAAGTCCTTAGTGACAAACCAACTGAGTCTGCAGGCTGCGAGTATGAACGTTTGATTTTTCAAAGTTTAGGACCTTCCCTTTTAGTGCTTTTTTCTTCATTCAGGAACACATTCGTTAAAATTTGCATCTTAATACTTTTGCAGCCTGGTTTCACTTTTCTTTTTCAAGTTCTTATGTATTTTAATGCAGTGATCAAAACAGTAATTAGAGATAACTTTACATTTTAATGGTCAACTTTGGCTGAGGCCCATTACTGGTTATAACTCAAAGTCTTGCTGTGTTTACAGCTGTTTAGATACATTAAATTATTTGGAAGAGTTAAAAGGCATTGTTCAGAGGAATGTGCCTGCAATATTTCAGTGTTTAGCACTGCAGTGTATAAGAAAAACAGAAAGCCTGCTCATTAGAAATTAAGCATGGAGGTAAATTAAGGATGGCTGTTTTACTGCCAGAAAATGTTTGGGACTTCATCAGCTAGCTCAGCTCAGTACTGCTCTGGGGAGGTAGTTCTAACCCAAACAGGTCCAGCAGGGGATGAAATTTATCTGTTATCAAAGCCAGCTGGTTTCTTTGTTTACTTTCTCGGGTTTTTTCTATTTACATCCATTCTGGTGGATATAAAACAGTATGGAGACACTGTTTAAAAAACTTAATGGATTAAAATGTATCTGAATTGATACATCATTGAATTTTATCAGAATGTTAGGAAGCCTTAGTTCAGATATTAGACTAGACAACTGCTATAGAATTCATATGTACTAATTATATGTACTAATAAATCAGTTTATGGCTGTGGTATTTTCAAAGGAATGAGAAACAGCTGATATGATACTATAGGTCATACAGTAATGTGAATGAATGGTTATTCTAAATGGCTGTTAGTGATAAATACTGTGGAGTGGAATCTGAAGGTTTCTTCTAAAGAGCAAACAGAGGAAGGGTAAGGCCTTTTCCATTGAGATAAGCACTACTATGTATTTAGAAATACAGAAGTTAATTTTAATCTTGTTGACAAAGCTGTCACTATTTCTCCTGAAAAAATGAACTAAAGGGCAATTGTTCTATTGCTATAGTACCATTATCTTAAGCCATTTCATCATGCCTCTGTTTCCTCCTAGGATAGTGTTGGAGATTTTTCCCTCTCTGCTGTTTTTAATCTCCATTGACTGATAAGATTTTCCAGGAAAAGTAAATTATTTTGAGACTGAATAGTCTGGGAAAGGTCATCTTCCTAAAAAAAGATTATTTGTGAGAGTACTTTGATGTATGACTTTACAGCCTATACCTGGTCTTTTTGTATCGAGTCAGCAAGAGGATGATGACAAGTAGAGGTTTTCAAAAGACAGGCAGCACTTGGAGTTAGCTAAGGGTTAAAAATCAGAGTTCATTATTTTGGAATTTTTGTGCTGATACATGCACACAAAAATCTTCTGACAAGAAAAAAGCTTTTTACAGTTTTTTCTGTATTTTAATAAGTTAAACATACTAAATTGCAACCTTAGTCCCTTAATTTGCTATAATTTCAGATGTTTCTAAAGCCAGAAGAAGGAGAGCGCAGAAGAAAAATAGAGAGTCTGATAAAGCTTCCAGGAAAAAACAGGAAATGAGAAGGAAATCAGTTGAAAAGAAAATGGGAAGGAGACATCAAGAGGAAAGAAGTGATACTGAGAGCAAATCAGAAAGAAATCACCGACATGTAAGAGAATCATACAGAGAGGATGTATCGAAATACCATCATCACAGAGATGAGTCCAATGGCAGAGACAGTTACCGTAGTGGCAAGGATAGGAACCATGACAGAAATAAGGATCTAGAAAATAAACACAGTAATTCAAAAGTTAAGAAAGCAGACAAAAATGCTTCTTTGTCTGATGATGAAAATTGCAGACACAGGAGCAAAGATAATGGACCTCGCAGTAGAAAAAGAGAAAGATCAAAATCCAGGGAGAGAGACCGTGACCATTCGAGTCCAAGAGAGGAGGAACAAGAGGACTGGTACAGAAATGGTTCAGAGAGACACCGAGACAAGCACGGCCGCTACTCTGACCAGTTCAGGGAGTCCAGGAAGAATGAGGACAATGAGACCAGAAGGAACGAGGACAGAGAATCCAGAAGGAACGAGGAGAGGGACTCCAAAGTGAATGAGGACAGGGAGTCCAGATGGAACGAGGACAGGGAGTCCAGATGGAACGAGGACAGGGAGTCTAGAAGGAACGAGGGCAGGGAGTCCAGAAGGAACGAGGGCAGGGAGTCCAGAAGGAACGAGGACAGGGAGTCCAGAAGGAACGAGGACAGGGAGTCCAGAAGGAACGAGGACAGGGAGTCCAGAAGGAACGAGGACAAGGAGTCCAGAAAAAACGAGGACAGGGACTCCAGAAGGAACGAGGACAGAGAGGACAAGGAGTCCAGAAAGAACGAGGACAGAGAGGACAGGGANCCAGAAGGAACGAGGGCAGGGAGTCCAGAAGGAACGAGGGCAGGGAGTCCAGAAGGAACGAGGACAGGGAGTCCAGAAGGAACGAGGACAGGGAGTCCAGAAGGAACGAGGACAGGGAGTCCAGAAGGAACGAGGACAAGGAGTCCAGAAAAAACGAGGACAGGGACTCCAGAAGGGATGAGGACAGGGACTCCAGAAGGGATGAGGACAGGGACTCCAGAAGGGATGAGGACAGGGACTCCAGAAGGAATGAGGACAGAGACTCCAGAAGGATTGAGGACAGGGACTCCAGAAGGA
>VWZD01006106.1:19040-37973 GCA_013396695.1 Sakesphorus luctuosus
TGACGACAGGGACTCCAGAAAGAGCGAGGACAGGGACTCCAGAAAGAGCGAGGACAGGGACTCCAGAAGGTATGATGACAGGGACTCCAGAAGGAACGAGGACAGAGACTCCAGATGGAATGAGGACAGGGAATTCAGAAAGCATGAGGAGAAGGATGCCAGAAAGAACGAGGACAGGGAGTCCAGAAAGAAGGAGGACAGGGGCTCCAGATGGAATGAGGAGAGGGAATCCAGAAAGAATGAGGACAGGGAGTTCAGAAGGAACGAGGACAGGGAATCCAGAAAGAATGAGGACAGACGAAGGGAGAATTCGCCACACAGGCGAAAATGAAGCCTGTTTGAAATAAATGTTCATTTCTGAGCTGTTAAAACTGTACTTTAAAATCTATTACTGAACTTTCTTTAAAAAAATGCTTTGTACAAAGTGATAGTTTGCATTTGTAAATTTTACCAGACTTTTTCAAATTTTCTGTACCACTTTTTTATAACTGTATCATGAAGTCTTTCTGTTAAGGTCTTCCTTGGAAAAGGCAAAGCTCTTTATTTTGTGAATAAAACCATTCAGTTATCAGTGAAATGGGTGTTTTGTCAGTTTCAGATATTTGTACTTGTAAGTTTACAGTCTGAAAAAGCATTGATTCTTAACTTTGCTTGTTAATTCCAAGCCTGGTGCTGAGGCTGGGGTGATAAAGAACAGATTTCAGATTCCAGTGTGTATGTTACATGAGAAAACTATAAAAATTTTCAAACAGACATTCTATCTCTGTATATTCTTCCAACTATGCAAACTTGAAAGCCGGGTGATGAAAATTTTCAGGAAATACTTCAGTTGATTTTTGAATTCAAGAGTCAAATATTAAACCCCAGTGTTGCTGTTCTGAATGTCACATGTGAAAGTGTGTCAGCGTGTTCTGTTACTTTTCACAGTGTTTTTTTAATATTGTGCCATCCTGAGCTAGTTACACGTGGGATCTCAGAGGGGAAAAAGGTTGGTTTGGTTTTTATTTTTTCAACTGAATTTGATTTTAAAGTCATAGACTTCCACTCTAGCATAGCCAAGGATTGTTTAAGGAACATCTTTCTCAGAGCATATAAAAAATAAGCAAAATAAGAGGTGTTTCAAGAAGCAAAGTTAAAAAGGAAAAAAATACCCTCAGTTGCTGCAGCAGTTAATGGTGTAAAATTGGTTTATTTGCACTCATGTGGACCAACTAGCTTTACCTTGATTGCATGAGAAATTAATCAAAATCATCTGGTTAAGACTAGTTCTCAACAGTAAATAGCTAAGGAAAATACGGAAAGTCTTCTGGGATTAAATAGGAGATCGTGTGGGCATGGTGGGTTCAGGAGAGGGTGGTGATAGTTGTAGATTATGCAGTTGTTGATGCCATATAACTACATTTTTCTTATGTAATTTGTGAAATGATCACAATTGCTGGACATACGAGAACTTCACATTTCATGTGTAAATCATATTTCATCTTGTATAAAGCATAAGAAACATATTTGAGCTGTTTTGTAACAGAAAATAGAACCATTCCTAAGGAAATAATTACTTTTGCCTAAATCTTGTCACGTTTTCTAAGAAAAATGACTCCTTTAAATTTTTTTTCTGTATTTAATAGAGTTTATTTATGCAACCTTTCATGTAATAAAAGGTTTTGGGGCAAAAACATTTACATAGAAAATAAATTCAGATTGAAAAAAAGGTTTCTATCTTGTTAAACCACACAGCTAAAAATACTTCAGTGGCATCATGTGATATATGTTTAAACAGTTGGCATTTTGCCCAACCCACCTCTCATTTTCAAAATGGTTTGTGCATTTTGGCAGTGTGTGTTAAATCTCTGAAAACTTAATTGGAAAGAATGTTCTCTAAAAAGAATTCTGATGATTGTTGTGCCTCTTTGATAGCTCTCTGTGCACATTATTGAAAATAATCTGTGTTTCATAATATTTTAATTGTACCAGTTTATTTAATCTATCTAGAGTAATGCTTCCCTTACTGTGTTATGGGTTTAATAGCACATATTTTATTAACCCATAACTTGAGATGTTCTGGTCAAGTTAAAACGTTTGTTAATGACATCTTTAGTAAATGGAAATACATTAAAACAGTACATGTAAAAACAAAACATTTATTAAAACATAAAGCATTTGATCTCAGACATTCTGATCAGGAAATGCCAGCTTAAACATCTCCAGTTCTTTGTGTTATTCCACCCTCACTGCCAAAAATGCTGTGCTCTGTGGGGAAAACAGGGAGAGGGTGAGATTAGGGCTTGAACTTGAGTCTTTGTGACACACAATTTGTGTTTGGTTGGTTGTTGGTTTTTTTTATTTTTAGAAGTATTAATAGATTTTTAACAGAACAAGCTGTTTAAACTAGCTGTTGTTTTTACTGCTTATGCTCTGAGCAGGTCAGTGTTGTATTTTTTTACAAGAGAAAAAAGTCAAAATAGAATGTAGTATTCAAAATGAGGGTATTCCCAGAGTTGCACAGTGCCACAAGAGTTTGGGGGACAGTCAGCTCTCAGTTGCTGTGGAGCTGAGTGACACACAGTGGTCCTGGGCTGGCTTACCTCAGCAGGAACAGCTAATGGTCGTGGATGCCCAGTAAAGGAGTAACTCATGCATCCAGTCTGTAATTAATCCTGGGTCCATAGGTACAGCAAGAGAGGCTTCATCTCTTTTGCCAGGACTCCTGGCCGAGTTCCTGCATTTCCTGGCGGTGGTGTTGGAGAGATGAGCTGCTGACACACCCAGCAAATTCTTGACAGAAGTGTTTGTGGTATTTATAAGAACTGTAATTCTGTTCTGTAACTGTATTTTATTTGGAGCAAGGTCTAAAGCTTGGTTATTCATATACTCAAGTCTAAAGCATGTTTTTCTGAGGGAAAGGAAAAAAGGCTACCACTGTTTAGGCCAGGTTGGTACATAAATCATCAAAACAGAACATCATGGTATGAAAGCAGTTAGATAAATTTTGGGATGAAACTATCAACTGTTTAAAGTACTTTAAAATGGCAGTTAGCAGATCATGCTTTCTAAAGTAGTTTGAGTTGCTGTTCAAGCAATATTGCAGTCTTCAAATTACAAGTAGTTCATCTCAGTTCTGCATGGCAGTGGGAACCTGACTACGAAAATGTTTTTGTGTTACATTAAATGAATTTTCCAGTCAGGTCATGTACATACTGAAGATCAGGACAAAAAAAGGTAGTACTAACTAGATGCAATGGTATCTTATTTTAACCCAGGAGCACGGTGTTCTTTTGTTTACCTAATGTTCCAGTAACATAACTCTTCTTAACTTTTGAATGTACTCTAAAATAGCTTAGTACATGTTAGCCCTTCCAAAAATGCATGAGCTAGGGTGGGCACTTCAAGTTCCAGTAGCAATTTAAATGCCTCCCTGTCATTAATTGGCACAGTTGTATGAATATAAAAGAAGACAATAGCTTATCTTCATTTACCATTCTTAAACTACTTTGAAGTATCTTTCACTGCTGAGAAAAGACTAAGCCTAGTTTTCTCAGAGAATCTGAAAAAGTAGAAGTCTTTTATTATGTGAGCAGAGAATTGACTCCAGTTACTCTTAATAACATAAAACAGGAATACCTGTCCTTCAGTTTATTTTCAGTTAGATTTAGTATATTTTTAAAGCTGTTTCAAATTTATCAAAATTCTTTCAGAAATGGTGAAGTCAACAGACAGAATAAAGGGGTATTTTGATTAAAACTACATAGAACATGAGTTGGTAGGTTAAAAGTGACATGAGCAAAATAGTCCTTTATATACTGGAAAAACAAGGTCAGTTCAGAAATGTTTTGCTTTTTTTATGTTTTCCTCAAGTCTGTAATTTGACTGAGACTGGTTAAGGATTTTCTTTTCTTGCCTACTCATGAAGGACATCAAGCATTTTCTAACTTAATAAAAGGGGGAGGGGATGCAACTTAAAACCTTAGTGTTGTTGGGGAAGATGTTTTTTAGCCCATAAAACAGACAAGTCCATTAAGAAAATCAGCTGTCACATTTTGACTGTTCCAGCTATGTCCATTTTGACTTGCCTTTTTCCATTATATTGTGAAATAAACTGGGCACCAACATCTTTCTTGTGGTAGAAAATAAGGTGCAACATTTCTGAAAAGAAGATGGTGAGGGGAAAAGAGGAAGAGTGTGGAAGATGATGCCAAGGTCCAAGAAATGAGAGAGTTTGTCTTCAGTGTCAGGGTGCCCGTGACAGGTAAGGAGGTGAAAGCTGTTCCCACAGGGGGCTGCTGGCACAGGCATGTGGGTGCAGTGCTAATTGGATTTAGCTTGGTGACTGGTATTGCTCCTTAATTACTAAACCAAAATGTGCATTTTCCCTTTAAAATTGGGAGTGCCCTGGTGCTTTTTCTATTCCTTACCTGTTGCTTTTGGAGGTACTTTATGCCTCAGTCACAGCTGTGAAATTTGAGATTCTGGACCTCTTGTTTAATAAAAAGCTATGTAAAAATACCTTTGTTACTAGCTTACCTAAAAGTTGGTATAACTTGAGGAAGATTCCTTGTATTTTCAAGTCCCGATGGGTAAGCTCATTTCAGCCCATAAAGACTGGAAATTTTCAGCATCCTTTTTTTTTTTTTGCCCTGCAGTAATACTTCAGATAATTGATTTAAAGAGATATTCATTTAAAAGGAAGAGAAGTAAGATGTTTCATGTAGTCACTTAGAGATGCTGCTCCTGCGTTGGCTGTATTTGTTTTGCTTAGTAATCTGTCTCATTAGGCTTTTCCATATTTTCTCCTGTTCTAGTTACAGGCTTTTTCATTTTTTTTTCCTGGCCCTTCTGAACATCATTCTTTATCACATGCAGTGTTAACCATTTAGAAAAGTATAATGCCAAAAATACATCAAAATTTTACTATTGTTGCATAATGCATCAAAAAGTAATCTTTAAAGGATAACTTGTCTGAAGGAACTGTGTGTGCACACCTACAATGAAGAACAAGTGTGCAGCATGCTGCTTGCCTTCTCCTTACCTTGGAATAATGAGTTACAGGACAATTGCAAATTTCATGAGGTTAATCAGTCTTACATTTGTTGGTGTTTCTTTCTGACTGCCTTTATTTTGTGTACTGCCTTTGTTAGGAAGAAGCATCGGTGGAGTTTTACACGTTTCTGAATTTACCTGAAAGTCTCAGGTGTCAGTGTGTCCTCAGAGGAGCCCCAGTGGTGCTAACAGGAGACAAGGATAGGAGAGGTCAGCATACAGCATGGAGTTGGATCCCATGGGCCTCTGTGTGCCTGTAGGGAATAACAAGAGTTGGTATCTTCTTACTACATAATCAACCTGTGTCTTTTGAACACAAAGGTTCATGCAGATGCTCATGGAGACAGGTGTGCACTGCTCATCCCGTCTATCCATCACCTACCCCCAGGCAAGGCTTTTGGGAGAGAGGTGCTTCTTTCTGTCCCCTCCCTTTCACCCATCATGTCACAAGTTCAGAGCTGGGTATGTTATGTTGATGTCCATTTTGGTGATTGTTGCTCTAGTAATGTTTCAAGCAAGGTAAAACACTAGGTCTGGTCAGCTGTTCCTGCACACTGAGGCTTCACAATGGCTGGCTTGAACCCTGTGTGTGTAACCTGCCGTGGCTGCTTTGTGGGTCATAAGCAAAGAAAACCTGCAGCATACAATGAACCAAAAGAGCCTCTCTTGGCTGTGTAAGAAGTCCAGAGGGAATAGCTCCATTATGCCAGGGTTAGCTTTTGCAAATATTTTCCTCCTCCTCCATCTTCCTGATTTTCAGTTACCCATTAATGTCTTTATGTGAAACTGTGAAGTGTCCCAGTTTTTTATTTGGTAATGTAGAGACACAACGAGAAATGCCCAAACAGTCAACTTGGAAGTTCCCCTGGAAAAATAATGTAGGCTGGGGGTGTTGAAGGAAGAAAAACTCCACTGACAGATAGGTGGCTGACAACTGCCTTTTATTTTGCTGTTTCAGTCTTAGTGAGAATGCCCTCCTCCCTTTTTTACCCCCACCCCTTAATGCTGAGAGCATTAAACACACTTCTTCAAGGGAATGCATGCCAACAAAACTCTCCCAAATTGTCCTCCCCTTCCCATCTCCCCTGTGTCCCTTCTAAAGGAAAAGATGGCCACTTCTTTCTGTTGCCTTTTGAAAATGGCATCTCACGCCCCAATTCTGATGTGTATATATGCACACCTTGAGAAACAGGCTAAGTAACTGATTGGGTTTCATGTGGCCTTTTCTGGGTCTCCTCTGTTAACCTGTATTAACAGACTTCAGTGTCAGGGGACATTTATAGCGGACAGAATGTTGTGTTAACTTGGGGGTTGAAATAACCAATTGCAAAGTTGATACATTAGATCATGTTATGCTGGTGGTGCAGACAGCCTTTGTGGCCTCCCATGAGGAAGGAATACTTAAGTGATGACTACCTGGAATGGAATATACACTTTTAATGAATATGCTTCCTTTGTTCAGCCTTGAGGTTGGATGTCTGTTTCCGTAGGCTCTGGTTCTTTGATTAGATTCACAAGGTCTCCCTTCTTCTGCTGTGCACTTTGTTATGACTCACCAGCAATGGGACACAAAAGTGCTTAAGAAAAAATTGAAGCCAAGCAACTTACTTGATCAGTGATTGAAATGAGAAACCGAAAATACTCATTTGGGGAAAAAAAAGTCCCTTTGCAGCTCTTTTCCTTCCTGTCCTCTCTTCTCTGCACAGAAAAAACCTTGTTATACCTCTTTGTAGAACAGAGACAGTGCATCAGACTGTTTTGATCACTGTACCTGTTTGAACCGGGAATTCTTTGAGATGTCATCCACAAGTGCTTTGTAGCCCCTCATTTTGTGCAGATTATGGGCATTTTGTGATTATGGCTGTGAGGAGAAACTGTGAGGATGAGCTCCTTGCTACGCCCATGGCAGGGAAGGACATGCTCTTTGCAGAAGGAGCCTCAGGATAAGTTCATCCCCATGCATGCAGAGTTGGTTTATTTGTTTCATTTTGCAAAGTAATTATTTCCTCTTATTTCATTTTTAGCTCCCCAGTTCCAGAGGTGCAGACATGCTGGAGAACTGTATTTCAGTTTTCCACATAAATGCACACACTGGCATGCAATCTGCCATTTTCATTCTCCTGTTACGCAAGAGTTTAAGATTAGTTGTATTTGTGAATTAATAAAGTTCATTGGAATAAATTTCAGCTATTTATACTCTGTAATTAGCTTTATCAACATGCTATCTGAATAGCTCCCAAATGTTATTTTTAGCTCTATACACTGTTAACAGTACAAAATATTCAAAGTCTTGATGATGTCTGGGAGAAAAAACTGTGATAAAATAACTGAGGTTCTGTGCTAATATATGGTGTAATATAATGTCACCAAAGTGGAAAAATGCCTGTTTATTGGTAGTGCCTCATGAGAGGCACTTCAAAAGGTGGGCTTACAAATACCAGTATTGCTACTGTATATTTTAGTGTCACATTCTGAGGTTTTATACACATGCAATTCTACTTTCCTTTCCAGGAGTAATTGAAGCTGAAGCTTCACTAGAAGCATCTCATGTCAGAGATGAGCTGTGCCTTGGGATGCCAGGAAGATGGGTGGAGCATCCTGTGGTCAGTGTGCCCGTGATTACCAGTGTGGTAATGAGCAATGACTGGATTTAGTGCATGGGATTTCTACCCAAGACTCAAGGTCTACCTCATTTTGGTTGCATATATAATCAAAAACTTTCTTTGTTTCACTGTATTTATAGGAAGGCTTTATTTCCTTTATTGCAGTTTCACTGTGTTTTATAAAGAAAATACAGCATGAAGACCCATTGTTTTCATGATCTGTATCATGCATTAGTTGAGGGAGAGTGAGCTTCAAGATTAGTTGCATGGCAGTTGTCATCAGCCTGTGAAATTCTCATTTTGAATGACAGCTTTGATTTGCACTTTAACCCTGGTGTTGGCTATAACTTGCTCTTATTCTTTGTTCCTAATAAGTTCAGTTTCTTATTTTATGTGAAGAAATCTGTCCTGGGTTACACAGAAGTTCTGGTATCCACCTTTTCTCCAAATATGTCCTTTTGGCTTTTTTGTGTTTTGCCTTCTGTAAAGAGACTGAATTCTGCTGATTAATGACCCAAATATTCGACCACCTGCAGTGACTGCCCAGGTGCTGTGAGAAACTGGACTATGTGTAGAGTGGCCACCCAGGACAGGGGCTGGAGCTGTGCACATCCTACACCTCAGGCTACAAGCTGGACGTTAAACAAGATAAGGACAGAGGTAAACCCTGTGATGTGGGGTAGTGTTTCTTTTTCCTTACACAGGTGACTCAGCTGTGATAACTCTCTGGAACATTCACACAAAGCCTGAAGGTATTGGTTTCTTGTTGATGAGCCATAATGGACTCAGCTGCACTGACAGAAGAGACTGGCTGCAACATCTTGGAAGGTGTCAAAATTCCCAAAGTATTTCCTGACTCACAATATTACATCATCCAGTGTGAAGCTCCCCACCCCAGGGGAGGTACCAGAAGTGTTCCCACCTGAACCTGCGTGTATATAACTCTGAGTTTCAGGTCTCCCCTCGCTACTCAGGGCTTCCACCAGCATCTTGATGGATTCAGACTATGACCACCCCTTCAACCAACAGAAAGGAATTTAAAGGGGGAGGGATTTTGTATCTCCATGAGGCCCCTTTTGTTTTCTTATAAAGCTTTCTGCTTTCCCTGATTGTTCTGAATTACAAGTGAGTTCCTTATCAGTCAGTGTTTCAGAAGGGGATGTGTGGTAGTTTAGGCTTTAGTCTTAGCTAGTCTTGAGTTTAGGAGGCTCAGAGAATTTATGTAGATCAAGAGAGACAGGTATCACCTGACTTAAGTAACCAAAGAAATATTTCATACCAGATGGTGCAAACCTGAGATAGGTAGGAGAAGTTTCTCAGTTGCCATCGTGTCTGCAGGGGAGGCAGGACACACTGCAGCTGCCCTGCTCTCCTGGGCCTTGCTCCTGCTGCTGCTACATCCTATTTTGTTTTAGTTTCAGGAAAGTAGAAACATTTATTGTTAAACTCTCTCTTTTGCCTTGCTGAGTGTCTTTTAGAGTATTTTATGAATCTAGAGTAATGAAATCTGTTTTCGGTGGGAGGTACAAAATTGTTGTTATTTCTAACTTGTGTAAGTGTGTATCATAGTTTTCATTTTCTCTTTTATGTATAAATATATAGAATTAGTTTGGGTTTAAACCTGTTCTGAGTTTCTAGGGTTTTTTTCCTTTTCTCCCTTTTCTTGGCAGGGAGAGGGAGGGAGGCTTTGACTCTTTATTGGGCAGTTGACATTTTGCCAGCTCGACCCAAGACAGGATGCCACAAATCTTGCAAACTACTGTTGCGGAATTGTCTACAACATTGAAAGAAAAAAAGGCTGTAATACATTTTAAATGTGTTGTTTTCCTTTTCATTGAATGTCTCTCCTGTTACAGAATAGGATAAGAAGTGCTCATTTTCTCTTCCATGTAATATTCATTATTGCCCATGTCCAGGGCTAAGTGCTTTTCTATTCATCTCTTCTGTAAAACACTCCTTTAGAGCTTTACTCTGAAGAAAAGCCTTCACAGCCTGTAATCATATTTATTGCCTCTCCTTTCTCTCTTGCACTATCCTCTGTGATTCTTCACTGTCCACTGGGGCCATCAGACACAGCATCGCAGTTGGTGGGACCAAACCACTAATTTTCAAAAAGGCATTGTATTTTCTGTTTTGGTGTTTTGGATTCATTGCTTTTGGTTGGTTTTTTGTTTGTTTGTTTCGTTTTGTGGGGTTTTCTTTTGCTTTTTCTTTTGCTTTGGAACAGTTTGTTTGTTTGCTCCTTGACAGCCACTGAATGATGATCAGGGAGGCTAAGCTGTCCACAGTGATGTGCTGGTCCTTCTTCCACAACTAGAACACCAAACGTGTATGAATAATTCGCAAGATTTCATGTAATGCTGACTACCATGCTCTTGTCAACAAAGACTTTCAGCTGTCAGTGTGTACTGCTCCCAACTAATTCAAGTACTTTAGTTTTCCTGTTACTTTTGTTTCAAGTAAGCTGAATGATAGCTCGCTGTACTATACAATGCCAGAATATGGGTTTGGGACTGTTTCACTGTTAACCAGACAGAATATCAACCATGTCTTTGTAAGCTTTATATTGTAGCACCATGCCTGAAATCAATGATCTCTTACTTCACAACTGGCTGGTTTCTTTAATAGCCTCTTGTGCAGAACTTATTAAAGGCTTTTTGAGAGTCCAGAAGAACCAGATTGTTCCAAGTAGGTTCCCCCTTATATCTTTTGGTTGTTCCTATCATTCTAAATGCCTTTAAGTTAATATTTTTACTTTTTACTGACTATCTATCATGTAAATAAAAATTAGGTCAATGATTTCCCTAAAGATCTTTGATATACAACTGACTACTTGAATTAAAGGATTAAATTGTTGAAGAAAAAATTAAAATCTTTTCAAGGGGAAAATTCAAGGACTTTAGTTCAAATTCATTTTAAAAAGTATTTAAAAGGAAAGGTATTTAAATGAGTAACATAAAGAATCTGGGTGTGAAAAATCCTCTCCCTTGTTGTGAGTCCAGGTGGTTGAGCAGCTTCATTTGAAACTACTTCAAGAACAGCTTGAGATTAATTTGTTTCCTGCCAAGGACCAAGGAAAAAGCAGTGAAATAAAATATTTTACTTAGTGAAAACTATTTTAATCATTGAAGTGCTTAGTTCAATGACAAGCAGACATGACAGAGCTGCTCTGTCCCAGACTTGCTACAGCAGGTGACAAAAGCAGGAGGAAGTGTGAAGACAACATTACTCCCTCTAGATTTATTAATCCACTGTCGGCCCTGTGTTACCACAGATGCAGCAGCCTGGCACACAGCACAGGGAGAATGTCACAGGCAAAAAGGCTTGAGAGAAGGGCTGAGGACAGCACTGCCTTATCTCCTTTGCCTGGTCTCCAGCCTCCTGTCTTAAGCGGGTCCTTCTCTGTGCTGTCCAGCCGGATGAAGCTGACGGCAGGGGGAGGAACTGGCTGGCAGCTGAGAGAAACAGACTGTAGAGAGGGAGAGCACTGTGAGAGCCCCTCAGGAGACTGACACAGGCTCATACAGGAAACAATCTCCTGGGCTGTAACCTCCCTTATTTTTTGACAATGCTTCATACAAAGTGCTCTCTTTGGGTTACATGATTTCCAAGTGCCCAGTGTATGCCAGAGGAGCTTAGAGCTGGACAGCCAGGATTGATTGTATCTTCCCAATCTGTTCTGCAGATTCCTTGCTTTCTTCTCCATACAGAGTTGTAAGCAGGGAGTGACAAGGCTGCACAGAGTTCCTGGCACAATGATTTTTTTCTTGCCTGTTTTGTATTCCTCTTTCTACTGTGAAAAAAAGAATGAATGCAGGTTTGTAGGGGGAGTTCATCTTCCTGCTACAGTTGCTTGAAGATTTTAAGCTCCAAAGAAAATGGGTGGATGCTGTATGGTTTTGTGGGATGATGGCTGGCAGCGAAGACAATCGTGTCATATATCATATCCTTTGCTAAGACACAAGAAGCTCTCTCTGCCATACAGTTGCCAGACTGTCACATATTTTCAAAAGAGGTGATTTCCTGTGCCTACTGGGGAAAAAAAATGGGAAAATTTTTCCCTAATGAGCTAAAAAATGTGGGACTTTGTGTAGGTGTAGATCTGAACAGTGCATCACTTAGTCTTCCTCTCAGTCTGATCAGAATTAATTAATTTTTTTCTATGGTTCTTTAAAGAGGGATATCCTGTTATAACAAAGTTAGACTACCCAGTATCTTGAGTCTTTTCTATTTGCCCATGCTATGCAAATGCAAAAAAAAAAAAATCCTCCTGTTTTGATATACCTGCATAGTTTAAGGAAGGTTGGGTTTGTTTCTGCTTAGTGCTGCTGCAGCCATGATTGCTGATGTCCTGATCAACTCAGTCATTCTTTTCACCCTTTTAATGAAGTGAGAGGGAAGAGGGAAAGACTGAATGCACAGGAATCATTTGGTGAAAGATCCTGTAGGTTAATAGCTCATTTACCTTAAGTCATTCAAATTCCATCCAATTCATTTCTCAGCATAATTACAGAGTGGACCAACTTAGATAAAATCTCCCTAATATATAAACTGCATTTGTTTTGTAGATAAATGTCCGTTTGCACACTGAAACATTCGATTATCTCTGTGGAGTGCAGAATATTCATTAGTGTTCCCCTTGAAGCTTCTGTAAAACAGACGTGGTAGGAGCTCAGGGGGAATTTCCTTCCCCTTTCTGGCACAGGGAGTAAATCAGGTACCAAAATCTGCACATCATCCAAAACGTATCCTAGACCTTGAAAAGCCCTCAGATATCCCCCTGCCTTTCTGTTAGCCCTGGGACTGCTGTTCTATTTCCTTACAGCCTGTTGCAGGTACTCACACCACCCAGGAGAGAAAGTTTTGTGCAGCCAACAGAGGCTTCATGAAGTGAGAATCCCCTGATGTATTTTCACTAGTTCTGAGGATGCACAGTGCCTGGCACATGTTCTAAAGCAGTGCCAGGACTGCAGAGGTCCTGGCTCAGCCTTGTGTCTGGTGCAGGGATGGGAAGGGTCTCACACAGACCACCTTCCCTCTGCTCTGAAGAAGCAGTTGCTCCATGAGGGACTTGGCATGGTAAGAAACCCACCAGTTCAGGACTAGGTGCAGCTTTTTTTTGCAACTGTAGCCTAAGCAATTCTCTTCTGAGATCTGAGAGCGTCCCATTCTGCTTTTTCTTTCAACAGTGCTGAAGCTACGCTTTTTCTGTACATGCTAAGCCTCCTCTGAGAGCGAAGGCAGATCTCATGGTAGTGCACATTTTACACTGCACATGAGATTTGATTTGCTTCTCTGTGGTTACACCAGATGCAGTTTGGTTTGGTGGATACTATTTTAGTGACTTCTTTTTCTGGGTCTGTGTAATCATATGGAGGCAGCTTTTGGTGTGTTTAGTATGTAATTAAGATGCATCTATTGCTGACTTTTCTACAGAATGAGTGAGTAAACAAATGAATGAAAAGGTATTGAGGAAAAAACCAACTGTTTTTCAGTTGAATTATAAACCCCAAGAAATCAGGTATAAAATTGAAGTATTGACATAATTTCTGTTAATCTCCTACTATAATCTTATACAGGATCCATCTATACAATCTAGGGAAAGAATAAATATTTAATAATTGCTGTGGACCTTAGTAGCCAATACAGTAATTCTAGGGCTGTAGTTTTGTAAGGCTGTGGGGTTGTACATTTATAAGCAGCTATTTAATTATACATTGTCCTGGGCCTTTAAAATATATAATGTAATTACAAAGCTGCATATAAAATTAATCTTTAAATTTGTAAACCATCTTAAGTTTCCCAAACTTACTTTACTGCATTATCTGCCAACTAAAATTCAGTAATCACAATATTACTCTTTAACCAATAGAATAACTCAGTCTCAACACTGTGCTTGAAATCCCTATGTATTATAAAAATGGTATATCCATATAATATATCCATCCCTCCTACAGAGGGAAGTGACTTTCTGCAACTCAAATGAATATATTTATGCAGATATAAAAGCCCCATGGAAGTAGGAAATCAGAATAAATCTTGTTCATCTTAGTTTCTCTTTCTGGGTTCCTATGGCACAAGCCTGCTCTTGGAGGTGTCCAATTACTGTGCCCTGTAGACTGATTCATATGACTCATCCAGTGTGTCAAGAGGCATCCACCCTATTGATGCAATTTCTCACATTTCTGCTGAAATTAAACAAGCACAGCTGCAGCTTGTCCTTTAAATATTCTTAGAACTGGTCTCCTTTCAAATTTTTTATGGATGTAGCTATTTAAGTTGGTTTGCATTTTGTTCTGCATTTTTCTGAAAGAGCTATCTTTTGACAGAAAAAGAAAAAAGGGTGAAAAAGTTTTAGTATGGAAAAAGAAAACTTTACATGAGAGAGAAGCCTTGATATGCTGTCTAATTGCTGGTGGGGGTAAAAACAACCAACCAACCAGCAGTCAAATACTTAGAAATTTTCAGGAAAAAAAGGATGGCACACAGTGTCCAATAACACAGGTAATACTAGTACAAACTTTTAGTGTGGATCTTTGTACCAGTACAGCTGATGTGTATACATATATCCTGCTACAGAAATGCTCCTGTACTGCCTTTCTATACTGGAATATGCTGCAATACCAGCATACAGCATCTGATAGATGTGTCTGCTTTCATACATGGAGTTTCATGGCACACTATACCACCTGAGTGAAGTAGCTAAGTAGTGTCACCTGTGTTGCCAAAATTGCACTCACAGTCTTGTTTAAGAGAGATCTGCAGGTGGAACCAAATCCTATTTTGCTGGTGTTAGAGTAATTCCACTTGGGGATTAATCAGAAGGACTATTATTTATTTTATAATTCTGGATGAAGCATTGAGATTTCACATTGAATATTATTAATTCAAGTACTTGCAATCAAGGACACAATGTATTTTCATAATGCTGTCTTTTATTCTCATTTTTCAGAGAAGGTCCTGAGGCTGTTGTAAAGAAATATCTATCTTCCATCACCACCTTTGTTATTTTACTTTACGCTAACTTTTACCAGGTAAGCTCTGGCTATGTAAAGAAAAAAAGATTATGCTTATCCTTGGCACCTTTTTCAGTCCACAGCCCAGGACAGAAGATGACATTTCCCATGTGATTTGAACCACTGGCACTTACATTGGATTTTATATTTCATAGTTTTCCATCAGGGGAAAAGTAGCAAAATGATGCTGCCTATGTTTGGCTTCTTATCTGTCCTTCAAATGGCAAATCTCTTGGAGGAGAGACCATCCTTAACCAAGGAATGATCTTTTCAAATCAGATTTTCTTGGAATCATATTTTGTTGCACTATTTTTCTGTGAATAGAAAATTTTTCCGTATATAAGCATATGTGATACATCATCCTTACTTTTTACTCCATCAGTTCAAATGCCTTATACCACCCTTCTCATGGTTCCTCATCTCCTATGCTGTGCAGGTAGTATTATTTTTAAAAACAGGTGCGAACTCAGGAGGTGACTCTGATCTTTCACCTATGCTTTCGAAGAGATACTGCATAGTTCTTATCTGCAAACCCCAGGTGATTTTTAATGGACTATAGTTTAGGAACACTGAGGGAAGAAAATATTCTAATTGGTTTTGGTTTTCAGCTGAAGAACAGTTTGTTTCTATGTTAAATGAAGTAGTGAAAACAAATAGCATACCATCTGGCTATCCTACCTGGGTACTCTACTAGGAGCTGTTCAGATGTTCTCTCTGCCAGTTTTCAACTTCTTAAGTTCTATTTTACTGATGTACTTCCTTTATCCAATTGTTCTTTCTTATCTAGGAATTACATTATTCCTTGAACTGAATTAGAATTTTAAAAATCTTACACTCTCTTGCAAAGATTTTCCCTGTCTGTTGCTTGAATTATTTACCTTCTAAATTACAAAATCTCTGGTGTCTCCAGCATGCACAGTAAATCAGTTACAGAGATAGAGTCCTCCATGTTATCCGTGAAGCTGATATTCTCAGGGGACAGGATAACATTGAACAGTCTTAATATGTACCAGTGAGCTCTCATTCTTAGAACAGATTGTGACTGAAAGGAAGGGTTTAGCAGCTTTTCAAGTGCTTGGAAAGATGTCATATGTTTTTCTTTAGATCACTTTTTTTTCTGCTTCAGTTCCTCGAAGCGAGAATATCCTGCAAAAAATAAACACATTAACATAGCTGGGAAAGTAACGAAGCACAGACACCAGAAATTTCATAAACCCAAAGTATTTAGTGCTGACTGCAACTTTTAATATTGTTTATACTTAGTATAAAACAAACATGTTCACAAATATTTTTGAAAATAATTGTGAGGATGTAAATGACAGCAAATTTGTGAAGAAGCATTTATATGTGTATCTGGTTAATCTATTTGTTATTTATTTTGAAGATGCACATACAACTGTAATCATAACTTAGTGATGTGGGGGGTTTGAGCATGTTGGAGACAGATAATAATGATAATTCCTTGTGCCAAACAGCCACAATCTAAATCCATGTAATTTTTCTCAACGTGCAATCAGGAAATAGAAACACTATCACGAGAATTAACTGACCTGTCACGCAGTGCAAATAGCATAGTTATGTAAGATTGAATCATTGGCATAAAGTACATTTATAAAAATAACTTATCAAATAATTTGGAATAATGCAGATAATGTGCTGGCACCCTCCACATCCGATACTGAACATTCTAGCTGAAGCTAGCAGCGACAACTTTAAAAAAGGGATAACTTTGAACCATGAATAAGACAAATGGGACACTTTAACACACTGTAACACCCCCTGGAAAATGGAAATCTGTGGAGAAAAATAAAGAGCAGTAAAGTGTTAATAGCAATGGCAGAAAGCATCTCAAGTAACAAGAGCTCCATCAAATATAGATGCAAGGTAAAAAAGGAACAAAAAACCCAAATCATTGCCCTACTTAAAAAATAAAGATAGATTGGTTAGCAAGTAGCAGGGTGGCTAAGTAGTTGCTTTGTCTGTTTCTACAGGCGAGGCAGATGGAGATCTGCTAAATCTGGGATTGTTTCCCCAGAGGCAGTAACACGGAAGCTAGAAAATGTACAGACATATAAGATATCTGGTTATAAAATGTCAAATTCCTTTAGAGGAATCAAAACTCAAGACATGCATACACCTGTGAATTTTAAATTGAGTAAGGAAATCAGTGAAGTTTCAAAAATAATAAAAAAACCACCTTATCCAGAAACAATTCTAAGAACTCCTCTACTGTAACAAAATCCCCAGCTAACAAGTGACAAACAAGAAACTGCCTGCCAGTGGGAAAAATTCTTACAAAGTCTTTTGAAGCAATGTTGTGAGAAAATACTGAAATCTCAATTTGATTAGGGACAGACACATGGATTCAGACATGGAAGATCATACTTCAGCCATCAAAGGGACTGTCTTCACCATACTTTTTCCATGCATGAAAATAATTTGTTAGATTTTAAGCTGTGTTTTATTAAAACTCTCTTTATTGGGCCTTAATACTGAAGACCACAGAAATTAATGGATATTTTCAGGAAAACGAAACAACTTTCAAGTTTCTTCTCATACATTGTGACAAGGCTATTACTGTCTTAGAATGGGTACAATGCAAAGCAAACACAGAAGGCTGCCTATATTAAAATCAATCAAATATGAGCTTAAAGAATCTGGGTCAACTACCCTGGGAAAGATGATGTCTTGAGGTAATCACTTAGAATCATCTCCCATTATAAGGAGTATTGGTACTCAAAGGAGGGGGAAATATTGACATTGTTCTACATGCAGTTTCTGTGTCTACATCTGGTCTCCCAGTTTCTGAAATGTATTTTACTGAAACACTTCTCAACAAGGTGAACATTTAATAGTTACTACCAGACAAGACAGTTGAAAGGAGTACTGGAAACACCTGGGTTTATTTCCACAAGGGGACACTTGTGTAACATGCCTTGAAAGTTTATTCATGTTGTTATTCCTTGCATTATTGACCATATGGGATCTCCAAAAAGGCAAATCAGCATCTGGAGCATTAGAACACTAATTTCATATTTTGTATAGACCCAAACCAACCAAACAAAAACCTTATAATCATATCCCAAATGCCCTACTGGTGCTTAGAGGCAGCATATTTTTGAAATGGATGGAAATAAAACATTATTGAGCCTTAATTCTCAAAAAAGTACACCATTCAAATGAAGGAAGACTTCCTCAAAATAAGTGGTAGGGCTTTCATATGTATAAAAGAATAGCTTAGTGTGAAAAACTCAGCAGTTTCCTTGTTTTCCAAGGACAGAGCAAGTTACTTAAGATTTTGTGCACTATGTCTCTTATGGGATGAATCATGTCTGTGAGGGTTGCTTGAGGCAAGGAGTGATCTCTTCTCATAGTGTGATACAAAATGTCATCCAGCTGTCATATTACCATTCCCTTTGGCAAAAAAAATTCCTTCTCACCTCTTGGGCCATCCCAAACTGATTTTGGGTTGCTGGCATTACTAAGAGTCTTGTTTGCATGCACCATTCTGTATGAATCTATTGCTTTCAGTGACAACTTGTATCACACTAACCCTGTGCTCAGGGACAGATGTTTTTAAAAGCTAAAGCCATCTAAGTTTGTTTAAGTAGAGCCAAATTTAAGGTTCTGAAAAAATCTGAAATGGTAAGATGCAATTCTAATTCACACTCAGCATGTCTTCTTCCTACTCTACATATTCTTACTTTACTCAGGGTAGGATCTCACCTCTGCCTGTTTTCACATGTAGGTTTATGGAGATTTTCAGTGGAAATGCAGCAAGTAGCAGCCTCTCCTTTCCATGAGGTTCCTTTGAATTTACAGCTGTTGCCTTAGAAAGTCTCTTGGGTTACATTGTCTTCCTATTGGTCACATCACTTCTACAGTTGTTTCAGTATTCTACAACAATTCTGTAATTTCATAACTTCCAGTGTGCTTTCAGCATTTGATAGAGATGAAATGTGACACTTTGATAATACAGGTCACGGGGCATTTAAAATTTTCCTCCCTTCACACCTATACTGTCTTCTAAATCACAGGATTTGATAGGGAGCTTGAGTCAAGAATGGTGAGTTGCACAGTGGAAGACTTAACTGAAATGCTTCATAGAGGTGTTTACAACTACAGGTTAAATATTACTGTTTCTGATGAGAACAGGTTTTTCAAAGACAGATCCAAGACACTTTGACATCAAGTGTTCAAAACCATGCACAATTAGCTAACTGCCATTACTACTGGAAGATAATAATTAGCATTCAATGCAATTTTCTTTTTTTTTTTCT
>VWZD01006106.1:39822-111356 GCA_013396695.1 Sakesphorus luctuosus
CGCTCCGCGCGAACTTCGGCGCGGCGGAGCCGCAGGTAGCGGGATCCGCGCCGTGCCGGGATGGCATGGGATGGGCGGAGGGTGGGTGGGGTTTATCGGCGTCTCCGCAGCCTCGGCGGCTTCCAGAAGGGATAAAGCGGCCTCTAAATAGGTCAGGGGCTTCGGCAGCGCGGGGCGTTTGCGTAACCACTTGTGTTACGCGCGAGAGGTGCGGGGCTCCTTCGCTGGACTCCGAGGCCGGGCGGAGCGCTGCCTTCCTGGCATACCCTGTGGCTTTTAAGAAGGATAATTGTATGAGCATAGCTCGCCTTTCTTGTTTTATAAATCCCTACGACTTCGAGAAAGTTAAATTTCTTCAGCAGAGGAAGAATTAACCTACATGGAGGAGTTATCCTTGATGAGCTAATTACCCATGGTGAGTGTAAGTGCTTGGCATCCCAAGCCCATGGACTGTGGTGAAGAGCTGAAAATGTTAATGTCCTGGTAACACTGTTTCAAAACATGTGAAGGAGAGGTAGGTGCAAGATTGTGTTTTCTGTGGCTACACACACCAAATGTCTTTGTTTCAGAGGAATCGTCAGAATATTCGTGCCAGTGTGAAGGCTTGTGTTTATTTTCTCTTATTTTTGACTCCTGAACAAACTTGGGAACTCTCTTCATGGGTTTTAGATCTTGTGGGCTTGGCACCATATCTTTATTGTTAAGTTTGAGTGCAAAAGTCTGTAAATGGAAACATCAAAGAACTGTGGCACTGTGAGCACTCAGAAGTTTAAATAAATCTTCAAAGCAAACATTTCACTGCAGCTAACTACTACTTATAGGAGGAGGGAGATGGTAATTTTATTTCCCATACTCTGCTGCTGCTTTAGTGATGTCTCTGACAAAGTATAAAAATGAGGTGCAAAACAACTCCTCTGTTGCTGTCAAAAACCTGTATTTTTTTTAAATCTGAATTGAATGTAAATTGAAAATAGTGTAAAAACCTGAAGTCACTGGGGATGTGTCTGTGTGATTGCAGTAGATGTAGAGGAAGCATTGCTGCTGCAGGTCCAGGATGAGAGGCAGTGGCAGGATATCTGAGAGATGCCCAGGCTGGTGGATGCAGGGAGAACGGGCTCTCTGAAGCTTTTGCCTCTCACAGCAGCATTGTGTTTGCAGTGGAGGCAGCCACTCCCTGCCCTGTTACAGCAGTTCTGAAAAGGGGAAAAAGGTATCCCTTTGCATAGTCCAGAGGTGCCACTAGACTGGTTTGAATGGGTTATACTGCTTCTCCTTTTCCAAATAAGTACTTTTGCTACTCCTTTCAACTCACCAGGTCAGTAGACTGCTTAGAGGGAAGGATGAGGTTTTGCTTGTTTTGTTTCTAAAGTGTCCCTCCATAGTTGCAAACTTTTTTTCTGGTGTTTAGTCTTGCCAGATGGGTTTTCTCTACCCTGCACCTTTTCCAGTGAATGTGAGTTGATACGGTTATGTGGACCCTGAAGGCAGAAGATAAACTGGGAGTTGTGAAATTGGTGACATTACTAACACCTTTTCAATTGTTTGGTTTAATAATCCATAAGGCCGTAAGAAATTAGAAAGGAAACAATCATCTCACATGATATTTTCACTGAATTACCAAGTTCTTATATATTTATTTTTTCCCCCAATGAATTACGTAATGGATACCTGGTTAAATTTAGCAGTATTAAGAAAAACTAGCAGGTGTCAAAACACTGTGCTGTCTTGCCTCTTGCTGCACTAGTGGGACTGGTGGGAGCTGTCCATCGCTGCTCCCCCTGCACTGCACACTCTCTTACAAGGGATCAACATACACCAGCACCAGTTTCTCTTAACCAACTGTTCTTCACTGTCTGCATCTTTTTTTTCTCTCTTTTTTTTTTATCTTTTCGATTTCCTCAGCTGAGTTTTATTTGAGAGGATATCTTCCTACTTGAGTAGAGTTGCTCAGGGATAAGGTGGTATAAAACCATGAACAAGCCTTGTGGAAGATAATCTTTTGGGGAAGTGTAGGTTTGTTAATTAATTAGCTCTGCAAGTCTGAAGATTTTGAACAGCAATGAGGATTACTGCATAAAACATAACAGATGTGTAACAGTCATCACAGTTTTTTCTCTTCAGATTATCACGAGGGATTGTGGCTTGAGAATATTTGCTCTAAGAGTTTGAGAATTTATGAAATGGGGCATTCATATTATTTTCAAAATGAGCGTATGGTACAGCTGTGGTAGTCTCCAGTCTTGAAGCATTCATCAGGCTGTGTTGGAATGTAACAGAGTACAGAACTGGAGTGCAAGGTTCTCTCTAGTGTTCTGAAATATGCCACAAAGCCTAGGTATCTGTAGTTAATGGGAAAAAAAGATGACTTTGCAGTCTGAATAACTTCCTTTCTGAAATTCTGCTTTCACTTTGTTGCGCTTTAAACCCCTTGGAAGTCCTTCAGTGACAACTTGTAGCAGATAAATATTTTGTTTCTGTAACTTTTTGCCTTACATTCAGAAAATTGTAGTACTTAATACATGTCATCCATTAACATACAGTGTGAATATTGTTTCTTATGTGATCCTGAATTGCCTCTGAAGGTAGAGGCAGATGTTAAATGCCATAATGTTGTAGCTAACCAATGGAAAATTTTGCCCAAATCCATAGAATGCACTTGCATCTTTTATCCTCGGGCAGATGAATGCTCAGAGTTGAAGGAATTAGAGGAACTTCACTCTCATGTGTGACTGTAATAGCCCTCTAGCTGCATAGGTTGCTAGATTTTCACCAGATGCTCTGCCTACCTAACTACAAATGCAGCTCAAATGTTGGCTGAAGGGCTACTTTTTACTGTTATTTTGCCCTCAAGTGCAAAATATATAGGTTCTTTCCAAACATAAAATTACTCTTTTTACTGCAGTTTCACAGAGCATGCATAACCTTACAATAGGAAGTTTATGGTTTTCATTATTTAACAAAAGCCAGTGTTTGTAAAACAAAACATGGAAAACATTTTGAAAATGTGTCTCCTAAGGATTTTTTATTTATTTTTTTATAATAAAATTAATGCGTTTTCTTCTTTTATATAATGCACAAAGCGAGCAGGGTGATTATGACAGAAATCGTATCTGCACCCTGCATTCATTTGACGTCATTCTGTGTTGTTGGAGAAAGTGCTGCCAAACCGTAGCTAGTGTTCTAAAACAGTTACAATCAGTAAAAGCACATATTATTAAGTAAGCCTCACTTAATTTATGGCATCAATATTATGTTGATAAAAATAACAAAATATTTGGTAATTTGTTTTGATATTATGTGTCTTTCAGTGATACAAATGAGGGTCTTACTCTGTTTACCATGAATAGAGCCTTTTTTTGATGCCCTGCAATACATCACATTTCATGAAGTTGAGCTAATATTTCCAAGAGTAATGAAGCATGCCCATTAACTTCCACATTTTTGTTTCCTTTCTAAGTGATTATTGTTCATCATCTCCAATAATACTTCTGAATTTCTCAAATCTGATGCTTAGTCTTAACACATGTTGTACATTTTGCATGCAACTGTGGTTTTTCTTATGTATTTGCTAAAGTTGACATTGCATTCTATAAACATATTAATTGACATGTTAAATATTCATTAGACAACCTGAGCTTCCAAGGCTTGTAAAAATAGAAGCCTTGTAAACCAATCTAGCTGTATCAGTGCAGTCCCAGTCCTTTGCTTATCAATATTGGTACCTGAACAATTTGCTGCTGCTGAACTGCCAGACAGATCTTTTAATGACAGGTGGTGCCAATACACACCTTGGTATGTTAGAATTGTGCTGTTTACATCACTGATGATTAGTTGAATATAAGCAAGTTAAGCTCCTAGGAAAACACTGTTAATTATTCATTCTTCAGTGAAATTATGTAATAAACTTTCTTTTATTTTTAACAACTTTTTTATTATCAATCATTTATAATAAGGAGTTTTAAGAGTGCAATAGCTAAACATGACTACAAGCAGAAGCTTTAGGCACCTGAAGTCCTTTCTACCTCACTTTATATACCTAAATTACTTTTTATTACCTAGCCTTCTGTTTAAATGTTTCAGAGGTTTTAAAATGTTGAAGGTTTGCCTTGAACACAGAGATAGCATTAAATAGGTTTCAGTTTACAAACAGGTGAAAGGCATTTTCTTCTGAAGCTGAATGCAGGCTCTGCATAACTTTGATCTTGGTTCACAGTTTTCTAGACCTTTTCCTGGTAACTTTGCTGTGTGACAGCATGATAGGTGGTGGTATTGGTAAAATCCTATGATTTTGAAATATACTGGACAATGTTTCATTACTCTTGACTTTCTACTGGCAAACTATGGCAGTCATGCCGGTGGTGAAAGTGTGGAGAACTTGGGGCACACCTGCAGCTAACTCAGTCATTCTGCATGGGAGGCAGGGTAATCTTGTCTCCTGCAGCACACTGATTCACACAGAGAGATATCTCACAAAGTCTCTGCTTGCAAGAGAACCACAAGATTTAAAGCCAGTCTGCTCTGTTATAGTATCCATTACTTGCACCTGTGTGGCAGGGAAGGTGATTCTTAACACTAAGGTAAGTCCTCTGCATAAAGGAAGACTATGTAACTACTTACTACAGCCACTGAGGAACAGTGACTGCAATGGTAGTGTTAATAACAAAAGAGCAAAGTGAAATGGAGGTGAAACTTGAATTATACTGTGACTTTAAAAAGAACTTTTTTTCCCAGCCCCTGTGCCATGGTATTTTTATGCTTTATGAGGCTTTTGGTGCATTACAACCAGGGTGTTCTCATATCAAGTGGTTCCTGATCGAGTTATTTCATGGTGGCTGGTGTAGTACTGATTCCCAGCAGAGAATGTCCTCTACTGAATCTTTAATACTTCTCAGCATTACTGAACTTGTAAGATCTAGTGAGTTTATAGCAGAAGTGGTTATGGCTGTAGGCCCTGTTGTTCTCTTTATAAGTACTTGTGCAGGTACCAGAAAGTTAAATGGGTGGTAGGAGATTTTGTTTAATAGCACATGCTGCTGTGTTTTAATTGGACACTTCTCAGTACATCCCATTTACAAACAGTAGACTGTCAGGTCTCCTTAGTCTTATTATAATTTGATACAATTTCAGATGTTTCAATGTTTAATGTGATTTTTCATGTCATTTAGTTTACATTTTACAGTGTTTATTTGTATCTATCATAATTCTGAGCTTTAAAAAGAAGCTTGTTTTCCTAAGCCAGGAAAAAAAATTGAGCAGAGACTCATTATTAAGTCATATTCCAGAGAAGATGAGCTTGGGTTAAGATATTAAGTAAACACTCTAAAAGTTCTTTCTCTGCCCTGTGCAGCAAGACTTTCAAAGAAGATAGAGGTACCTCCTAATGTGATTTCATAATGAAAATTCTAATAAAAGCTAGCACAGGAGTACCTAGTCTCTTTCTTTGAATGACTGTATATGACAAAAAAACCCCAAAACAAAACAAAACAAAAATTCATAATCTTTCTTCCTTTGGCCATCTGATAATATTTAGTTGGTGAATCTTTGACTTGAGGTTGTGAATGCACATAAGTGCCTAGGTGCACTTCATCTTTCTTTTAAAAGGACGTTATTTAATACATGTTACAATTAAGAAAACTATTTATAAATCTGCATCAAAGCTTATGGAAAAAGATTCTACCTTTTATTTGTGCAATCTGTTATCTGCAATGCAGGTGCACTCTGTGCCAGACGGGTGCATATTTGGTAGATTGTGGTTCCTGTGCATAGTCAGTACCATGTTTGATGATTATTTGGGTTCCTTGTTAGTCAGAGAAACAAGAATACCCATATTATAGACCTCAAATGACATTAAAAGTTTGCAACTTAAAAGTTGCAAAGTTAAGAGTTTGAAATTTGGGAAATATCAGAAATTGTTGTCTGTATAAGCACAGCTAAGCCTGTTGGTGTGCAAGATCAAGAGTAATTTTTGTTTTGGTTTTTTCCTTGTAAGACTCTCATCAGGCTTTGTGCGCAGGATGGGTAATGTGTGTTTCAACAACAGTAAAATAAAATAAAAAAGAAATCTTTGCAACACTTCCATAACATGAATAAATGGCATTCTCCTGGCACAGACAGAAACTTCAGCACAGAGGGGGGTCTTCCACAATGTTAGATGCTCAGTTTGAATCGTGGATGCTGGTATGTCAATGCCTGGAATGATGCAGTGCTTCAGTTGCCTTGAATAGCAGCATGAACATTCAGTGCTTCTATCAACTAGAGCTTGCAGTTATCAAGTTAGGCTTCCAGGAAAGGTGTGTACAATTAGTGATTGTGGAAGGATTAAGTTAAGCAACTTGCCCAGCATTACTGGCAGCTCTGGGATGGAGTCCAGGCTGTGGATGGGTTCTGCACTGCAGCATTCAAATTCCTTAACCTTGAGAGAATCTTTTTCTCTTGCAATCTTCTGCTTTTCTTCCAACTTCTACAGCAAATAACACAGGTGTTTTTCAGGAGGCAGCTGTTCTTATGACTTATGTTGTTCATCTTGACTAATCTCCAGTCTGTGAGGAGAGGGAAAATATGCTCTTATAATTTAAAGAACCTATTAGTTGGGTTTTCTTTAAAAAAACCCAAGGTATTCTACTCTAAGGAGTCATGGTAAATCTTGACTTTTTCATCAGTGAGTGCTTTTCAAATTGTTAAAACTAGAGCCTGGCTTCTCAAGCTTAGGGAATGACTGAAGAAATAAATTTGATGCTACTATTGGAGGAGTGTTAGAGGCTTGACATGCTTTGTGTTTCACTGGTACTTGCTCAGGTATTGTCAGATCTCACTCTGGAGAACTTCAGCACATTTTTTTAGACAGATGACATCAGAAGCAGCAGAACCTTATTGTCAGTCACAATTGATTTCTGACACTCCTAGTCCCATAAGTAATATGAAAAATAATAAGTATGCCAACATATGGGTAGGGATGTTTGGTGCTGTTGCCTTATCCTATACAGGAATAAACTGCTGAAAATGAATATAAATTGTCTGTAAATGTATAAAATTTTGAACATGGAAATCACTCTTTTTATTCAGAAGTATCTGGCACTGCTGAAGCTTTAGAGAGTCACGTATATTAGGAATGGCTGAGGGAGCTGGGGTTGTTTAGCCTGGAGCAAAGCAGGCTCAGGGGTGACCTTATCACTCTCTATGACTACCTGAAAGGAGGCTGTAGCCGGGTGGGCATCGTACTCTTCTTCCAGACAGCTAGTGACAGGATAACTGGACTTGACCTCAAGCTGTGCCAGAGGAGGGGCAGATTGGACATCAGGGAGAATTTCTTCTCTGAAAGATTGGTTAAACATTGGAATGGGCTGCCCAGGGAAGTGATGGAGTCACCATCCCTGGAGGTGTTCGAGAAACAACTGGGCATGGCACTTAGTGCTATGGTTTAAGTTGACAAGGTTGGTCAAAGGTTGGACTTGATGATCTTGAAGGTCTTTTCCAACTTTAATGATTCTGTGTTTCTATGGTTTTTACTGTTCTAGGTGTGAATAAATATTTGGTTTTAACCACTATACTCAGGGACTCCTTCTCTACTGCAGGCAGGCGATATGCTCTGGAGCAAGTGAAATTCTTGAAAGACCAGACAAGAGGCACCTACACTTCACTTTCTTTCTCTTTCAAACATGTTTGAGAAAACATTTCAAGAAAATTCTGGTGTCTATCCTCAGCATGTGGGTTAGTCTCACCAACTCACGAATTTTACAAAAATAGCTTAAGAAACCAGACAATGGAGCTTTACAAATTTCAGGAAGCATCAGAGAGCTGTGTGTTGATGATCAGCAGTAACAAATGTTGACAGAAGTAATGTCAAAATCTGATTATGTTGTCAACTTCATAGTTTGGCTATATTGTCATTTATGTTGCATAGCCATATGTTAGCTCTGTAAATCTGTTGAGTCTCAATTGTCCCCTTCATAATGACAATGTACTGTGTAACTCAAATAGGAGTAGTGAGAGAGAGAGAAAACGGGAATAGTGTATTGCTTGTTTTTAACTCTTTCAGTGAATTTGCATTAACAAGTCCTTCTGCATATAACTTGGTGGTGTCTTGTTGTTGCAGTCTAAAAGATCTGGAAAAACCATGCCTTTGAAGGACCTCTCTTACGTGTTATTTGTAGTTCTCAGAAGCATTTCACCTTTTTTTCTTAACTGTAAATTAAAATATTAGTCAAGTTTCTGTATTGCAATTTTTTTGTAATACAGGATCTGATTTTTTTATTCTACATCGGTACAGAGGACATGTAGATCTCGAACAAGGATAAGAAAACTTCCTTCTTGTTCAGAGGAAAAGATTTATACTAACCTGCTTTGGCAAATTATTATTTTAAAAAAAAACAAAAACGGAAGTGCATGCTGGCGTTAAACCCTAGATGAGATGACATAGAAGGACTGCAAGGAGTCTGTGGCTGACAGCAGCATGTGGGGTCTGTAATCTCTCCATGCAGCACCGTGGCTGCTTCCTGCCTCCTGTTGTATGCAGGCGTCAGGGGGTTGTTTCACCGTGAGCTTATGATAGCTGTGGAAACTGTCCTGGGGAGTTAGGAGCCAACATCATGTTTCATACTGCGCATGGGGGCCTTGGCAGGTTTGCTGTTTCATGCTACTACCACAAAATGTGATGCTAATATGAATGTGATGGAGCAGCTCTTGTTTTTACAGAGCTGGAGACCATATTGTGTGTGACGCTGCATCAAAGTTTTGACTGTTTCTGGTTATGTACTTTTTACTATATATGTATATGTATAAGTGTGTGCATATATATGTGTGTATATATATATTCTTGAATCTTTTCCTGTCATTTTTTGTTGTGTGGCTTCTTCCATCTTATAAGAACCCCCAAATTCCTTTTATGTCAATTTGTTGCAAAACGCTGATTTATTTTAAAATTTCTTATAAGGTTGAAGTAGCTGGCTTTGGGCCACAGAAGTATTTTCTGTTGTTTAGAAGGATCATTTCAGCTAGCATTTCTGAATGGGCTGGTTTCCAGAACTGAGCATTGCTGGTTTTTTAAGAATTGTCAGAATCTCTCTAAAATGCTTGTTACTAGGATTTGTATTTCATGTTTTTCCATAAAGCCATAGACAGAACTTAATTCACTTATCAGAGTACTGCAAATGCTTCTCAGAATTAGTAGGATAGTGTGAAGATTAAAAACTTCCTCAAGATTGCTGTGGTTTTTTCAGGTTGCACGCGAGTAGTGATCGTGGCTTTTGTGGGCTGACTGCAGGCAGCCCTGCCTGGTCCTTGCTGCTTCTGAGCATCCTCTACACCTGCCTCTTTGTTGTCCCGTCAGGCAGCTTTAATGCCTTGATCTTTGGCCTTTCAGCAGCTGTATTTCTTTTTCTTGGCTATTCTAATTTCTTGACCCCTGTGTTGGCATGGTGGGCTTAGTATTTGACCTAGTTGTGTATTAGATCCATGCCCCCCGTTCCTGATTGCTGCCCAGCTCAACAAATTGTAACAGTGGCCAGCAGTTAACTCACTGGATTTCTTGAAATACCCCAGTAAATATGAATCTTTTTGTGGATGCTGGCCCATTTGTTAATAAAATTATTTTTGAGTCCCTTTTCCAGTCAGTGAAGCCTGAAATAAAAGCATATTTTTAAAAATTTCACATACCCTTTTTTTCCTTCAGTAGAAAAAAGAATGCCCTTTAAAAATAGAGCTTAGTTGTCAAACTTAGCTATACATTTACTGTAGAAAAACATTTGTTCTTCCTTGTTTTAAGGTATTTAGTGGGAAACCATAGTTTGGGAAATGGAGTCCAAGACTACCATATAAGCACTTGACTATTCCTTGCAGTTACACATTGAGACTGATGAATACTTATATTTAAAAAAATGCATATAGGTAATAATTACTTTGAGATTCATTCTTTTTTTTTGATGAGTTGCTTTAATAGCTCCAGATATTAGATACCTTAGAAGGTGGAGAAGAAGGAACAAAAATTGAACATGTATCCAGAACGAAAAAGCTCTTGGAGTTGGAGGATCATCTTTGTGCTCTATTTTTATATGACCTTAGTATAAAAAGTTTCTCACCTACTAATGGATGCTCTAGGTGTCACAGTAATATTATGCATACTTAAACGCCCTCTTGGGTTGTGAGATAGAGATATATATAAGTTAACGTGTCTGCATCAAATTTACCGCTAACCCTTCAAAGAAGATCTCTTAAGACATAATTGCATTGAGTGAAAAATGTGGTGTCAGGAAATAGACTGGTTTTTCTCAAGGAAGGATTATTTTACTGGCAAAGGCATGCTGTAAATAGTCTGAAGTGCTTGCACTTAAGTTTAACTGCTAAATTTAGGTGCACTTGTAGTGCATGTAGAGATTTCTTGGGTTGTGAATTTCTGTCTTCAGAAGCATAGGAGTTTGTTCTAATTAGGAAAAAACTGACGAGGTTCAAAGACTGTATACCAGACTGCACTGCAGCACACGTGTGCAAGGCACAATGGGCTGTTATTAAAATGGAAAAAAGGATGAGTCAGGGCTTCATGGGGCATCCCTGCCAGGAAATGAAATATTGATGTTTTTCAGATAGTAATGCTCAGCTCTTAGAGAAAATACCTATATACTTGAAATATTTTACAATACATTATACAAAACATGGCCAGCTTTAGAGTTGTCTGATATGCAACAAAATAAAATTTTATGCTTAGCTGACTCTTTAATTAGCTCTCATTGTGTCTCACATGATTTATAGCTCTGTGACTCCTCTGTAAAAATGATATATGACTTAATGAATGGGAAAGCTAGAGTGGGTTCACACCTTTAGTTGTGGAATGGTTTCCTGTAGTTAGGTGGGTGGTGTGCTGGAGGAGAAGCAGCTGTAAGCATCTTCTCATTCATTATGGTAAGAAATAAAAGTCCATGTTGCTGGGACTTAGAGTTGTTTGCTTCCTTGTCACATATACAGCTCATCGGAGCGAGGAGGCAATGTGGCTCTTTCATAAAGCATAAAAATAGCAAGTGAGAGAAGGAATTCAGATGTAATCTTTGTTGCTCAAACTTAGTTTAATGCAGCTGTCTGATATATTTGGAATCTTTTTCTTGATGTTAGAGAAATAGTGTTCCAGCATGATTTAATTTCAGTAACAGGCTGTAAAATCCTTGGACAACTGTTTTTCTTAGTTAAGGGGCTTTGGGGAGGTTTTGTCCAAGTGGCTACTCTGACCATTTAAGTATCTTTTTTGATGAAAGAGGTAATTGTTTGCTGTATTACTCTTACACTTAACGTTTCTCTAGTTATGTTTCTGTCAGTTTCAGGATGTTTGTCTTTACAGCATCTTTGATATGGTGGTTCTGATATTCTTAATTACAATACTGTAAACTTTAGTTAATTCTGGATTCTTAATAGTTTCAGGGGTCTAAGCATGCCTTCTGGAATGGAAAGGGGGGGAAAAATCAGGGATGTCAGCCTTGTTTGGATCTCCAGATATAATTTGATTTCTATTTGGGGCAGCAGCTTTCAGGAGTTACTGTGGGAAAATATCTGAAATAAAAGAGTGAAATGAGAGGTCCTTTTTATTTTACTGTACAGCTGCATAGCTTAAGTTAAAGAATTACCACTTTCTGCCAAGAGTGCAATAACATTATAGGTATGTTTCTGGCACCTGTGTGGGACAGAAACACACACATTTATTTTTGAATCTCTTGTGATCTATAGCCATTTCCTACATATTCCAGGAAGTGGTCATTCCTTATTTAGTCTGTGGTCCTGTCTCTGTGGAGCCACAAAGGCTAGAGTCTTTTGTGGGTCTCATCTGGGGGTTGTGGTTTTGCCCTGAGAGATTTGTAAGTCCATTTTTTTTTCTTCTCCCCCTTTTGTGGAGTTTGGACTTACTGCTATTAATCTGCAAAGAACTCTGTGTATCTTTTTAGTTTATACATGAACTACTGAGTTTATAAGTGAAGGCTATTACCTATTCCCTTGATGGGAGATAGAGTTTCTGACATAAATTCTGGGGTTCACAGGTGGTAAAGTTTTGCTATTGCCAGGTGTTTATTGATTAATTAAGGCCTTGTAAAATTTAAAGTTCCTCCTTCAAATGTCTGATTACTTTTTCACATTCGTAATTTTTTTTTTCAGTGTTTCTGGGCTTTACAGTCTCTTCTGTAACCAGCAGTCTTTGGGACAGCTCATCCAGGAATTTTTAGGTGTCTGGGAAAAAAAGTAACAACATTTCCTTCTCTTCCAAGTGTCCTCCAAGCACTGTCAGTGGGTCTAGTTGTGCCAGTGGGCTCCGTGAGTCACCGTTGCACTTGAATCTCTGCCTTTTGGACTCTCATCATTCTTTTAAATATCTGTAGAAGAGAAACTCTGCTTTGCCATTTACAGTTGCAGTTTGTGCTTCATGTTTGCAGTTCAACAGAAATAAAGCATTAAAGGACATGTGCAACCTTATGAAGTTGTGGCAGAATTGGAGAAATTAGTGAAAATCAAAGATTACTGCTCTTAGCAAAGATCAGTCCTCTGTATTTGGTAATATGTTAAGTTGTTACTCCAGAAGTGAATTATAGAAGCTTTCCCAGCATTACTGAAATGGTTGCAACTTCTGGGAAATCTCAAACAAGCTGTAGTTTCTGCTAGACCTTTCAAGAAGGATCTTTTGAAATGGATAATAGGGATCTTGCTCAAAGTAGAAAGAACATCAAAAGAGCCATTTTCAGAGTAGAGTAAGGAGTATACATGGCATTCACTGAATAATCCTGGAAGTACTTGCTGCCAGAAAGGCAAATTTCATAGTGCAATCCCCCTCATGCCCTATGTGCTGCTATATCATGTGATATACCTCACGCCTCTCGAACCTGGATGGAGAATTGTAAAGGTTTATGTGCCAGGTGTGTGAATCTGTTGTCAAACAGAGTGATGGTGGTGATTCCTGATTCTCTGTGTGTGTGTGAGCTCAGTCATCGCTGGGAGGTAGGTTGAGGTCACCAACTGAGAGCAGCGCTGCATGGGAATGAGGGTACCGTGAGAACATGGATTTTTTCCTAGTTGATGACCTCAACTAGGAAGAGTTTTACTTAATATGAAATATAGGCACCTGTGTTGAGGCATTTTAAGTAAACCTGTTTGTATTTGTGTAAGTGAATAGCTACAGATGCTATTAAGATCATCCAGCATCTTAATTTCCATTCGGGAATGTTTCATCCAATTCTGAGTAAACTCATCCTGGCTTGGGATATGATCAGTTATATTTTACATGATATGTTTTCTAGGGAGTTAGCATTTTTCTAGGTAAGAAATGTATAAGTTGGTGAATATAAAAGGGTAACACTGATAATAACTTTATATATGAAGGTGTTTGTGTACTTGCTGTTATCCATGAATTATTCAATTGCTCCTATTCCCAACTCTAGCATTTTTTCAGGTATAGATACATTGATGTACTTGGCTCCAATCATGCAACTCTATTTGAATCTACTTGGGTCCTTCCTTTTCTAGGGAGATTGTTGCATGCTCACTGATCCACCTGTGCAGAAGCATTTGTGAGATCAGAGCCTAAGCATATTACTGTTAAATGTAATTAGATGCCAGACCCAGGCTGGAGTGCAGTTTCTTCCAAGTGTCAGCCGAGATTAACTGAAGAACAGGAGTGATTGAGGACACTTCAAGTGCTGAATACTTAGAAAACCATTCAGATTTTTAGAACTGATAACTGGGGACTGTGAGCCATTACAATGTGTAACTCCTTACTGAACAATGAGTTTTTAAATGTTCCTCTTTGTTCAATCTTCTTTTAAAGAACAAATGTTTTTTCCCATAAAATAATTTGATCAAAAAGTAGTATCTGTGTATTAGTAAATGGACTATTTACTGCTGATTCTGCTGAGGGATGGTGTTTGCTGACAAATCTTTCTTCTCGTTTGTATAAGAAATTTGAAATGAGCATACAAAGGCAGGGTCAGTATGATCAAATCAGTTATTTCCCAACTTGAATGAAATATTGTATTAAAATGGCAAACAGTGGATGCCAGTACTGACACTCTTTAGGCTTGCTATGATTTAGGAACCTTGGGATTAGTGTTCATCTGTCCCATAAAGGACACAAATCATTTAGATTACAAGTAATCTGATTGTATTGAAGTACAAATTATAGCACAAAGGCCATTCAAGTGGGTTAAGTGACCAGGGTTGGTAAACACCATATGACTGTGATTGGTCGATGAAAGAGTATTAACTGAAAGATAATGATGGATTTTAATCCAAATCTCTAAAGCGCAACAGCTGTAGTTCCCAAATGAGTTCACTCATTGACAGAGTTTTAATACACCAATTTTTTGTTCCTATTTCTCTTGCACAAGAATTAATTTGAAATATAATTCATTATTCCCGTATAGAATATAGCTATTTCACACAGCTTTCTTTGATTAGATTTCCAATCTACTTTCCGTGAGTGAATTCCCTGTGATTTTTGTGTGCATTGGAGAAATGGCAGTGTTTTTATTTCAGTGTTCTCCAATAAGCTAGGGTAAATTGTTAGTGTGACTTGGTTTAGGAAATTCAGCTGATGTGCTTCCTTGTTCATGTCTCTTATGAACACAGTGTGAAATTAGTTAAGTATTTAAAAAAAAAAAAGAAAAAAAAGCAAACTGGGTAACTGTTATTCCATATGAATTTATTTCCAGAATGCTTACTAATGTTAATGCCTGGGAATGGCAAGTATATGTTTATCACTGATAATAAATTATGTGAATTTGTGTAGTGTGCTTTATCTCAGAAGGTCTATATGTAGTTTAAAGATGGAAATTACATTGCATAACAATGAGTTTATGATATCCTGAGAGTGAGAAGTGGCAGCTTTTCAGGACTGCAATGCAACATTGGTTAGGATGTGAAATGAAAAATGCAGGCAGGCTTTATTTACTAATGACTTAAGTGTTGGAGCAATACTACCTTTTTTGGGGTTGCTGTTGCAATAAGAATTCTGGTTAGAAAGTTTCAAGTTCTCAAGTTTTTCCCCCCAAATTTGTACTTACCCTGAAATAAGCATGTTCATTAAAGGGATCAGATGAATGTCTGCAAAAAGAAAGTAATTTAACTTTGTGGTTCCCTGGTCCATCTGTCTATTTCATTTTGGAAGGTTAACAAGAGACCAGATGAAATGGTCCTTAATTATTGTTTGCAGTCCAAGGAGTCAGACAAAGTAAAAATAAAGTCCTTCAAAATTATACTGTTTCATCTTATTTGTCTTTGTATCTAAAAAATGTGCATGAGAAAGCCATTCCTCTATTGTTACTCAGGATTTATTCAGATAATCTGGATCAGAGAGACTCCTCATGTCAGGAGCAGGCATTGGATCAGCCTGTGTACTGTACCTACAGATTGTTTTGATAGCAAAAATGGAGTCATGAGTGCCTAGGTCATGTTTTGTCCTTTTGATGTGGACACACCTAATGCTATAGCAAATGTAAGTAGGCATGGAACTTATCCTTTGAATTTACAGTACAATTCAAAATGCAGTTAGAAAAACTTTACCTAGTAAAGAAGTTATTGGTAAAGACCTTTGCAAGATTGGGAAGATATTGGTCACTGCATGTTGAAAGGAGACCTTGAATGCAGTTATGTTGCAGCCCTCTGAAATGCTGTTAGAACATCATGACAAAAAACTTGTGACCTACTTCTGCTTGGTTTTGGAGCCTATGAAGTCTCTTACTTTAACCTGCTTTCTTATAAATACTGCTTAGTTATTAAAACACAAGAATTTTCTCCCTGAAAAGCTGGTTAAATCAGACTTCCAGTAAATGTTAATTATACTGCAGGTGCTATCTCAAGAGTTAAAACTACCTGAGTATTGGCTTGTGCATTTGGGTAACTACTACTACTTCATGGAAAGGGTAAAGGGAAAGAATCTGACAAGGTGTCCATAATATGTTTCACATGTCTCTATGTGTGTTGTGTTTTTGTTCTAAGGGGTTTTTTGTTTGTTGGGGTTTTTTGGTTGTGTTTTATTTTTTGGGGTTTTTTTTTAAAGTCTTACATTTTTGTGAGAGATAAAGCATAGCAGCAGTCCAGGACTTGTCCTAGTACATGGCTGAGAGAACATCAATGCTCCTGCCTAAACATTGTCAGCTCTGAACATTCAAAAATCATATCAGATCTATAAGAAATTGAAATTAACTTCTCTGTAATTCCCTCTCAGGTTCATATTCTCTGTCAGCTCTGCAATTATTAGAAGGATATTTAAAAAGCCAGAGTTCCTGTGGATTCTTATGACTGCATGACCCAGGCTTAAGAAAAATGCCTGATACTTTAAGATACAATTCTGAGAGCTGGCAGCCATGAGAGGAGTGTCACAAGCAAAAGCGACATCAGATTGATAAATCAGTTTTTCCTTTCTAAATGTTTCATGTTTCAAAATCTCATATTTGCGATGTCAACACAGGAGGCATATTCAACCTGCTGGGCCCATTAAAGCAGTAAGTGTCTTTAAAACTGTCTTTTAGCAGAAATTGTGTTCAGTTACCAGCTATTCAGCAAAGTATAACTTGGGCACAGGTCAACTAGGTAAGCCAGTATGAGAGAGCAAGATATTCATTAATTTTAGGATTTGTTATGGAGGAATTGTTTAGCACAAGGATGTTTTGCAACTGTCTGCAAAGATAATGTTTTGGGGTTTTTTAAAATTTCATTTCTTTAATAATAAAAATGTTGAAGAATTTGAAAACCATCAAATGTCTCCAAGGAATGTGGCAGCTTGGACAAGGGAAAAAGCCCTACTGAAATAAGCCATAAAAGCCAGCTTTACTGCAATCTTAAAGTTGCAAAGGGCTTTGAAAAGTGAATGACTGGAGAGAAATATCTCCTGAGAGTAAAGTGGGCTCCTGAGGGATAACTTCAGCTGAAAATGCAGAAGTAAAAGCTTCTCATTGTGCATCTCAGCATTTTCAAGTGCAAAAAATTATATATTCTGCTCACACTTTCATCTTTCTGGGGGTTATATTTCTTCAGAGGAGATTAACAGCCAATTTTCAGTGTGACTGCCTTCATCAGAAGTTTATCGCCTTGCAAGATGACAGGGTTTTTTTACTTTTTTATAGGAGTAGTCTGTGAAGGCTTCAGATTCATAGTTGTAAAATGAAAGGTGGAGTAATGCTTATATTCCTAAGGAGATGCCAATCTTATATTCCATGCAGAATGGCAGTACAAGACCAATTGTGACTTGTATAATTTTGTTTGTCAGGTCTTTTTCTCTTAAATTTATTGAGCTATTGAGTTTTAAATACATTTATGATTACATGGCTCTCTTGGTTTGAGCTGGCAAACCGCCAACTCTCTAAGCACAGTTAGAGCCCCCCAGCACCCAGGAGAGGGAGGAAAGGAGATGAGGGAAAGGAGGGGGGGAAAAACTTTTAAACTACATTTACACTAAAACTACATGTATTTTTACAGAAAGAAAGAGACAATTAGAAGAAAGTACAAATATACACTCACACAAGTTACAAACAGCAAGGAACAATTTCTCACTTCTCAGTACACACACAAATCTCACTATTTCAACCCTAAATTATCTTAAGAGACTCAGTTCCTAGAGAACCAGACCCAAGCAGAGAGAGAAGAATCCACAACAAACGTTTTACTTCTTAAAACGACTGCTGGGCCAGTGCTGGGCCTGGTCCTCCCCATCTCTCTTGGGACTGCACCATGTGTGTGTCCTCTCAGTCAGGAAGCTGTGGGGTGACTGACCAAGCTACTCCCACACTGATTCTACTTCCTGGGAAAGAATGATGTCCTAATACAGTATAGAATACAATACTACTGGCCAGAAGAAGTCAGCTGGTAGTTCAACCCAGCTCAAATCAGCTGACAGCTTCAGGCCTGAATTAACTTCAAATTTGGGCTCACAAGGGTGAACCCACAACAATGGCCATTTCATAAACCCATGTGTTCTGCAGAGAGCTGCACTAGGATGCACAGGTTAGTTTTTGTGGTCTCTGCAGTAGGGGAAGCAGTCTGGGATGACTCAAAACTAACTGGCAGTTTGTTCTGGTTTTGGCTGGGGTGGAGTTTACTTTCTTCCCAGTGGCTGTTATGGGGTTGTGTTTTGGATTTGTGCTGAACACAGAGTTGATAATACAGAGATATTTTTGTTATTGCTGAGCAGAGCTTACACAAAGCCAAGGCCTTTTCTGCTTTCCATACTGCCACGTTGCAAGGAAGTTGGTGGTGCATGGGAGTTTGGTAGGAGGCACAGCCAGGACAGGTGACACCAACTGACCAAAGAGATATTCCAGACCATAGGGCATCATGCACAGTATATAAAGCTGGGGGAAAGAAAAAGGAAGAGAGGGATGTTTGGAGTGATGATGTTTGTCTTCTCAACTCGTCATTACATGTGATGGGGCCCTGCTGTCCTGGGGATGACTGAACACCTGCCTGCCCATGCAAAGCAGTGAATTAATTCCTTGTTTTGCTTTGCTTGTTCTCCTCATGAAGTCACAAGTCCTGCCAGCAAACCTGCTCCATCACAGACATCTCATGAAGTCACATCCTCATTCAGGCATCCACCTGCTTTGGCATGGGGTCCTCCATCGTGGACTCATTCACATGTCACAGTCCGTTTAACTCAAGTTCAGACCAAAGTTCTATCCTGTCCAGTACAGCTGCTCTCTCACTCCCCTACCAGTGGGATCAGGGAGAGAACTGAAAAGATACAAAGCTAGAAAACTCATGGGTTGAGATAAAGACAGTTTAATTGGTAAAACAAAAGCCATTCAAACAAGCAAAGCAAAACGAGGAATTAATTCACTGCTTCCCATGGGCAGGCAGGTGTTCAGTCATCCCGAGGAGAGCAGGATAACATATAACGATGAGTTGGGAAGACAAACACCATCACTCCAAACATCCCCCTCCTTCCTCTTTCTTTCTCCAAGCTTTATACACTGAGCGTGATGCTGTATGGTCTGGAATATCCCTTTGGTCAGTGGGTGTCAGGTGTCCTGGCTGTGTCTCCTCCCAGCCTCCCATGCACCCCCAACTTCCTCACCAGCACAGCAGTACAGAAAGCAGAAAAGGCCTTGGCTCTGTGTGAGCACTGCTCAGCAATAACAAAACCCAAACCATCACTGTGTTATCAACCCTGTGTTCAGTACAAATCCAAAACACAGCCCCATAGTAGCCACTGGGAAGGAAATTAACTCTACCCCAGCCAAAACCAGCATACAATTGTACTAATAGTCATTTAAAGAAGAGTAAGGAAACATTCTTAAGGAGCATGGAGAAGCTCTACCTTGTGCCTCACATCACCTCTGCTTCCTTGTGAGGGGAGAGAGAAATGACAAATCCTTCTCTTTGCAAGTACTTTCCCACATTTTCTTTCTTTAGATAGTTCCCCTACTTTTTCTTAGGAGCTAAGGTGTCATTGGTGGTTGACTGGTGTATTCTATTCCTCTGCCCTGCCTCTGCTTTCATGGTATGAGTGCTGGAGGAGGTGATGCACTTGTGCTGGCTGGAGGCATCTTCAGCATTCACTGCCAGCCTTCTAGGAGGTTCTGTGCTGATGCAGCCATGTTGGTGTGGGCTGTAGCACCAGGGACTCTTACAATATAGGCCCCCTGAAGAGACCCTTGCAACCCTATCTCTCATTTCTGTGCAGTACAGATCTTCATGATCTCTCTCCTTTGGGCATGTTTTGAAATTTTACTTAAGAGTTGATCCTAAGCAATACCTTTTTATTCTTTTGTCCATGCAGAAACACTGATGTAACCTTTAAACTTGTGCAAGGTTAATTTCCTGCCTCACTGGAAAGTTTCCAGGTCCTTGGTGATTTAAAAAGGTTTGGAAAAATGCTTCTGTGGATATATTTTTCTGTTGTCTCTGCTTTTTTTTAGATATTTATCAGTGTGCACAAAGAAATTTAATTAGGTGATTTAAAAGGAACATGTAGAATTATTTTATGTAGTTTGAGTGCTTAATTGTCCAGATTGGAGAAACTGTAGTATTTTCTATGGACCATCTCTAAATGGGTATGACAGGTGAAGCAAATAAGAGGGAGTTTGTTGTTTGTGAGGCAGGCAGAAGATATCACACTAGTTCTGCTTTTTAATTGACCTTTCTTTCTTCTATGTACACATAGTATGACAGCACACAAGGAGGGGGATAAGAAGACTCTACAGATACAGAAGTAGGAAAAGAATTGGAGTGGGCAAGAATTAAGATGGAGACCAGCTATGTAAGTGATAGCAGTAGGTAGATTGCAAGATAAGGAGGCAGAAAAAAACCATCCTGTCAGCAAGAAATTCCAAAATTTTTTTCTCCAGGCCAAAGAAAATTGTATATTCTGCAGAATTTCATCTTGCTTCTTGGTCTCAGGTTCCCTCTGAGCTCGTGGGCTGTATATGCCTTTTGCCTCTGATCACAATGAGAATCCTTAGGTGCTCTCAGGGTGTTCAGTGGGCCCAACAGAATAGCATAACTTTTTCTCGATTTACTGCATGTCTTTTCCAGTGCAAGTTACCCTCCTTTTATTGGGCATTTAGAGAGCTACAGCCTCCTGACCTGTCTGATCTAAAATAAATTTAAACTAACCTAGTAGGTCTCAACAAATCTTATAAACTTGACAGCAGATGGCACATGCTTTTTGTTTAGCCCTGAATATACTATCTTGGTGGGTGGTAACTGCCTTAGGACAAAATCAGCATCCCACCAGTCACCATCTGGGATGGCAGATGATATGTGGGACTGTCATGAATAAGCATTCTGATGTTTGTAAATGTCTGAAGGAAGATCCTACTCGTTAACATGGCAGTGGTGATGCAGTCACCACCATGAGAAGCTCATTTTATGCAGTAATCAGCAAAAGCTGAATTGTGTGCCTTGGGTCCCTCTCTGTAATATGGGTGGGTGTAAGGTGATTCCTCCATAGTTTGTTTGTTTTGGTGTTGAACTTGAATGGTTCTTGTTTTGGTAGACCTTTAGTCTTTGTTGATGCTTTTGTGCTATAAAAATTTCTTCTCTTAGGTACTGTGTCAGCAGTGGTATTTAGATGTCTCCTATTGGATTACACCTGATGCTAATAGTGAGCAGAAATGCATGCTATGAAACATGTCATTGCTTTGACAGTGTTGTCTGAGTTGATGGGGAAAAGGAGGGGACAATTTGAAGGTATAAAATTGCTTTCAAAAGAACATCCCATAGTTTTGTTTCAGGTGCAGGAACAGAAATGCACATCATCTGGCGCTCCTCTACTTCCATTTTTTCATGTCCCAGCGTGGGGATGCACATACAGAAGTCTGAACCATGAGGATATGCCCAGGCCACTTTCCTTCTTCTCTCTGCTCCTGGCTCTATGCAGTAAACCTCTGTTCTGAGTGTAAGGGCATTGAGAAATACTATTTAGACTAATTTTGTTTGGAAGGATTGCTTGTCGTTCATATGACAGATTTTTTTAATGTATTTTAGATGGTAAAGCTGGTCTTGTAGGAAACTCTAAGTTGTATCATCTTTGAAAGGAAGAAATCTGTGCATTTATCATGCGATTTTGGTTCCTACTGCAGTTAGAACACCCATTTTGGCTTGTGTTAAACTATTCATTCTTAGCTGTGTCTGTGTACCTGCTGACACAGGTATCGTAGAATCACTGAATGGTTTGGGTTGGAAGGTCACCTAGTTGCAAGTCCCCTGCCAAAGACAGGGGAGCTTTCCACTGGACAGGGTTGCTCAGAGTCCCATCCAATCTGACCTTGAACACTTCTAGGAAGGAGGAATCCACCATCTCACCACCCTCATAGTGAAGAATTTCTTCCTATTATCTCGTCTAGACCTACCCTCTTTCAGTTTGAAGCTATTCCCCCTGGTACTGTCACTCCATGCCCTTATGAAAAGCCCCTCTCCAGTTCTCTCATAGCTCCTTAAGGTGCTGGAAGGTTCTCTAAGGTCTCCCCAGAGCCTTCTCTTCCCCAGGCTGAACAACCCCACCTTTCTCAGCCTGTCATCACAGGAAAGGTGCTCCAGTCTTATAGTCATCTTGTGACCCTCCTCTGGATGTTTTCGACCAAGGCCGTGTCCATCTTACATTGGGGGCCTCACAGCTGTATGACACAATAGTTCAATGAAGTGCCATTTACAAGCTGACTTGACTATCCTTCTTTCAGTGCTACTAGGGATACTTGGTATAGAATATCTGTGGGAGTGCAAGGCTCAAAAAGTTTTTGCAGTTTAGTGCTGTTAAAATTGCCAATGGACTTTTGGTATGAATGTTTTGGGATACTGAGTATCTTCAAGTGTTTTTTCTTATTAAGTATGATATGCAAATACTGATTTTATACAAATGAATAATAAAAGGGCAGAAACCCAAACAACCTCTCACATGAATTCTTAATTCAGGTACTACCATTCAGCTTAACTGTAACCTTTACATCTTAACTTCCAGAAGTTTATAAAACCCAAATTAGATTAATGCAATAATATGGTTGCACTGGCTGGAATGCACAGAAATGAGAAGCATTTATCTGCCAGCTTTGTGTTAGCAAATGCACTCACTCTAACTGGCTCACAGGTGAGGCGAGAGCCATGTGGATTATTTACAGCATGAAAGCAAATGTTATTTCAGGATCAGGGTTCAAAATGTAGCAAGACTAGCAAAGGCTGGCTCTTTTTTATGAATGGAAGTATGTTCTTTTTTTACATGGAACAAGACAGGTATTCAGAATGGATTTTGCAGGCAGCAGTCACCCTAAGCCTGAGGTGAGTGGCAGCTGGAGTTTAGGAGAGGTCTGTGCAGATCTCTGTATGGGCAGGAGGAATTATGGAGTGGCTGTATCTTCAGCTTCACCAGGCGCCTCTCTGACTTCATCAGCAGCACAAAGTATGCTTAGTTGTGGTTCCTTTAAACAAGGAAAAGGGGAAGTGAAAGGTTAAATTCATGTCAGTGCTGACTTTAGCTCGGTCTGTTCCTGCAGATGCCTCAAACAAGGTGATCTGTTTGCCTGTTCTTATGGTCTGTCCCTACCAGTTGGATGATTCTTTTATAACTTAATCATAAATCTTAAGTAGCTAATAACACAAAGCAGGTATGATGTCCCTTTACATTTGTACTATAAGGGAACATTGGTTTCAATCTCTTTTCAGTTCCAAAAGAGAATCAATAATTTACACGGACACAAATGACTAATCGGGGACCATCTTTGTAGGAGCACTTTAGGACTGACATTCTCTGTCGCTTATCGTGCTTGCAGTTTTCTATTCTTTATATTCATAGTGCTGCCAATCAAGCTGATATATCTGGATCTCACACTATTTCTGAATGTAGCTTGTTCTTTGTTCATGCCCAGCTATTATTTTCACACAATCCTCAAAGTTCTTATTCTTGTATCCAAGAGCACTTTCATAGCATTACCAGGCTTTATTATGAATTGATGGTTTCCAGTACAACTTATATTCATCTCTTAATATTGTCAGACTTAGGAACAAGAGAGCTGTCTGCTAGGCCTGACTTTCTGTTTTAACTTCCTTTTATGCTCATTGGTATTTTATGCTCTTGGTATTTTTAAGAAGGGTAGGAAATTATTTTTGCTTCCTGAGACCAAATATTTATTTACTTTTCAGATGTGACTATGCACAAGCAAGATAAAGCAATAGCCAAGTACAAATACCCTACAGGAACCTCACATTGTCAGTGGATTTTGATCTTTATTTGCACAAGTTCATGCCCTGATCATTTTTTTTGGTTTTGGGTTTGTTTTTTTTTTAATAATTAAAATAGATGCTTCACTAGAAGTACATTACATCTTGAACCAGTTCTCCAATTAGCTAAAGCCCACTTGCTCTGCAGTTGCTCTTGTTATGTTTTAAAGGGATGATTCTTTAGAAAAATAATTTGTTCTTTAAATAACCCACATTTATTTGCAGTCATTTTATTGTTGAAGGCAGGTTCAAACTGTATTCTCTACAGTATTTTCTCTTCATAGGTTTATTTTCAGCTCTTCTAAGTTGCCAGCAGGTTCTAAGCAGGGTCAGTCCTGGTTAGTACTGGGTGCTGTAGACAGACCCGAGGACTTCACTGTCACTGTCCAAGCTTGGTCGACTGTGGCAGATGAACCTTAGGACTTAAACAGTGGGGCCAGTTCTGTGCACGCTGAGCCTCACCTAAAACATCCACTGCGCAGTCTGGAAGGGCACACCCACGTGGGGAGAGCCCTGCCCAAATCTGCGTTCGGCAAGTTTGGCCATACATAGCTAAGAGTACTTAGAGTGGAAGTTCACTGAAGATAAGTAGTGGCTTAGTGACAGACTGCTGAGTAGAAGGCACCGACTTGTCAAATGGTTCATCAAGCAAGATTGTATTATGATAATTCTGGAAAACTATCGGTTCTTCTTGAAGCATAATCCAGGATAGCTGTCTGGACTCCAGACTTGATTAACCTGCTTGGCAGCAGTCTGGTATGTTATGTCAGGTGAGGTTATATCTCTTTGGCAAATAAATTGATGTATGAAAGGATTCTTGTATTCTTGTTAACGTTAAGAATGCCAGAAATGTGTAAGTATGGGGCTACACAGGAAAGGATCAACCTTATAGTTAGAGCTAGCTATGAACATTGGCACATGCACCCACAGTCAGTGATAACCTAAATTGAGAGTGATTTTATTTACTCCAGTTTAGCTGAGCTCACAGCCCAGTACAGTAGGTCTAATTTTAGGTTTTCTTAACATGGAAAATTTCAGGGCTGGTAAAGCAAAGCAAAATACTAGCTACTTGAATGTTTTCAGTTTTCTGAATTACCTTGTACTGAACAGCTAATGTTTGTGTTGTGAAACAACCATCTGTTTTTGTAGTTTAAAGAGGATCTCCTTCAAATGTTAAATAGTCTAGAATGTGTTAGTGAAGAGGCTGTCAGCCATTTGTCATACTACACCATTCAAAACTTTTCATGCAGAGTGATAGCAAGCAGACTTTCTATTCATCTTCGTATTGATAAACTAGCATCAAAATAAAAGCTAAAAAGTTACGTAGCCCAGTTGGGTCAGTGTACCATTATTCTTTACCTATTCTAAGGAATAAAAATGTGTTTAATTTTCTGAACCATCCAGTTTTTACTGTAACTTTGAATTAAAACATTCCATGTATTTTGTAAGCAGAGTTGAAAGACATAATGAAGAGTTTATCACAAGTGGATGAATGAGTAATAAATAGTTTGACAGGTGGAGATGTTGCAGAATATGATGCCTCCTTGAGGAATTTCAGAACAAGATGTAGATTAAACATGGCACTTCTCTGTTTTGGTTTGTACTGAAAGAAATAGGAACACATCTTCTGAAAGAAAACGGGTCCCTTAAACATATGGGGGATTTTTCAAGGTTGGCTTCAAAATAGTCTCTAGTGCTTTTTTAACACTGTAGGATACTGCACACAAGGCACTATGCATATGCTGTTCACCACAGTATCCCAATAGAACTTGTGGCCCAGATGGTGCAAACCATATGCCTCTTGATAGTTTATCTATGTTTGGGAAATACTGTCTAAAAATATAAGAAAGGTCATAAGACTTCTCAAAAGCAGCTCTAGTGAGTTCCTTTGAAATAATGCTCTGGAGGTTTTCAAGCTGGCTGTTTCCTCTCTCTCACTCTCTTTTTTTTTTTTTTTCCCTTTTTTTCAGGGGAGGGGGGAGGAGGGTGTGTGGAAATGTTTTATGTTAGAGATGAGGAACTAGGGAATCATACTTGTTCCAGTGCAAGACTACAGCTCTTAGAGCATGTGTGCAGGCTTCACTAGTCCATCTGCATTGACAGTTTTTCTCCATAGGAGGTGCTTAAGAGGGGTACAGCACAAGGCTCTGTTCTGGATCTCTTTTTCTCTGTTTCTCCTAGCTGTCTAAAGGAACCTTTTTCGAAATGTTACAAGACAGAAAAGCCAGTTAATTTTGACATTTGTTCCTATGTCTTCCGTAACTCATTTGACTATTTCCAAAGGCTAAAGGAGAAAATTCCCCTCGCCCCTACGTAAATTGTTAGAATGCATTTTCTATTTTGCTTACCTGGCACAGATCCACAGAGGAAAGGCAGTCTAATTACATTTCCAGCACAGTGGTTCTTTGAAGTGTCAAATAATTAGGAATGGGCATTGCAAAAGTTTAGACTAGCACTCAGAAAAAGAATGCATCGTGTAACCATCGCTAATTCATTCCAATAACCAAAGCTTATTTCCTTTGAGTAAAGATTTGCACATTCTCACCTACAGCTGTGTACCATATAATACTTCTTTGTAGCTCCTCTGAAAGCACAGCTCTCTTTAAAAGTAAATTAGCCAAATTGAAAGGCTAATTGCATTGAGCTTCAAGTACAGGGGATATCCACGCTTAGATTTCTTTGCCAGCTGCAAGAGGCTGAGAAGATGTGGTTTCCAAAATCCTAGGTATCTCATGACACCTAAGAATTTCAATGTGGTGTCATAAATCACTAACTTATTCTTGTTCCAGTGTTGTTTGCAGAATCTATTGAGATAGATCAGTTCTGTGTACTAGGGAGGAAATGTGTTGGGGGGACAACCTGTTTAGTCTGGTAATAGCTTATATCAAATACCTGAAGAGGTCTTATACTTGCATTGCTTCCTCTTACGATTGTGATCAGAACAAAAATGAGTATACCTGGTTTGAATCAGAACTTACTTTTGCAAGACAAAGATTGGTATGGCATGCAATCCCTCTACAGACTTACATTTCTCTGGATCATTTCAGCTGAATATATGGATGCTCTTCCGTGTTTCCTGCTTTTTTTTCCCCTTGTTTTCACATTCTCACCTTTCAATTTTTAATTGGGTCTAGTTCTCTTAGTCATTTAGTAAATACAATTAGACTGTAAAGTGCATGTCACTCCAGTGACATGATTTACAGAATCATGTCCTTTTTTTATGGGACATTTTAATTTGTGGATATTGTTCCGTATCAGCTGCAGCTGAGACTTGGCTTACACTGTGCTGCACTCAGGTTATACAGAAGTGGGAGCTTGGAGGACTGATCAACTGTATTTTCTTCCTGTGATATTTTCTATCCTTTCTCCTTTTTAATGAACTCATATTCTTGTTTTCAGTTTTGAACCTACTTCAAAATACTTCAGAATCCCACCTATAACTATTACTCTAAATTATTTTTTGGTTTTTCAGAATATAATGATCATGTAACTTCTCTTTATTCTCAGTTCACTGACTGTAGTCTCAAGTAGCTGCTTCTGTTACATGATAATGTTATTGAGCTATGTGTAATCCTGAGGGACGAAATGGTCCTGTTTCATATCTGACTCCTGGTAAGTGACAAGTATCATCCAGAACTCTTCAAAATCTGTCTGCACTTAAGAGCTCTTTTTGAAAGAAAAAGGCATTTGACAGATGCAAAAATTTGAGTGACTAGGAAATGTAGAGAATAAGACAAAACATCAGGCATTTTAGTTTGTGCATTTGGTGTGGGGGTTTCTGTTTGGTTGGGTTTTGTGAGGTTCTTTGCTATTTGTTTTTGTTTGGGTTTTTTGTTGTTGCTGTTGTTGGGTGGTTTTGTTTTGTTTTTCAATTACAGTTTAATTGTATGTACAAGGTTTTTTTCATAAAAGTTTAAAGCATTCAGATAGCCTTCTAAAGAAAGGTTACCCTGTACAAGATAAACCACAGTCATGGTAAGAATCTTAACACTGACTCAATGGACAATTGTACTTGTTCTGTATATTCTAGAACCAGGACATTTCAGTGGGGGTTTTCGAAGGTGTGTTTTTCCCAACCTGAACTTTTAAGAAAAAAGGAAGGAGACAAAAATTTGAAAATAATGAAAACTTTCCTTTCATGTAATAAACTTTTAATTTTTTTAACAAATACATACACCACAAGAAGTGACGAGTTATGGTAAAAGCAGTATTACTGTGTGGAAGGTGGGCATTCTTTAAAATCTCACTGCCTGTTTGCCACAAATATTTTCTTTTATAAAACCTTTATATGGGATTGAAAAAAGTTTTTCAAACACAAATAAGTTGCTTTACCAAATGTTCAGGTCTCCAAATCCCAGGAAGATGAGGGCTGGGATTTCTGTGTAGGAGCAGGCAGACTTGGTTCAGTCTGTGGCCGCATGAACAGGTTCTCCCCAGGGCTGGACCGGTCAGAACATGCTGCTGCAAAGCCCTCCTATACCCAGTGTAGGTGTTTTTTCAGAAGTGCTTTGCATCTGCTGCTCCCATCAGTTGTTGGGAGGTCACTGCTTCTTATAATCAGGTCACCTTTTCATTTAGATGCAGAGCTTTAGGCAATGAGGGTTATTTTAAAATTTCAGCTTGGGTATTTTAATTCTTAAATTAGTAGCAAGATATTGCCTCGAGAACTCATTTGTCCTGTGTATGCACCTAAGACAGCACTTTGAAGTAAAAGTGAATTTATAATTATTTTATTTGTCAAAACAAAAGTGAAACTTGGGCAGTGATTTCTTTTTATTTGTTTGAAGGTTAATTTTCTTTCTAGGCTGCCAGCTGGGATGCCGAAGGGTGCAGGCGCAGTGTCTGAGTCCTTGCTGAGCTCAGTTGCTCTTTCTGGGTGTGTTCACACAATAAACAATTTTGGTGATGTCAGGAGGACACTTTTGAGGCAAATATTCTGATTTTCCCCATTTCTGCTGGTTTGGTTCATATTTAAGCAGTCTCAGACTTCACCAACTTTTAGTTTCTTTGGAAGAGAGTAAACCAAAACGTGCAGTCCAGGAGTATCTGTACCTGAAACGGCAGTGATGATGTGCTAATGCAGCACCAGGCTGGTGCTGGAAAGGTTTGGGGCTGCTCCAGGTACCCACCAGCAGCTGTCTGCTCCAGCAGGCTGCTTTCTGGTCCATGCAGCTTCCTAATGCAGATGTTTGCCTCTGCCAATCTTAAATGTATCCAAACCAACTGAGTTTCATCAAGATCTTGTAGCTAATTGAAATAATTACTGAATTACATTTTGCATTATTTTCTTTCTGCAATCAAGTGTATGAGATTTCTGACAAGCCAGGATTTTCCAACTGTTAATTATTTTATTATTATATAATTATGTTTTTATGTAAAAACTTGTAATTTAATATAAAAATACCTTTGTTTCAAAATCTTTTACTTCAGACAACAAAAACTGCAGCAGTGCTGTTGAAATAAAAATTCACAGAAAACAAAGGGAGTAGGGGAGATTGTTTACGGTTTAAAAATACATTAAAAAGTAACAAATACCAAAGCTCTAAGTAGATTAAATTTTCAGATGAAAATGTCATCTTAGCTCAGCTGAGTCAAGGATCTTGGTTGCTGGCCTTGAAATATGATACTTACACTTAAATGATTTAGTGTGACAGTCTCTTGCCTAGGTTTTCAAGATCCACCAGTATTTTGTTTTTAAAAGCAATTAGGTACCTACACTCCACAATTATTTTTAATAATTATTTTATTTGATGTGATGTATATCTTAATGTATTGTTTATATTTGTTGCTTGTTTGATGACAGAGCTGTCAGGCATATGAAACATACATGACTATGAAACTCATAATACTTGATCGATGACTTTTATGAGGAGGAATCTACAAAGGCTACGATGTTAAGTATGGGGTAGAGTTAGGAATGAGATGAAATAATCTATCCCACCATATAAATAACTTTAAGCTGTTTCTGAAGTTTTTTTCATTTACATATCTGCGCCAGAGAACCAATATACTTACCTGGATAATGAGAGGAGTAGTCTAGTGTCACTTGTGAATACTATATTGTTCTGGGGAGGACTGCTAGCAGTGCTTTTGGTTTCAGTGTTTGTGTCTCACGCTGCTCCTGCCTGACAGGGTGGTAGGTGCATACAAAGTTCTGTGCTGCTCTGATTCCCAGGGTGAAAAAGGGACCTTGTGTTTGAAGCCTTTTGCTTTTGAAAGCTGAATAAATGTGCACCCTTCCCTGGAAGGAGATGCTCTTTGGCACAGCTCCCTGTGCCAGCCTAAGGTATTTGGGTGGTGGGGGAAAGAAGAAAGTGTGAGCAGCAAGTTGTGCAGCTAAGAAAACAGAAATATTTTCTATGAGTTACCCTGGACCCCTTTATAAAGAGCCACTTGCCCCTACACACACCTTCCCCCTCTCTTTCCTCTCTGCTGGTTTAGCAGCACACCTTAAATGAAATACACACCTTCCCTCCCTGTATATAAAACTGTTCTTTGTGCAGCTTGATTCATTTATCATAATGAGGTTTTCATTCTCTAAGGTAAATTAATATTTCAGGCTCTTGGATTGTTCAGGGACTGTCATTTACCATGTATTTGTGTAGCTCCCACAAGACTAACTTCTAGCTGGTGTTTCTCTGTACAATAGTGTGAATTGGGAAGATATTGATAGACTGCTATAGATGATATACAATGCTTGTATCAAGGCTGAAGATTTGAGTGTATGTAAAAGTGGAAAGCATTCATTAGTCTCGTTTGAACAGTCTGCTGTCTTTTAGTGTTTCCATAACGTCTCCTGTCAGTGTATTTTCTGTTGAATTGTTGTATTTGAGGTTGTGGATATTGCTCTATGGGCATTGGAAAGTAAAAAGCTCTGGAACCAGTGTTCAGTGAGACAGAGGAAATTTATTTGAAAGTAATCTTATCCTCTGTTAGAGATGCAATAATAAATCTGCTTTAAAATAGAGAGCTTGCAGAACAAAATAATGAGTTGTTGCAAGTTGCTGTGCACAGACTGTGATATATTGCCAACTTATTATTTCTGAGCTCTGTGGTGTATCACAAATGCATGTACTTCTGTATTATGCAGCACCTCTGCAATTTGGAACCTTATTTGTTAGAACTAGTCTTCGGCTCATGCTGTATAGCATTTTTAAAAAGAAAATGCTGTTTTAATAGTAGACATTTGTTGCCTTCTAGTAACAATTTTGTGTCTTTGCTTTGTAGGTATGAAGCGTCCATTAAGTCCTGACCACGTCTTTGAAGATGGGATTATGAATCAACCAGCTGTTCTACGGGTCTTTGAAGAAAAAGGACTGAGGAGTGACAGACAGGATTATCAATTAAGCAAAGAACAAAAGAAGATACTGTTTTCCTTCTGTGAGGTGTGCAATATACAGCTGAACTCTGCAGCTCAAGCTCAAGTTCATTACAATGGGAAGTCTCACCTGAAAAGAGTGAAGCAGCTAAACAATGGAAAGCTCCCTACAAGTACAGCTCCTGGCACTTTGTTTGCAAGTACAAGCACAGGTACATAATTAGTTTGAGATGTTTGATTTCTGTCAGGAATTCTGAGGAAGCTTTTAAGCTCTACCTTCTCCACTCAACGTAACCATTAATAGCGATTAATACTAGCAGTTAATAATATTTTGCTACATTCAGAATTGCTGGTGTATTTCTCTTCTGTGAAGCCAGCTTATATTGAGGCAATATTACACTAATGCACGATTAATTACCATGTTGGACCTTGAGATATGGTCTGTTTAAAAGTAACTGTTGTGGAGCCAAATAGTTACAAATTTTGTCATCTGTTTTTGTTCCCAAAATAAAATTCTGGAGGGATGTTGTGTGTAGAGGAGGAACTTTTAGAAGAAATACAATAGTAGGAAGATGGAATAGGACAGTTGGAATTTACAGGCCTGGCCCTTTCATTATTTCTGCTCTCAGTTGTCTGTGTTTTAATTACTCTTATTCAGAGAACCTTTTGGGTTGGAAAAGACCTTTAAGTGAGAAGTAATTTAAAATAAGACTTTTTACTTACTGGGCAAAACAAAGGTCCCAAATGCTTGAGTAAATCACATATAGCATGCATAATGTAAAGAGAAAAAACACATAATGTGCTTTTCTGTTTTATTTACTTACTTTATTTCACTGTTAGACTCAGTTCATAGCTATTCTGAGAAAACTCTAATAGATCTCAAATCTTCATTAAAAAAGTGTTCTGAATTGTATTAAAAGTTTTTTATTATTATTAGCCAAATGTGGACATTTGCTTTGATTTCTTTTGTACGGACACAGTCAAACTGCATTAAAGGATTTAGCTTCTTCTTTTTTCTGATTTTGGTTCTAGTTAATTGAATTTGACTTATTTTGAAGTCTGTAGTATTGTTTTGTTGGATTTAGAACTAAGTAGTGTAAAGGTATCACTTGTGTAAGGCCTGTGGTCGATAAGATTGCATTATTATTGAATAACATCTAGATCACTTAATTGTGTGCCTTCTTAAAGCAGCTTATTATCTGAGACATCATAATTTAATTAAGATTCCTCTGTGTGATGATATAAAACACTTTGAATGTTTGCATTGTATACTTTTGTTGCTTTTGGTTAGCTGAACCTCTGCATCTGATGTCTTTGCTGTCATTCCTGAGAATCACAGCTGATGCTCTGGCGCTATTGCTCAAAGAATGCTTTGATGCTCAGAATGTTTGTGTTTGCTGCTGCACAGGCTTTGGACTTACTGTATAGTTTAGGAGTTAAAATTCATGTTCCTTTGTGCTTTGTTCAGTGATCTCTATGCATAGTATATGCTAGTTGTGTACTAGATATGCTAGTCTATCCAGTGCATGTTAAAATAGGCATTCTGTTTTCTTCATAGCTGAAGGATGTTGTGTTCATAGCATTTAAAAGAAAGAAATGCCTTCCATAGACAGTTTATTATTATTATGATTACATAGGCAGTTTAATATACTGGTTAAGAACTAATAGGAGAACAAGATTTACTGAAAATGTGGTTCTCAAAGAACACTTTACAAAAATAAGTAGAAATTAATTTTCTTATAAATTGACATTATCCAGGCTCAGGTTTAGTCCATGTCCTCTGGAGCATTATTACCTCTGGTAACGGAAGTCTTCCTTCCCCATTTCTTCAGCTAACATTGTAAACAGAGCTAATTCTGCTGATGGTAAGAGAGCAATCATATTAATCTCACCTCACCACTGGACAGACTTTATTCAACATGCAAAGGAAGTAAATAGCCCCTCTCATAGTTCACTGTTACAACCGCATACCCTTCTAACAAACTAACTAGTGAACAGCTCAGCACATCCCAGGAAACTTTCTGCAAAGGTTCCTGCTCATGTAAGTTTGGAGTTTTCCTCTGTATTCATAAGGTGAATGTGAAATTAATAATATTCCCACTGGAAAATAAGATGATTGTACAACACACATGACTGCAAATTTTTATTGACAGTACAGGAACCACGGTTACAGACCTGCCAGAGCGGTCTTGATCCTGTGTGACAGAATTGATCTGTGCACCATCACACCATCACTGATATCAGGTTCCTTGACTCTTGGTGGACTTGTTTTCTAAATGGAGATGAACACAAATGAGTCATGAGACATATTTTCATATTCATTCTCTTCTGAGATCCTCTCTGTGACAGGTGGCCCCAGGTTGTTATAAAACATCCTTTTAATTTTTGACTTCCACTATTTACTGTGGCCATAACTTTCAGTAACTGATGATGGTTCTTGTTGCACCACTTCGAGTGTTTATCAAGACTTGGCAACTGTGGAATTCCAGGTCCTGGCAATAATACTCTGCAATGTATAGATGAAGTGCTTTTATATATTTAAAGTTTAAATATCTTTTTAGAGATACATTTAACGTTTACTACTCTATAGTCAGAGTAAAGGTACAATTATCACAGGATGTAAAAAGGTATTTAGCAACATAATTTTTCTAAAAAATTTATTCTTGTTGTAGTTTATTTTGCCTCACCATGATTACTAAAATATAAAACCTCTTGCTAATGTATGTCTACGTGCAATTTAAATTACTTCACAGCTGCTCTGCTTTATATTGCCAAAATTAGGAAGTTAATTGACTACATTAGGAGGCTTTGGTTATTTGATCCATTCATTGAACTCCTCCTTTTCTTGACATTACTGTTGAAAATTCTGTGTTTGAAAAAAGGAGTATTCTACTTATAAAGTATATTGCACACAGTGTTAAAGCCTTCACTATTGCTTGTGTTAGCAATTGCACATTACAAGTGACACCCATCATGTCTCACTGCAGCTCAGGCTGAGACTGGTCAGCAAGGTCACTCCCGAGTCATCCCTACCCTTGTGCCAGTCTTACACGATGCATGGACGGGCTGCTGCCAGAAGGAAATAAGTGAGGTCTCGGGGAAGTAAGATACTGTGTGGTTTGCCTTTGCAGCTTAAATTGGAATTTACCTCAGTTATTTCCTATGAATCAAAAAAGGAAAGGAAAGGGTGGTTTCGTGCAGCCTTGAGGAAATGTGCTTTGGAGTGAGCCTGTTTAAAGCTTTTCATGAGCAGGTTTTGTCGGAGCCTGCAGTGCAATCCCGTGGCAGAGGCCAGAGCTGGGGACGGTACCTGAAACTCACCTGGCAAAACCCAGAGCAAGGGCTGAAGGATCCGCTCCTCAGAGGGGCCGGAGCTGTTTTGAAGCGTATGGTACGAACTTGGCTGATTGCTAATTCGAGTTTGGTTGCTTCCTTTCTGCTGAGCGATAGCTAATGAGTTAATTGTTCAGGAAATGAGGACGGGAGGGAGGCAGTATTTTGGAGGCGGGGGCGGCAGCGGCAGTGGCAGTGCGGGACGGCAAGTGTTCCACGAGATGGTGCTGCAGCCCGGGCGATGCGCGGCGAGCCGGGGCTGCCGCTCTGCGGCTCCCTTTAGCCTCGTCTGAGTAAGCAAAATATTGGTAAGGTTAACAGCGAGTGGTTTGATAGTACATGCAAATATATGGGGCCAGTTTTGTGGATGACTTCGTTGTATTCCTCCTAGTTCTCCTTTGCAGGTGACACCGATTTTGCTCCACGAATCTTCATTGCTTGTTCCCTGGTATCTCCTGGTGAGTCTCCTGTTTTCTCCTTTGCCCCCATGCTAGCATGGGAACAGTTGGTGTCGTTTTAAGTAAATGGACTAGAAATACCTATTGGAGTCCAAGTTTTACAGACCCCTGGAAACGGGTAGGGAAGTTGCATTTTTTTTGTTACATGAAGTGTCCAGATTTACAAGTGGGCACAGCAGAATCCCTGTTCCCTGGGTCCTAAGCTATTTCAAAGAGCAGATGTGTTTTAGGGCCAGGGGCACTTCTTAATCCTCATGTGAAGGTCTGGCTGTAGGTGCAGTTGGAGGCACCAGTGGGACTTCTTTTGCAGTGCATTGTAGCTGCAGCTTTGCCTTTTGGCTCTTGCAACCTCTGACCTTGCAGGAGAGTTTTGGAAATGCTGTACCCTGTACCATTCTTTATAGGCAACACTCCTACCAGTTACTATGTTAACCCTGCAGTACTGAGAAAATAATCGCAGGATGATTTCCTGAGAGATTATAAACACGCCTTTGTGTGATCTGGTTCACAGCAGTGACAGCCAGGGATTTGTTGATATAGCAAACTAAATGCATAAATCACTAGACTTCTGTTGTGTTTGTATCTTAAATCAGGTCACAAAAAGAGCCTGATGGTGCAAGGGAGAAGGTAAACCAGCAGTCTTGGGCATGGGAGGAGCATGAGGGAGTATGGAGAAGGAAGGGTTTCTTTCACTTTCAGCAACAGAGATTAGACCTTCTTTGCCTCCTTGTGAAATGCTATATAAATTTGGAAGTCTAGGCATCCTATCAAGCTAATAGAGTCAGAGAGGCTTACAATTAATCGCTCAGAATTATCCTTCATAGTATCCATGGACTGTGTGGCCAACTTGCATATTAGTTTTCCAAATTAAATGTATGAAGTGTGAACAGTGTCTTCAGCCAAAAGGTAAAATTAACTATTGATACACGTTGAAAAATTATACTGAAAATATTTCAGATAGCCTTAAATCTACCTTGCCACTTTGGGCCTTGTGCATACAAGAAAGACGGGGTTTTTTTATTATTCTATTTTATTTTATTTTTTAAACTGTAAAAGAAATCAGCTTGCCAGATGACTAGGTTAGTGCAGGATTAAATGATGGTTGATTACCACAGAATGAAACTGTAGTGAATTGCTCTGATTTCGGTGGAGCTTTTCCTTGTTTTTTGTCACAAGAATCTTGTCCTAAATGCATGTCTTTGCATATAGGTTTGAAGCCTTAGCTGGTCCAAGGCGAGCTTTCTGACAGGTAGCTTAGTTGCCATCTAAGACTGCTTTGTACCAACGTGATGGAGAAGAGCGTTTTTGCCTACTTTGATCCAGGTTCTCAATTCCTTTTCAATGTTTCTTTCATTAATCTAAAAAAAGAACAAGGATAATCTGATTTTTATTGCAGATCTTTATGAAATATTATACCAAGTACTCAGAGCAATGGTAAGCAGCAACCAAAAATATCCTGAAAATATTTGTGAGCCGAGTCCTCTTAAATGTATGCGTGCATAGCTGTAGAATTAGTCTGTAGAGAAAAGGAGGAGGATAGTAGAAAGCACTGTGGTCTTACTCTTTTTTGTTTATGTTATGCCAAAACCTGAGGCTTCTAGAGGGTCAGCACTTGTTCTGCCTTCCATTTCTGCTGCCTACAGCCCAACCTTCTGAAAGCAGTTTCAAGGAAGGTGCTGTTGTGGGGGCACAAACTGGAGCAAGTCCTTGGGACTTCCCCACACTGTACCTCTGAGAGGGAGTTTGCTCCACACTAAGCTGTCCTACTCTAGGTAAAATCCGTTTTTCTTTTGCAAAAGATTAGACTCTTTTGCTGAAAAGTAGAACTATTACTTTCTCCAATATGATAGTAATGATAACAAAAAGAGTTATGGGGCATAATGCAACTTGGCTTAGTACACTCTTTGTAAAACTATTAGTATTTCACTTCTTGCTACAGGGTATGCTGACTTCTTGTCTTGTTCAGTGGTCTCTTGAACAGGATTGCATTTGGTGGATCGTATCATGTTCTTGGCATCATCTGAGTCTTTTTCATAACTTACTTAAGAAATAGATAATGCCATGTAAGTTAACTTTTTTTTTTTAAACATGAAATGTATTTATGATAATGATTGCTGTTTTTCTTTCACATAAGTCATGATAGAATCATAGAGTATTCTGAGTTGAAAGATACCCCTCAGGATCATGGTTAGCTGCTCAGAAATTAAGGGGATTTATTTCATTCCTTTGGTGCACTTGATACTCCATGCAAAATGTTAATGATGAGAGTTAATATCGAGGGCCAGAGTTGACATTAAAGTTGGTTTCTTATTTTCCAATAACCACTCACTGTATGCATAATGCTTTGTTCTGCATTTGAGTAGCTGCACTGTGGAAGTAATGGTAAAATTAATAAAAATAGTAAGTAGATAATATGTGCCCTCACTAGTAGTCTTCAGGAAAAAAAAAATCAGAAAATTACTGTTTAGAGTGGAACATTCAAAAATTCCCTAATGGCAAATAGCAAATGCTACTTTTTTGAAGGTGGTAAAGGCTATCAGACCAATTATTCATCTGCAGTCTCCACTTCATTCTCTTGGAGATGGGGAGCACATGAATGACATTTGTAAGCAAAGAAACAGAGTATATAACTAGTATGAAAAAAATGGTTTATGGGGTGGTGGTACTTTGGGTGAAGTGTGTAACGATTGCAAAATAGAATTGGTTAATACATTTGGCACTCTTTGCCTCTACTTTGCATAAATATTTCTTGTAGCAAAATCTTCCTGGAGAGTTTAACCTCACCTTGAAGGCAGTTATGCTATGGTAAAGAACCAGCATTTAAGACACTATCAGATACTATCAGATGTTCTACAGTCTAGGACCAAAATTACAGCTGGCACCAGCTATGGCTTCAAGCTGAAAATGGCTGCAGGAGTGGTTAATGACACAACTTCTGCTCTAGCTGGAGCATTGTCCTTGTCATTTAAACAGTTTGGGCAATGGCCTGGAGACTTCTTAAATCAGTTGAGTTCATGTTGCTGCAAGGATTTCTTCACTGTTGCAATGAAGGATGTGATCCACAGTTTGCAGAGTAGACAGCTGAGGTGAAAATGGATCTATAAATGCAGACATTTTATTAATGTGAAAAACAGTGATTTATATAGTAAAAGTACTGAAAAATAAAATAATCAAGACAGGTTTGTTTATCCCTTTTATCTTGCAAAAGGAAAACTGATATTCTCTCTGTATGGTAAGTTTCCCCACATGGGATCAGATTCTGTCAAAATTTCTCTCACAGTTATCTCATGACACAGCAGTATATTGTGGGAACTGTACAGGTATTATAATAAGAAACTCCCATGTCTTTCCATTTCTTTTAAAAACTTAACGTAGTTATGATTACTTCTGATTCTTAATATACTGTATATTTCTGTGTGAGTATGCACAGTGACACATGCCCTCTTACCTTTTTGGGGAAAGAAAGCCTATGAAGTACCTAAAAAGACAAAAAAGATTTACATAGTGGGCAGACTGTGTGGGAGTAAGAACAGCATGGACATTTTTCATAGTAAGTAATTAGAAATTACTGGTGGTTTTGAAAGATGAAGGCATTGGTCATCTAATGTTATGTTTTTAGTGAATTTTTTCTTTTTTTTCTTCTTTTTTTTTTTTGTGTGCAGATAATCTGCTAGACTGTACAGGTTTTAGCTGGGTCAGTATTCTAAATTTTCTCATCTAAATATTTACTCTTTTTAATAGATATCCTATGTTTTAATGTATAATAGACTGTTATGTGGTTAAAAAGTACTTATTTGTTCATTTGCATAATTGTGAATTAATCTTATTTTAAAAAGCTGTAAGGAATCATTAATTTTTATTGCTGGATTTTTTTTCCCCCCAAAAACGAACCTCATCGCAATACAGGCTGCTGATTCTCCTCTGTCTTGTGTTCATTGTAGAAAAGACAGAGCTATTTTTAACATTTACACAGTCTAGATAGATGATTCCTCGTTCTGTGTGGTTTGGAGCTGAATCTGTAGAGCCTTTCATAATCATATCCTTTTATTTTTTTTTACGGTTTGTTTGAATTTGATCACTGTAGCTGATTCCATGCATTGATAATGAAGCCTTGGGTTGCCTGATTCGGAGCATAAATTCACGCAGACTTCTACTTTGACAGTGCTCTGTGTTTCGGTGCGCAGGAAGATACAGAACTGAAATTGCTTTGCTTTCTTTACAAATGACTCAGAGTGTGCTTGTCCTTCCCTAAAATGTTGCCAGCGTGTGAAGGATTTTCAATGAGCAGGGCTCTAAGCCGGCATCTGGGAAGGTTTGAGGCTGCTCTGCTATAGCAGGGCACTGTCACACAGATGAGCAGGGCTGGAGCCAAGACTCTGTAGCACCATAGATCATATTGGTCACATACTGGAAGTTTTGTTTATGTAACTTGGTTGCTGTTTAACCTGCATAAATAGTATTGCCATAATGTGGGGTGGACTTCCCAGTAGAGGTGAGTCTCTTTTTTATTATTAAACTTCACGGAATTGCTTTGTGCTACGACATTGTGTTACATGTTTGGTGTTATTTCTGTATGCATGTCATTTCTGTTTTAGTTATTCCAGTGGAAAGGGTAACATAAATGGCAATGCATGTAATGCATCTTTTTCTTTTCTTATTTCAGTATTAAAAGTAACTAAATATGTGGCAAGCTCCCTTTCCTTGCTTGCTGTTTGCAGAGGGCATCTTTCCAGTAGGTGACTTCCTATGCATATTAAATGTTTTTTGAATGTCAGTGATGCTTTGTTATTGTTGTAGAAAGAAGCTTATTAGCAGTGTGAATAAAATACCTCTTACCAGGGCTTGCTTTCTGGCTTGTTAAATCTCAAAGTATAGTTACAATGGTGTGTGAAACACAAGAGCTGTCAGATTCTCCAGATAAACTAAGTAAAGAATGAAATAAATGGTATGCTGCATTTGACATCTTAGATATATCTATCATTGTTAATATTGAAAGTTATGACCTGTCATGCCCAGGACAGGTTCCAGTAATTCATTTGCACTGACAGCTTGCATTGAGAAGGGTATAAAATTAGTGTTGCTTCTCCCTAACCAGTTAAATTTGAGATTTAGTGCACTAAGTTTTATTTAAGGGAACAGATAGTGTGCTAAAGGTAGTCCGTGAAGTTCGAGTAGTAAATCTTTAAGCTTGAAAGAAGCATTATCGTAAACTAAACAGACTTTGTACCTATGTGTTTAAAAAAAGGGAGTTTTATTGAGAATTTCACCTATAGCAGAAGATAAAAAAATTAGTTCAGCTGAGTTACTTATTAAGCATTGCTGTTCTGTTAATATGTTTAGTTTGTGAAGTGAGACCTGCTATGATTATCTTTGCATATGCTGATAGTAATTTTTTTTAATAAAACAGGGGAAGAGGTTGAAAAAATATTAAAATGTTTTTCCTGCTTGCTATAGAAATGTCTGTGCTTACTATGTAAAGACTGCTGTAGGTTTTGTTTGGTTGTTTGGGTTTTTTTTTTTATGAGGAACTGGGACAGCTCATGCTTTTTCCTTGCTAAATATATTTATGAGGCAGCTGTTTTATAGCTTTCAGCTCCAAAGTTATAGATAAGTGTGTATTTGTTTGACAGAAGATTCGAGAATTTCCATTTACTGCCAGTACATGTAAAGCTTGGCTAAGCAGACTGCATCAGGAGCACACACCATTTGTATTAGCCAATCTGTCTTTGCAAGTCCCAGGGCCACTATCTTGCTGGAAGCCACTGTGTGCTTTTGAAAGCATGAAATTAGTTTTATACTGAGCACATAGTTTCTCATTTAGCAGTTCTTTTTATGGTAATGGTCAATTTATGGTTCAGCGCCAGAATTCTGGTGTTCTGTCAAAGCTGATAGCTTCTGCTAAGGTGTTCTTTGGAGATAAAGACAAACAAGCAAAATCCAAAACAACACCCTCTACCCCAGAAAAATCACAACAAAAATCCAGTTTGTCATAAGGATCCTAGGGAGATGCTAATAGAGGAAAGTTCTCCCCAGTGACCTAACTACTGACATTTTTGTTAGCATTTTGGAGTTTTGTTGTGGTCTTTGAGATAATGTTTACCATTGATGGCATAAAATTACTAAATTCTTTGTCACCTTTTTACACTTGATAAATTTGGGGTAGGGTTAGGACATTGAAAATTGCTCTTAATATGCTCATTTGCTCTATGTGCTTATTTAATGATCAAGCATAAAATACGCTTGAAAAATGTGCCTGAAGCACTCTAAACATTCAGAAGAGATGAGTTTTACATAGCAACTTTAGAATACATTGCAAACTTTGCTCTTTCTTCAGAAATCTATGGAAGTCAAGTTGTTAGTAAATACCTTGTAGAACCTTCTTTTAATAATTCATAAACTAATGAGCCAACTTTTTTACCTGTGTTTTGCTCTTGGAAGAGTTTTGTTATTTTTCTGACTTAGTCAGATTTCTGACTGCTCCCTCCCAATCAGCTTTGCTGAATGAAAGATTAAGGTGGTTAACACTGTGCACTGTTAGGCTTCACTTGGGTTGCTTTGTCCAGCCTCCATTAATCTCTTGTGTAGTAGGTAATATAAAATTGATTTGCATTTAATCTAGGTTTTCACAATTCTGACTTGATCCTTGATAAGCACTTTTTAATGATGCAATATCTGCTTCCTTGCTCAGTTCTGTCTGTAAGGGACAGAATTTGACATGCATTTTGTGGGGAAGATGTGGCAGCTCTAGAGATGGTAATGTTTCTCCTGTTAAGTGTTGAGGAGAGATCCTGATCAGCTACTGATAGATCTTCATGGGAAAAGAAGAAGCGAAAGGTCATAGCTTCCAGAAGTTTACTTAAGCAAATGCAAGCTAGTGTCCCAGTCTTTCATTATTCCACCATTGTGGTGGAGAAAGAGTAGAAACTGTGGAGACTATTGCTCTTTGCCACAGATGCTTGGAAGGTGCAGCAGTCTCACTTCAACAAGGCTCCTTTTTTGAAGCCGTGTTGTTTGGATCCTCCTGTAGTCACATAATAGATGCACACTGACAGCTTAAAAAAAATTATACTGCTGTCATTTTAGGACCTTTGAATAAATTTGCTTGCTGTTCTTCAGCATGTGTTTAAAGGCTACCAGGCAGAAAATACTGTTCTGAACCTTTAGAAAACGATGTGTGACAATATCACTACCATGGCTTATAAAAATTGCTTTATTACTCTAAGTGCTTGAGTCTTTCTTTGTCCCTTTATTCTTTTGGGGATTCTTTTTATCCATGCCTTTTGTCACTAGGAATTCTGATTGTCACATTTCAGTCTGGCTAGTTCTTTGTTCCAAGATGATGGGGTTTGTGAGGTGCTTTCAGCTTCAAAGATCTTGAAACCTCTTCCAAGTCTTTATTGTTGCAAATTTTCCCTCCTGCCATTTCACATTGGCAGTTAAGTGAGAAGCAAGACCTGGTGTGTTTGTTAATGCTGGACAGAACTACTTCACTTGCTGGTATGGGGCTCTGCTGTTTCTGTGTACATTCTGTAGCCATTTCTATATCAGATTGTCCATTATCACATGGCACCATAATTTTAGTTTCTTCTCCTTTAGAAGCCAACCTTGTTTATATGAGGTGATCTTTTGCACTTTGAGAGTGTTCGGGGGTAACAGCCTGCCCACTACCAAGGTTACTTTGCAAGGAGATTTTGAAGGAGAAGAGGACATTGTAAGCTAAAAGGAAAAAAAATATTGGGGAAGTGGTATGTTGTGAGCAATTCCATGCTGATCACTTGACTTTCAGATCCAAGTCTAGCCAAGCTCTTTGTGGAAATCTTGAATTTTGGGGTATTTTTAGTGAAGGTCACTGATGAATCCTGCCAGGGGAGCTGAGTACGCTGAGAACTGTAGTTCACTGTGGAAGTCCTATTGCTGAAGCTTTTCCCTGTCTCTAGTTTAAAGAGCCAGAGATGTTTTGGAGGTCTCACCCTGAATTTTCAGACAAAAAACTATGTCTTTTTTAATATGCTTTCTGTTCTATTGAATTCTCAGCCATGTTCATGACATGACTTTGAAAGGAAAATGAACTGAGTAACTTCCCACTTTCACATATGCTTTTTGTTCCTGTAAGGATTTTTAAAAATTTTTTATTTGGAAGTGAGGAAACCTGGAGACTTTTTGATCTCTACAGGTGTAAGGAGAGTGCTTTTGTATTGACACCAGCAGCCCGGGCAGATGAAAGGCTGAATTCCTTGGCCTTGGGTGGGTTCAAGACCTACACTAAATTTTTTTTTTGCTATGATTGAGCAATGCAGATCTAGGGATGAGATGAGGAAGTCTTTATAATACTTTGTGAATAGAGAAATACAGCATCTTTAAGGACTGTGATTTTAAAATACATATAGTCTGTTATGGGAACTACCTGAGGGAAAGGCTATGACTGAAAGCTCAATGGACAAAACTTCTCCCAGTAGTGCATTTGTGAAGCTCAGACTTTGTGTAATAATCTGTGATATGATGGATTTGGTGTCATCACTTGTTAGCATGTTGTGGTTGCTCTGGATCGTGTATGAGATCTGTGTTCAGATCACCTGTGTCAGGTGATTAAAGGACGTTTCCAGGTCATGGGGCTTCTGAGGTTATTGTGGTGTATTCAGTTTCGTATTTTTTGTTTGATTTTGTTAGCTATTCACATTGGTACTGTTTACACTTTTGCTGAGCTAGAGGAAGAGACAGAGCAGGTCTCTGGTGTGCGAGTTTCACTTTTGCTTGCTTTGAGTGCTTGTAAAGGCAGAAGTCAGAACATCATAGCTCCTGGAAGCTTGTAACTTCCACCCAGGGGCCTCTACTTTCTTTCTTTGGGATATTTCCTAGTAAGGGAGTGGAGGGAGGAAGGTAAGGTAAGGTAAGAAATCCATGTAGGAAGTTCCTAAAACTGTCTTTTTTTCTCAAATTGAATTCAAAATTCTCACATATTTGCCTGGGGTTTTTGCAATGATGACATCCTGTAATGTTCTGTGACTGAACATTTAAATGTGAGCAGAAAGGGAGGCTGTTGTCTTATCAGTTGATCAAACTTAAATGGAACATGCAGAACATTAAAAGGTAAGGGAGATTTGTAGGCTTTAGAGTGGCACATCTGAATAAAGAGTCACAGAAATCACTTCATCAAGGAAAAGCAGACTAGTTGGAAAGAACTGAAGAACAGTGTTAGGAATGGCAATTGGTGCGTGTTGTGGCCAACTTTGTTAGCGGTACCATTTAAACCTGATGCACCTCTAGTAAGGTCAAACAGTAAAAATTGATCTATCAAGTAATCATTGTAGTAACCTCTTTTTAAGCAAACATAAACAGCACTTGTCACCTGTGAACCCAGGTTACGTCTGAAAATAAGATTTAAGCTTTGCAGTCATGTTGGCTGCTTAGCAGGGCAGAGACTTTCAGAAAAGCCAAAGCTGGAACACCAGAGTTTTATTTGCTGGAGATTCAATATTTGTGGAAACATCCCCAGGTTTTTTGAAAATATTATTATAAAGAATGCATATATGAAAGTAGTGTAGTACCGAATCTGTTCTTGATAACTATTGACAGAAACAAGGACAAATCTGGCATAAACAACTAAAAATGTTGTTGTCCTCTTACTTTATTTGTCAGTTGCAAACACTTGCTCATTAATACTTCATCCTCTCTAACAAATATTTCTCCTTCAAGAGGAAATTTTCCTTTTTTTTCTTTCATCCTTCCTTAAAACAAACAAGTTATCTTTGTTTTAGAGGTTACTTCGGATTATCTTTGTGGAAAAAATAATTAAGTTGACATTGTTCTGTTAATTGTATACTAGACTTCTACTCTGGATGTTGCTGTTATTGCATGGTATCTATGCTGTTGGTATTCTTGTGTAGGTAGTGTTTCTCAACTGGAAAATCAATGAAGCTTAAAATCCAGATCAATGAAGTAATAATTCATCAGAAAGTAATTAATTAAATCTATAACCTATACTACATGCATTTAATAACACACTCACCCTTGATTATTTGGTTGACAAAACTATTTGCCTAAATACTTTACAAATTCTCAAATTTTAGAAGATTTTTGTGGCAAATAGTCATTGCTTGCTGTTAAAGTGCTTCATATTATTCTGTTAATTATTAAGAGAGAGGAACAGGCTGCTGCTTATAAGTATCCCAGCACACTCACAAGCAAAGAAGTAGTAAACATTAGAAAATTGTAATTTATGGAAAGATTAGTCAGAAATGTCTATCCAAACTATTCAGCTTTTATGAACAAATCTTTCAATTGATGTAATTTCACATGTGATTTGCTAAGCAAAGCTATATCATTATAATTGTAAATTTACAAAACAGATACTTGACTTGTAAACATCTGTCAGATAGTTTGACCAGCCTTTACCAAAAGCAATCATGTTGTTTACAACAGGTTTAATGGAGTCTTCTGAGAAAGGGGACAAAAATGAGGCAGTGCAATAATGGATAAAATCTTGTGGGGATTTCCATGCTCTGAAGGTGCTCTGCAACTTCAATGTATGGCTGCTTGCCCTGCTCTTCATGCACATGCTCACTTGTTGGAAAGATGTTTATGGGTTTCGTGGGGAAGAGGGAGAGAGTTGGGTTGGTGCTTATATATGATATACCAATTAACTCAAGGAGTAAGTTAGAGTAAGAGGAAAGAATTTGTGAGAGCAGAAAGCATTGTTGCATCCTGATGCATGAAATAAAACAGGGGCGTGACTGGACTCAGTATTCCAGGCTTGTCAAGGCCAGCTGCCCTCACAAGTGCTTTATCTGACACTTCAGTGATGATTAATCGTGAACCTAGGGTTAAACATTTGTGTAAGTGTTCATAGATTGAGTATTTTTCATGAACATGAGTTTGAATTGGGTTAGAAGAAAATTCCATTTATGACCATTGAAAATTCCATCCTAGAAAAAGTCACGTAAAATCAAGATTAAAAGTAAAACCCATTTTTGGGGAGAGGCCTGAAGAAATACTAAAGAGGAGATGTGCACTGGATTTTGGTGGGGTTTTTTTATTCTGACTTTCACTTTCCAGCTGCTAGTTTGATCAATTCCCTTGTTTTCCTGTCTGCTGAAGGTGAGCCCAGTGTGAGGTGTGCAGGGGTGGGGTGCTCTTCCCCAGAAGGTGGGGGATGCTGAAGCGCCGTAGGGATTTGCCCCCCCATCAGCTGTGCTTGTAAATTGGAATTGAAGTTGATCACAGCTGAAGAGACAAATGATTAGCATGTTATTTTTTAAAGTCTTTTGTGTTGCTTTGTATTTTTATAGCAAGAGACTGCTATTTAAACAAATATGGTGTGCTTCATCTTTTTATCTGTGTTTAGAAACATAATAATATACCAAAGCGATTTTTATCATCAGAAGTCCATTTTATGCAAAATAGACATGTCATTAAATTTAAAAAAGGTCAAAAATAACTTTATAAATAATATTTTTGTCAGATGATTTGATTTTCATTACTGATTCAAGTGAAACTTCCAGACGCCTTTACTGAAGCCTCTTTGAAGAGAAGCTTTGTTAATTCTTTAATTATGGATGTGGGTTTCTTTGGGTGCTGGTCTTGTTTATACAAGAAGTACATTTGAAAGGCTGTTAATTTATTGAATACCAAGTATCACTGAAATTTAAAGACTTGTTTGAAACTGAAACTATAGATTTCAATAGCATGTTATGTCAAGACTCCAGTACCAAAAAGAAAGAGCAGGCTGTGGTTGACAGTGATCCTGTCTGCCCACTAGTCCACTGGACATCTACCCTGGCAAAGAGAGGATATGTTTGCAATCATAATATGCTTATTTTTTGCTTAAATCCTTGGAGGGTGATGGAATGACAGACATATGCTTTCTGTCTCAGATTAAATGCAGTTATTTTCCGTATCTTTATAGTTTTGCTTCATAAATACTTGTTAGGATTATCAAGATTTGAAATCAGTGGATGAATTGGACAGATAAAGCCATCTATACTTTTTAAGGACTTCTACTTCATACTGTTTTCCTCATTTGAAAGCTTAGTGTTGCTTTGATAGATTGTGAACACACTACCCTGGCTGCTTCAAGTCATGCTTTTGCAAGGTTGATGCAATGCATCAAAATTGTTTTAACTGCTCTAAATAACTAAGATAAGAATCCTAATCCCAGAAATCATCATTCATTAACTGAGTCTCTACAGAGTGGAGAGCAGGAGTGCCTTGTTTCTTCTGGCTGCAGATCAGCAGTTGAGACTGGTCAGCCTCACCCATGCTGAGCACCGTGTAATCACTCCCCACACCGACAGCTGCGCACTGTGCGGAGGGAGCTGCTCCAGCCCTGCTGACAGAGCATGGGCCTTGTTTGCTCAACAGTGATCTATCCCTCTGTGGCAAAAGCATGCTGCTGGGAGAACAGGAGTTGAGAAAGACTGGATGAGGTGCCCATGTAAAAGATAGGGAGCATGGATCTGGATGAAAAAATGGCAATTTTTGTTGTGCCTTGAGTGGTCAAAAACATGTAGGTAGAAATTACATAGCCTAAAAATGTGTTGAAATAGCAGCTTTCAGTAGGCAGCTGAGTGATGATAAACTGCGAGAACTGATATTCTACTGTAAATATGCCACTTATCATGAGATTGAAATCCCTTTACTCACTACTTCATCTATTGCATGAACATGTTGTTTGTTGCCTACCTCTGATAGAGTTCTAGGGTCAGTAGGAATTGTTATGCAAACTCTAGGTTTCAGGAGTTATGTAGTTGTGAGAACAACCACCGCTAACAGTGCAGACACACGGTGGAAGAGTCTGAGGAACCATAATAATGTAGAAACATTTTTTTTCCTTTCTTTCTTCTTTTCCCTTTGATCTTGTTGCTGAATGCTGGTGGAACGTGACCGTACTGTTGTGGTGTGGAGCAATCAGCTGCCAGAGAAAAGCGAAGTCTGAAGGGACATCTACCAATTAACGGAAAATAATGAGACAAATATTACTGTTACATTGATCAAAGCAAACTTGTTACCAAGAAATTTGGAAGTTAACAAATTTGTAAGCCGTGTATGGTCTAGTCTAACACTTCTGGGATAAACAAAGTCAGAATCAGTGCATCCATTGGGGTTTTTAGACTCTGAGGAGTGAAGGAATCACCAAGCCTTATCTCTTCTACAATACTGGACATAATAATCTCATTCATTAATTCCTTTAGTAGAAGAAATTGCTTTCCTAAATATGCCAGTGTTTGCTGTTAAGTCCAATAAATCTGTAATTGAACTAGAACACAGTATTTAGAGAGACATCCAAGTTCAATTTAAGGACTTCAGGATGTAATGAATTTACTTGTTACATTGTTGAATTGTTTAAATGAACCTTCTCCTTTTTGGTTAAGAACTGCATCTTCCTGCCAATTTGAATTTTCTAATTATGATCCAGGAGTTGCTTTTTCTTCCTTACTATTAAAGAACCCCTGTGATTAGGTACATTTTCATATTAAAATGGCCAGTAATCTTGGTTTGAAGTCCAGCACTGTTAGTATTAAGTGTACAATTAACAAACAGAGATTGTGTAACATTTGAAAAGCTTATGTATCACTTTATTACTAACATGATTTGCATCAGTAGCCTCAGTGACTCTCCAGTGAATCAGAAGGACAACTTCACCTCCACAATAGTGGACTCTTGTGTCGTGGTTTTTAAATTGTGCACAACATACTCTTAACTGTAACAAATACTCTTTCAGACAGGACCAAGTTCATAAAGCTCTCTTTCTTTGCATTGAGTTAGAAGCATGATACCAATACTTGTCAAGGTTTTTCTAGCTGTCTTTTCCTCTCCTGTAGTTATTTTCAGCTGGCAGAATCGAGATTTTCTGAGCACTTGTGAGAGGAAAGTCATTTTCCAGGTCAAATTCCTTGCTTATGGTCTGCACTGCTTGTTTTGCTCCTCTGTAGAGTTTGGTCTCCGTTTCTAAATCAGTATTTTAAGCACTAAAGGCAGCTATGTCACAGCTCTGTATCCACTTCTGGGTACCATCCGGGATGTGCAGTGAACTTTGCCACTCAAAGTTATTTTGCCAATTTTTTAAAACCATAATATCTTAAATTAACTTAATACCTGTGTAGGGATTGGATTGGCATAGTTGTAGTGTGATTTTCTTTACATGGTGTGTGCTTATCACGTCACCTCATTTTCTTGGTGTTAGTTTCAAAAGTTTTGATTTATGTAAAGCATACTTTCAGTGAAGACACAGAAAATGGGGAATACAGAATCTTCTGCCTATTTCCTAATCAGCTTGTAGAGATACTGAGTATATGATTTACTTGACAAGATGTTTCCTTACAGTTTTACCTAAGTCTGGGGACAAGAATATCTGTAATCTAAGCATGCAAATAATATTGTTAAGTCTCTATGTTTTTCAGTCCACTCATACTGGCATCTGATAGACATGCTCATTAGCCATTGCCTTTTTTCCACTTCATTGCTGTTGTTTAGAGACAATATCATACAGTGTCATGTTCAGACTATTCTCCTTGGGATGTCTTTAAGTCCTTTGGAGCATGTGCTTAGCACCTACATCCATCTATCCACAAAGACTTCTTTATGTAGTTTGTGCTGAGTGGTAGGCACAGCATACTAATTTATTTGGACAACCAATTCCTTCCCAATTTTTAGTTAAGGTAAATACTTGCTGTTTAGTTGCATAAAACTGTCTTGACAAGATGTGCTGTTAACAGGCTTGCTCCTAAGCCTGGGACTGTAATACATAATACTAATCTTTATAATACCTTGCAACTTGGTGTTCAGTATTTCTGACTCCGAAGACTGTGCTGCCAGTCTAAGCTTTCCCCCACAGAACTGGGAGTGAAGCAGCTTTATGAATTTAAGTATTCTTTAGATTTTATTTTTGCAATTTGCTTGCAACTTGATTTTTATCCAAACTCTCCTCATTTCTGCATTGGGATAACCCCTGATCCATATGTGTGCCTGTGTACAGGATTTTGAGAGTGCTGTGCATGAATAAATCCAAAAATTTGTTGCAATTTGTTAGTTTGATTTTTTTTTTTAAAGAACTGAAAGTCACAACATGGTTTGAATTAGAGAAGGACATTATTTTGTAGCAGAATCTAAAGAGAAAATGCTCAACTAAAACAGAAATAGAGTTCTTCTGTTTGGCACATCACTGAACGTCTGGGAAGGTTGGTCACTTCTGAATTGCCTGCTTTTTTCCCTGCTGTGTAAACCTTCCCTCTATTTCCCTGTACTGAAGTTAAGTAGTTATTTCAGGTCAGTTCCTTATTTTTTTTTTCTGGAACATCATCTTACATTCCTTTAGTTGAAATTTTATATAATCACATGGTAGTATTTTTTCCCTTTCTCATAGACTTTTCTTTTAGTGTTAGAGTTTATAATTGACTTTTGTCTACAGCCAAGTAAAAATGCAGTGTGTTTTCCTGTGACTTAGGTTAATTTAGCTGCAAAGTTAACTGAAGTCTAATGTGTATAAATGTTTGAGAGTTTTTTCATAAAGAACTGTTGTTTTTAATGAACCTTTTATTATGGAAGTTACTGGTAACTGCAGAGCAAAATTACATCTTTTTTTTTTGTAAATAAAACATTTATAGAATGTGAGAAGTTGGAAGGAAAATATTTTCATCTAATTTAGTGAGCTTGGATTGGTTTCTCTAAAATGACAACACTTGGAAATGTTTTTCCTCTTTTTTCATCCATCAGAGACATGTACATCTGAGGGTTCTGATCTTTAGCATAAACTACTGTTAAGTTTTCATTATAAATGTGCCACCTACTGGAGCAAAAGGCCCATCAGCAAGTATTTATTAATTTTATCTTCACCCAGACACATTTGCATAGTAATTTCTTGCTAGATTCCTGTGCTTCTGGTTGTCAAATCTACACTGCTTCTTGTCAGCCACACCATAGGGTATGAAAATGGTAATAAGAATTCAAGGGGATGTGGAGCATGAAGGCTTAATAAAATGACTTTACAAAAAGGAAGAATTGATATACTGAGTTATAATGAAAAATACCTGGCTGGAATGAATGCCCAATAAGGGAATCTTACATTCATAGCTACTCTAAGCCTTGATTTCATGATGAAAAAACCCACATAATTGTTCAATAGAGCCTTACAGTAAAAAGAAATTTTAAACAAGGTTTTAGACTATGCTCTGGTTTTTAGTTGGGGGGTTCTTTTGTTTTGCAGGGTTTTTTTTAATTTTCAGTCGGGTCTTGGCATAGGATTAGTCATGATCATCTTTACAAATGAGAGGTGTTTTCCTCAGACCTTGTTGTCTTTTATGTTATAGTAATTAAATGAATGATTATTTGTATTGCAGATATGTCTTAAAAGCCACAATTCTATTATAGCAGACTTGTACAGAATTAAGGAGAATATTTACCCCCAAAATTTTAAAGTCTGCTTTGAAACATAGAGAATGAAGACAGTAGAGTAAACTGGAAGGGTAGAATGATCTAGAAAATACCACTCTGCTAAACTCAAGTGATTTTCTTGATGTTTCTCATTAATGTGAATGCTTGTTTTGGCAACACTTGATTATATCGTAGTAGAAAAATAGCTAATGTGTGAACAAGATCAAACAGAATGGCTTCCTGAAGTTCAGTCCATTTTGCTGCATATTAAATTTGTATATTCCTGCAGGACACTTTGGCTTGGTTTTCTTTGTGTTTAATAGGGCTAAACATGATGTAGCCAATATGTTAATGAGACAGCTATAAAAGTTGGGTGGGTTTCGATACATGAGTTGCCATTTTCTTTCCATGCCTTGCAAGTAAAGCTCGGCCATGAGGGCATTTGCTTTTGAAAAGGAAGAATGAATCAAGAAGCCACCCTCAGAAAGTGAGTCCACGGTCTGACAGGCTATGAGGGAGGAGACGGGAAGGGATCAGAAACCTCGTGAACCCCTTAGTCAGGCTGTGGTGCACAAGCCCAGGTTTTCAGCAACCCATTCCAGGTCCTCGGTACAGGGAGTCCAAATTGTGTGCTTGCTACCCCTGAATCTTCTGTTATACTTCAATAGAAATATAAATTTGGAGTTTTTAACACAGATTTGTAAGCTGCTCACCATAATCAGTGTCCTTGTACACTGCCTGTTCAGTCATTTTATTTGTCAAATGCTGTTAAATGATGTGTTTATCTGGACATGTTGGGATGGTGTTAAACATTTGGTCAATATATCATAGATAAATAGAATATAAATGTCTATGATAGACCATCAAGGAAGTTGGAGAAACCACTGACAGGGCTACATGTCCTCTCTGGGGTGCCACAGTGATTGGAAGGAGGTAGTAGCAGGATGATTTTCTTCAAATTTGGCACTTATTTCTCTCTACTTAAGGGGGAAATAGAATTTTTGTCATAGATGTTTGTTGCATAAATTCTCTTTTCAGTTCTTTATTTGATAATTGAATGACCAATTTCATATTGCTGGGTGAAGAAAATTGAGGGTTTATGTCAAGTAGTTCTGCTTATGAAAAATATAAATGACTTCTTTGTCTTTGGTAAGTGATGCAGTGCAGTCTTCTCCAGCTCTCCGGAACAAGCCAGGATATATGTGTGGCTTTGCTCCAGGTGGTGAGCACTTGGAGTGAGCTGGGGCAGTGCTTCAGGAAACATGCTGCTTGCAGAACAGCACTCACATTTCCATTGGCTGGAAAAGGAAGAACATCAGCTGGAGTTATTAATACTGTTGTCTTTAGGGGTGCCTGTAGCTGATCTGCCTACTTTCCCAGAATGTGACACCGAAGCCAGTAAATAAGGCAATAAAATATTTCACACCTAATAAATTTCATAGCCCCAAAGCAAATAAAATCTAAACACTTCTAAGAAGAACATAGTCGTTCCAAAAGTTAGGAGATTGAGGTCATATAGAAAGGACAAGGATAAGAAAAGCCCCTGCTATTTTTATAGGAGGGGAGGTAAAGATTGTATCTCGGAAAACTCCTGAAATGGTTTTAAACACTTCAATAATGAAAAAAACAGAGAAGGGAAGTAAATCCCAAGCAATATCTGAGAGTGAAAACACTTAAAGTGCATGAATGTAACTCAATGAAATAACTGGCTACAAGAACATATCCCAAGGAGCTATTCAAAATAAGCAGAGTACAGCATTACAGAACACAAATGTAAAAAAATCAAGTTCTGCATGCAGTTTTATGGGCATGTGGAACTGATTGAAGGCCCATTTCTTCATAACTGGGCTTTTAAGGATAAATTACCTTATCTGTTATTAAAACTGTTATTCAAAGTGTGATTTGATTTTTTTTCCCCCGAATTATTTAGTTATTAGTCTTTTATCTAATGGGTTAAATCAGCTGTGTTTCATTTTATAATCTTTTATAGGGGTATACTTCTATGTAGTATACACATGTAGAATTAAAAAATAGCTAAAGATAATTCCAGAGTACAAAACTGAGGTGTCAGAATCACTAGTCATCTAAGCAGTGATAAATTATTTCAGTGAATTTCAATTAATTCAAAGTTTTTATATTTGTAATGACTGTATAAATTCTTTGGTTCTTGTTTCTGTTTATTTCCTGTTATGCCTAAGAAGAGGAAATGTGCTTCAGGATACATGAAATTCAGGACCACAGAATCTAGTAGGAGTGGAAAAGTTAGGCTAGTTGAAGTCACTGAGATATATGCAATACCTGGATGTTTTCCATAAAATATTATGGCATCTTAATGACAGCTGTTTAAAAATATGGCTATCTTTTCTAGCATTAGCATAAACTACTTCAAAAATTAAAATTTCTGGAGGAACATCTGAAAGTGTTTTGAAAGTCAAAGACCCAAACTTTTCATGCCCACAAATAATGATGCTTTTCTAGGGTAACCTCAAAATAAGCAGGTTTATTTCCCAATTGTATGCTATAGCCATAAATAAAACTAGAGTTTTATTTGTCTGCCAGCGAAGAAGAATTGTTTGATAGCTACTTTTTAGTGGTTCATATGTAAGCTAAACAAGTGTGCATAAAATTTCAATCTGTTCTATTTGTGACATTATATGCTCCTTATCACTGTCATAGCAAGATATGCACTGTCATTGCAGATATTTTAAGAAATTTTTATTTGTAGTTCTTCCTTACTGTATGCAGGAAATTGCACCTGTGTGCAGGTTTTAAGAAGTGAAAGCATAAAGGTATGGGAGGTATTTAGTGTGTGTGTGTGGGGGGGCTTTAGGTGTAGCAATTTGAGTGTGTCTGTGTCTTGTGCTTGTGGCATTGTGCTGGTTTGGGGTTGTTTAGGTTTTTTCAACCTCATACCCTTTATAGCCCTCGTAACCACTGAAATCACTTCCACTTCTGTCAGCTGAGAATGATGACTTGGCTGTGATTCAGAAAAACTTCTTCCAGATAGTATACCTTGAGGACAAAGCTGGCCTCAGCTGCGGGAATAGATATTGCTGGTCATTTTGGTGGTGCCTTTATGTGCTGAAAGACTAAGATGGTCCTTAGCTGCATTTGTAAAGGCAGTGACTGCCTTCCTTGTTTACTGTTGTAGATAAAGGCTTTTCCACATCTGTTGAAGTGCAACAGACTGCAAAACTACTCTCTATACGTGAAATGGCCTGTGCCTAGATGATAACCCTGGTTTTCCCATGCTGCTAAATGAAACCTGTACATCCAGTTCTGTGAGTTGAATATTCTCTCTAGATTGCTTTGTTTTGAATAGGTATTTTAACACTCTGTATCCTTCACAAACAAACCGTTGTTGGGTTTTTTTTTCTTTTATCTTTTCTCGATGTAGCAGTTAAGCACCATATTGCTGACAAGAGAGGTAGGCCAATTTGTATCCATGGCAGGTGTTGCTGTCTATCCCTCAAACGTTTTTTCTGGTGTGTCATCAAGCTCAGCGCAGCAGCCGCTGTTTAAGGGTGTGCACCCAATCAGCATGCACACTGTGCTGGTATTGCTGGTGCTTAGTTCCTTTATAGGGAGCACTACTGCTCTGAGTTTATTAAACATAAGCTGCTCTTGTTTGCGTAGCTTGTTTGTATTTTGAACATGTCCCATATAGTTGCCTTCAGCTATTCCCTGTCCCCAATTAACTTTCCAATTTACCGACTGATCAAAAATTACCAAAAAATTACATCTGTGATAAAGTGTTTCAGTGTAGCTGAAGTTTCCTCTTCAGGAAACCCAAACTGAATCACTCCATCATACAGAAGTGCATGGCCAAGTGTTTACACAAGAACAAACTGCCATTGTTAATTAGTTTCTAAATTCTCTCTCTCCAAAGTGGACTTGCAAATCCTCATGCCCCACATCTAGAATCCTGCATTTCAGCCTCTGAGATTTCTGAGAGGTTTGCAAAACTGTCTGTTGCCAATCTGCTTTCTACTGAGCACACCTCTGGGAAGCTTTCTGTGGCTCTCTTCTTTTGTCCCACAGAGTCTTGAAACAGTTTCCACTCCAGAAATGTGTTTGTGATTTCCCCGTTCAAGATGGTAATCTGCACAGATTTGAGTCAAAGAGCTTGTAACTTCTCCTTTTAGCCAGACTGGACTGTTTTCCAACACCTGTGGAAAACATTAGGCTATCTTAGTGCATGAATATTAGATTGCCAGAAACCTGTATAATGTCAAATTAGGCATTATGATTGAATTGGGCCCTGAATTTCGAGGTAATTGCTATCTTCATTTGCGATAAACTGCAGTAGCTCCAAATACATTAATTTTATCTGATAAATGTGATGCCACAGGGCATGTTGGCTTACAGTGTGTGTTTAAAAACTCCTGAATCTCTTAGGTTTCATCTGTTAACATGCAATATGCTTATTTGCATTTTCGTTCTGAAAGTTGTGCTTCAAGTTACAGTTGGGGTTAAAAATGTGTTCACTAAAAACCTTTTGAAGATTCATATCAACAATATGGATATTAAAATTAGCAAAATCAGGAAAACTCAAGGTAAACTTGTGTGCTAGTTCATCTTATGCCCAACAGCTTAATGGTTAAAGACAGTGGCATGCATTTGGGCTTAAGGAGTTAGTCTGGCAAGGTGCTGAGTTGGCAATCCAACAGAACACTTCAGAACTTAATTTTAAGTTTTTAAGTAACTGTCCTGAAGATTTGTGGTTAAATGTGGGTTTCTCTTCAGTGAGTCAATGGCAGTAAAACCAGTGCAATGTCTTGTGCTCTGGAGCTTCACTGGTACCGGATACCACTGGGGTTCTACATCAGAGCAAGGTTAAACACTGAAACAAACTCTGTGAGCAAAGTGTGGTAGTCCAGCTTTCATCAGCAGATTCTCAGTAAGATGTGGAAAATTCTACAGGAACATCTAAGATTTTCTTATTTTTAATATTTGATAAGCCTTGACTTGTATTAGTGTCTAAACATACTGGCAGTATACTCTAGGCAATATTTTCTCTCTTCTTTTGTTACGTTCCAGTTTTGAAATGAGGCGAGAAAAGTTTTAGGTTTTATCACCTAATTGGCTTCTAAACCTAAAGGTTTATTTGTCCCAGCTGTATCCAATCTTGTTGCATTGAATAATTTTCAAAAGAAAGAATGGAACTTCAGGTCTGAGGTTTGCATTTTACATTGAAATAACAAGTGTTGGGTTTGCTCTGATTAATGTGAGTAAAGTACTGCATGCGGCTTTAATCATTGCACCTACACAAAGACACACCACAGTCTACAGTGTGAGAAATTGTATTTCCACACTTTCTAGAAGAGTTCCTAGTCAACCTCTTTTCTCAACAAATAGCATGCACATCTATTAAAACTGCACGTTTCTTAGAGTAACAGCTTCCCCCTCTGGTCCTTTGAACCAAGAACATTTGTAAGGCCTTGAATCCTAACAATACTAGGTGCACCTTTTTGTGGGGATTTCATTTAGTAGATGAAAATTTGCTGGCTTTATGATTGACATGAAATTTAACTCATCATTTCCATACTATTACTGTAGTCAGTTAATACATGGCTGATGAGAATTACATAGCATTTATAAACTTTCTTTGCTCTTATTCCTAAAAGAATCTACAACAACACACGAATCCAGATTAAAATCAGTGTACTGCACCTATTGATGTGTTATGGAATAATCTTTTCAAATTGTAGGGGTTTTTTTTTTAGTTAAAGGTCATAATCAGGCAGCTTGTCTTAAAGATGTGAGTAATTAATGATAATCTATTGAACTGTTTTTTCGTAGTTTACTACTGGGGAGCTAAAAGGTTCTGTATAGTACTACTCCATTATCCTCTGTGTTCAAGGTACAAATATCAATAGAATATTTCCACTCATTTGCTATATTGCTAAGTCTAAGATTGAGAGTTTCAGAAATCATAGATTTGTCATTTTCCCCAGACAGCATATGTAATATGTGCACATCTCTTTGAATCAGAACAAATAGCTGAATTACTTCCATAATTATTTATGAAACAAATTCTGAAAATGTAATCTTTTTATACAACGTCTGTGCTGTCCAAATGTGCTTAGGGGGATGTTTCCCCTTGCTGTTGTTGCTGTTGAAAATCAGTTTGTTTCTCTGTAAAACATGACTGTTGCTTTTATCACATTTTGTTTACATAGGAATGTATATATTGGGAATTTATTCATTTGCTTTACTCTAGGCTTTAATCTGAATGTCCAAAGATTATTGGTATACACTGTGTAGCACATTTTCTGAATTCTTTTACAATCAGTTTAGTAGGAAATGAGATTAAATTAAGGAGGCATACTCTTTTTACAGGTTATATGCTAAGGATGGGAAAGGATGGCAGGAATCCTCAAAGTGAAAAAACAACAAACAACTTTGAGTTAAATAATGCAAAGTTCATACATATGACTGTTTCTGTTAAATCTTCCAGACTTTTTTTCCCCCAGATTCTTACTTTTGATGTCTTATGTTCATGACACTAACTTCAATATCTTGTTAAAAGTGTTGTGTTGTTCTTGAGTTTGGGCAGTCAGAGGTGTGTTGTGGTAGAGGGCCCGAGACAGTCTTGATTTACAGGATGCTTTAAATCCAGGCTCAGGAAGTACGAGATCACAGGTATAGGGAAGGAGCATAGTTATAGGCCAAACCAAAGATGATTCCGTAGCAAATACCTGATGTTAATATAGCCTAGATACATAGTGCTGTTGCTTTCCCACAAACTGTGCAGCTTTAATAGGTTAAATATTAATTCCCTCATGAACCACCGTACGTAGCTATCCGGAGGTGACAGTTTCTTTAAAATAATCCACCAAAAGTTTTATGATGGTAAACTGGGTGACTATTAGACAAAAATTTGCCCTGTCAGGGGTGGTATAAGGAGTGGTCTGCCTGTGAGAAATGAGTAAGTTGATGCTCACATTAGTGGCAGAAGGATTGACAAGGTGGGGTTGAGAGCTTGATTTGCAAAGAGCCTTAAGAGTTACTGTTCAACATCTAAACATAAGCTGTGCCAGTGCTCATCATCATCTGATGAGAGCTCTCCGGCCACTAGTTCATGCATGCAAGTTCTGATGGTGTTGAGTGCACCCCTTCCTTCAGGCTGTGCAGTAGGGCTCCTCAGGAGAGGTCATCACTGGCTGCTCTTCAAGAGAGCTCAATTTCAGCACTTGTGTTTAATGAATTAACAGGAAGCCTAATGTAGCTTTTCATTCTGTCTTATAATCGTTGGTTACAACTATAATATCCAGGTGCTGTCTTCCATTATTTGCGTACTCTTTTCGCATTCTCTGCATCAAGCTGTGCATTAGCCAGGCATGGCTGGGATGTGATGTATACTGAGCGTGGCCTTACAGCAGGATGGTCCCACCAGATACAAGAAGTGGTGCTAGAGTCACAGTCAGAACATTGATACCTTACAAAGCAAACCAGAAGTTACACTGCAACCAGGGTAAATATTTGACTAAAAATGAACCACTATGGAAGGCTGTGCTGTGGAGACTTATTAGCCATATCTGAAAAGAGCCCAGAAGGACAATCCTATTGATTTTATTCTTATCTTGATGACCTTGTAGGTTGAGTTAATGGTTTCTAAACTGAATTGAAGAATTTGCGGGACAGTCCTATCGGTCTCCAAGCAGAAAGGAAAACAGTGTAGAGCAGAAAACCAGACTCTTAAGATTTTGTTTGTTCTCTAAATCTTTAATATGTATTTTAGTTTGCATGAGTGTAGAGTAAATGAAACATTGGGTAATCTAGACAAGACTGTAATGTAGTTCATCTGTGTTAAGATATGTATTTCTCTTATTTGGAAGTAATTTGGAATTACAGTAGGCATCCTTATGCTTGCCTGACAGAAATTCTCGAAGAAGCTGCAGTTTGAGGATCATCTTTTGTGCCAGATCATTAATGGATTTTAAAATTGTCACAGCTTGTGTAAATCCAGACAAAATAAAAGTATGCAGCATTTCACATAGCTAATGCTAAGATTCATCCCGATTTTCATTCCCACGTGGCATAGTGAGCTACACCTTCATACATATTGTTGTTAAAACTTGGATGCTGAGTGTTTTATGGATGAGGAGGTTATTGCCCTCTCATAAATGTTAACTGTAAGAGCAGCCTGCAAGAGGCACCAAGGGATAATGTAATTGCAATTTTCCAAACAACTGGATTTGAATGAAGATTCATGACAAGAAAAAAGAAGACAAAATATGTGTCTCAGTTTCAGCATAATTAGGATTTTTGCCAGTGGCTGTTATGGGAAAACTTTCTTAAATATTTTACCCTTAAACCTTTCAAAGATTTGATGTTAGATGAGCAGGATTTTAATTCTGCAGCTACTTTATTAAGCAACAGCAGCTCTGACTCCCAAACTTGTAACTGACAAAGAGGACCAGGACTGTAATTACCATATTCAATTACCTTTTTGTTTGGCTTTCCTGGTAGAAAGCTTCTCAAGTCAATCAAGATGAGCAGAAATGACATTAAAGCATAAAGTGTTTTGTTCTTACTAAAAAGTAAGAGGGAGAAAAAAACCCAGAAACTACTACTACTACTACTACTACGTAATTATATCAAATATATATGAAAAAGTAAAATTAGGTTTGAGCATTTCTCTTTATTTGATATAGATTTAAATTATGCAAATAAGTCTGCTGTTGGAAAATCACACATTAGTATGCTCTGCAGCAAGGTGGGTAGGCATGCCTTAGCATGTCCTCTGCTTTGCACACAGGCAAGGAGCAAAAATAAAAACAACCTGGCAAACTTATAGAAAAAATAAAGGGGAAATAGGGTTTTTATTTTTGCAGTTATTTTTGGTTTAGTTCCAGTAAGCTTAATGATAAATGTAGAAGCTTCTCTAAAAAAATTCCATTTGTGGTGGGCAGTATTAAAGCTCTATTTTAACCATATTGACAAGTAAACATGACCTCTTACATGTTAGTGAGTAGAGATCTTTGAAAGTGTCTCAGCAACATCCACTTGCTTCATTTCTTGAGGATGTCTGAGCAGCAAGCCATGTCAATATGTTAGGGTAAGTTCTTCTATTAATGACCTAGTCTCTCATTTGCTGAAGCAGTGTCATTAAGCACAACATCTTTTTTTTATTCCTTTTTTTTCTTCATTTAAGTGCCAATGCTAGGTCTCAACCGTGCAGTAAAGAGTTGAACCCTGTTGTAGATGTCTTGGAGAGGTGGCTGCAATTTTATTAAACTCTGTCTTTTTATGAGGTTGCTTTATCTTATCATGTAACAGAGAGGAAATGATTTAAGTAAAACAGTAGCCAATATTGCATAGTAAAGTTCACATGAAATAAGGTAGGGAAGAGGAAAGAGCTCATGTCAGAGTAATGTAATATACTGAAAATTGATGATAGCTTTATTCTGGTGAGTTAAATTTCTTCTGGATAGACAAGACAAAAATTGGAAGTACAAGATGAGTAAAGATTTGGGGTTTGACCTTCTGTTTGTAAAACTAAAGATCATGTCTCATAATAAGACACTAATCTTACACCAAATGGTAATAAGACTGTTCCCAGGTGAGTATTACTGTCTATTCTTTTTTGCTGAAGAAAATGTTTTCTCTGAGGAAGAGGAGCACAGAGCATCACAATGTGAAGTGCTATCACAGCAAGTTTTAATAAAAATCCACTTTCTTATTAATACTATATGAGAGAAAATAAAACCTGACAAATTATAGTGGCTTTTCATTTTGTATTTTCCCTCATGTTCAGCATCTGAAGACATGAAATTGCTGTTTCATATTCACCTTTCCAAACCCTGATATTATGTGTAAAAATTTAATTTGAATACAGAAGTGGATTTTCTGTGTTACTTTCACACTGCAGTGTCAGAGACTGTATGGAGAGATGCAGGTGTTTAAAAAGCCTCTTAACTGAACTGGTCCTGAAATTTTTATATCTTGAAAACTTTAAGTCACAGCATTTTGAGTTGTGATCATTTAGTAATAAGAACAATAGTTTTTCCATCTCTCAGAATTCTCTAGAAAGAATGAACTCATTTCACATACTCTACAGAGTAGCTGACGGTTAGCAGTTATAGATGGATACTTTGCTTTATAGATTGATTTCATATGTATAGATTTAATGAGACTTCTTAAGTTTATTTTTATGTTCTAGAACTCTATATACAGATCTCCTATCTATTACTAGATAAAACCGTTGGTCTTCGATGGACTGTGTTATATATATTGTCTGTGATCTGGAACTTGTTTAAGCAACAAACACCTCACAAGCAGACTTGTGGAAATCATAGAGTTTCAATGGCTATATAGAAAAAGGGCGAACAAGAGAGAAGTTCTCTGATATTATTGTGTTGTGTTACTTTTACACTCTCATGACGCGTTTTTTTCATTACATCAGGTTTTTTTAATGTAAATCTTTTTGCATCATCAGCATATATGTGCCTACTTACAACTTTTATCTCAACATATTCTTGCAAAACTGGTTGATCATTGTATTGGAGAACAGCCCAGGATGGAAGGGACCTTGAAAGACCATCTCTCCTGGGAAGGGGAACCTAGATGAGTCTATCTTACACCTTGTCCACATCTTGAAAACCTCCAGGGATGAGGACTCCATCATGTCCCTGTGGAGACTGTTCCAGTGAACGATTTGTCTCACTGTAATTTTTTCTTAACGTCAAGATGACACCTCTCCCATTGTAGGTTGTACTCCTTGCACCTTGTCTTCTTCATGTGGTTCCTCATGAAGAGAGAGCCTCTGCCCTCTTTGTGACTGCCCTTTAAGTACTGAAATTCTGTGATGAGTTCCCTGCTATGCCTTCTCTTTTCTAGGGAGAAAAGGCCTGAGTCCTTAAGTTTTTCCTCATAAGGCAGATTCTCCAGGTCTTTGATCACCTTCGAGGGCCTTCTTTGGACCTCTCCAGTCTGCCCCCATCTTTCTTGATTTGTGAGGCCTAGAACTGCACACAGTACTGCGAGTGCAGGCTAACGAGCACTAAATAGATTGAGATGATGACATCTCTCTCTGCTTCTAAAGACCATGTGAATCAAGGATTAAAGATTAATCATAATTAAGATTAAATATATATTTATTTCATAGTGAGATTTCAGAGTGATTGAAATGACCAGAGTTGGTTATGCTGTTTCTGTGTTAGATATAACTGTGAAAAGTGAGGGACTTGGGAATCATTTGGTACATTCACAGAGAGGGAACTCATGATAAAAGTTGAGATAAAGTTTTGATTTATCCAGAGTACTTTTACAAGGAAGAAGTCAAAAAACATTTTATGTGTTAAAAGACGAAGAAAATAGTCTCTAATTTTCATTAAAGTGTGTTTAAGTGCTGTTAGTTGCCAAAATGCTCTGTGGCTGAGGGGGATATTGGCTGTGCTGCACAGTCCATCTCATCCTGCTGGTTTTAATTCATCTATACCTGAATGCTTGTTATTTGTCTTTCATTGTGTACCAATGCACAAAGCTTCCCCAGAGAACTGACTTGCTGAACAAAATCTGTCTTGCAAGCAGGACAGATGTAAGCCTCATTCACTGTAGTAGGTCTTGACTATATTTTTTTTAGGAAAACCAGCCTATGGGGCCAGACTAAATCAGTACTGTATATGCAGGTATGATTGCAATTGTGGTTCCATATCACTCATATAAAGAGAGCTTGGACTGTGATTTCTTTTAAGGGTACTTCGTACTTAAACAGAGGTGAAACTTGAAGATCTGCAAGTCCCAGAAAGACAGCTGGCCTAGATTCCCAAGGACACAGGATCTGCAGTTTCTTTTGGCTTCTGTGCCGTTTGAGACTCACTGCTTTGGGAAACTGGGTTGAGTGACAGATAATAGGGAAATAGCCCTCAGGAATAATCATCAGATTAGGAAAAGCTTAGTCAGATGGCTTTACACTTCTGATATTTTTATTTACTTAAGAATGCTATTAAAATAACCTAATTTGCATAAGATTTTTAAATGAAAAATGCATATGCATGTCTGTTTAAAAAAAAACCCAAACGTTGTAAAGCTTAGCTATTTTCTGTATGACAATTTAAAACTCATTTGTTTTTATGGATGTAAATCTGCATCCTGTCATGCATTGCAGTATGTTGGTAATTTGCCAGAAAGGTGGCAGACTGCAGTGCTATGATTCTGTTCAAGTCCAAAAAATTTGTCTCAAGAGTATCAGTGAAAATACAAGCCATTTGGATTGAACAAATCGAAATTACTTCAGTCTATGATTAATTAAATTAGATTCCTTCAAAATTCATAACAAGTGCCTGGAATGACCTTACTTAATGCTATCAGTGTTATAAATGTCTTCAGAGGACTTGGATTAGCTGACTGAGTACCCTGTTAAAGAAAGGATGTCCTACGTAAGCAAGTTGTGCCAAAGGGATAAAACTGGTGCCTCTCAAATGCCCTGAAGGAAATACATCCCTAAATGCATGTGATAAAAGGCAGCTAAGGTATCAGATAAGAAGCACAGAGGTTAAAATTTCAAGATAGGTATATCCATCCAGATTGAGAAGTAAAGGATATCATGGGTACATTGCAAATATAGACTGTAAGAAATCTTATAAAATATAACATGGTACAGAGTTAGTATTTCAAGATAAAATAACTGATCTGAGATGTTGCTGTGATTTTTAAGCTGTAGTAACATAACCTACACAATTCCTGTGATGCTTTTAGAGCTGCTAGCTTTGGAAGCTGCAGAACAAACTGATGGAATTTTCCATCAAAATCGTATAGGTGGAGGTTTGGCAGTGAAGCCACTGCTGCTGCACTGTTCCTGGAGTCAGGGTGGGTTGTTTTTCTTCTATCCAATGCCTGGAAATTTTCAACCTTCTGTATATCTTGCACTTGTTCACACACAGCTTTGGGAGCATATGCTTATGTTTATAGTAGATATAAATACTTATGGAGTCTCAGAAATATTGGAATGACTGTGTGCATCTGTCAACCTGCAAACCTTTAGGGATGGATTTTAACAGGTGTAAATCTGCTTCTAATTCTGATGGGTCTGAACACATGCCATCTCTGCAAAGCCCATGTACACAATTCGATGACTTTGTAGAAAGAGGAGCCTGGCTGCCAAGAAAAATTAACCCTGTGTCTTGTGTCACTTAAGCAGTTCCACACCTAAGGCTGAAATTAAAATGAGCTACTACTTGTCACCATGCTCTGACAAACTGGTCTTGTTGTAGAGTAACAACATTCATCTGCTTCAGAAGAAATTTATTATAGCAGACTGTGTCCTACTACACTGGAATTCAGCTGCCTGACCACAGAAACAATTCTCCACCTGGTGCAGTGCAGAGCTCTGAGTCAGCTTCTCACGTGTATCTTCCATGGCCAGAATAACCCTGACCAGGATTCTTGTGTGCTGGGTGGTTCCATTCCTTAAAGCTTTCTTCCTTTGCATGGTCTGCAGCACAGTTAGGCTGATGCAAGAGTGTGCTTTCTTTCCAGCTGGCTCTGAAGTCAGTGCTATGGGGCTGCTGTTTTGCAGAAATACTGAAGCCAAGACTCCAGGATGAGATAACCTAGGGGGAGGGAAAAACAAAAAGGAAAAAAAACCCAAAGCAAACAAAAAAAATCCCCAGATGCTAAACCAAGCAGCATCAAAAAAGAAAAGGATTTGGGGTGCAAGAGGGAAAAACAAAAGAAGAGGCCAGTACGATCATAGCTATGGACAGTGGAGTGTGAATTAAGCAGAGAAAGGACAGAGGAAAAGACCAAGAAAAGGAAAACCGAGAGAAAGTGGTAAACAGAGGAAGGATTGAAGGGTAGGGAGCCTGGGGAATGTGTAATTCCTCTCCAGCTTGAAGAAGCTGTGTGGGAGAAGGCTGGAACCAATACATAGTTCATAGAAGAACAGACATCTCACTTCACATTTGCAGAGTATGGGTAGAAATCATATTTCTCAGATTATGCCAGTTAAGCAACTCAGCCCCTGAAGGCAGGAGAGTTTTCTGATACTCTTTTTTTATGACTCTTGATGAACACAAGTGCTGAGAAAGTCCCACTGTGTCATACTTGAGTCCAGTTGAAACACCTGGGTCAGAGCTAGGCTGTACAGGCTTCCAGCCCTGAGTTTTATCTGTACAGGCTTCTTGTTGTGTCCTGTCATTAAATGAGAACGTCTGCTGGGGAGAGAGAGGTGGGGGGGTGGGGAGTGGTAGCAACTTAAAATCTGAACAGAAAGTGATGTTGACATCTCAGATAAGTCTGCCAGTAAGATCCCCCTAATTAGTGAGCCTGTGAGTCAGGAATGGTGCTTCTTGATATGTTTAATGTCTTTTCCTGTTTCTTCTTGCATCAGGATGCCACTCTTCATAACCAAAAACTCAGATATCAGAAGGTAATTTGGGGTCATCAGTAGCACAAGTCACTGGCTCAATGCTGTCATCAACTCTGAGTACTATTTACAAAAAAGGCTTGTCCTGCCAAAAATGTGAACTTCAATTGATCAATGGATCATTATCTCCTTAAAAATGTAAATGAAACAAATCAGTTCATCAAATGTTGTTTGTCTTTGCTATGTTGCTGTTTCTAATTTAAAAATTAGTTCTAAAACACTTCAGGGAGAGGGAGAAGGATAAATGAATAATTTTTATGAGATGGCTCTTAAAATAGGGGATTAAGGAAGTTTGAGTTGTCAGCCCATATTATAATGTACCTGGATACATTGCTTATTATGGCTCCATTTTCTCAGTAAAACTTCTTCTTGTCTATGTTCAAACTTTTTGGATATTAGTGCTTGCAAACAGCGTGCATGTTTGGTTGGTTGTTTTTTCATCTGGTTGGGGTTTTTGTGGTTTGGTTTTGTTTTGTTTTGTTTTTCATGATTCCTGAGGCTTAGTCATTGGAAGCATTTGAATGTATTTTCAAACTAAATAGAGTCTCAGAAGGCTGCCTTAAACTTGCTTTTTCATGTTGGTGCTAATGTCTTTCTCATTTTTTCATCATTAATCTAGTATTTTTGTGACTGTGACCTGCTCTGCTTCCATTTCTGTCATATGAATTGATGCTTTGCTAATACCCATAATCCCCTAACAGAGAAGTATCCGATTAAAAAAAGTTATCTACGTGGAACTTTTTATTGCTCCTCTCCCACAGCCTTTATCATGTTTTCATATTTCTGGTGTCAAAGGAGTGGATTTCAAGAGAAAGACTTTTTTTAAAGGTATTTATGGTAGTGAAATGAAATACTTGCATTAGAAATCAGACAGTAGCTCTACTTGTATAAACAAATGCCACAATATGCTCCCCTGCCCAAGCTGTAGAAAGTTCTTTCAGCAACCTGAATCTGTGTTCCCAGCTCCCATTCCCTCTTCCCTTTTTCCCTGAAAGTGCTTATGCTTTTGTTTAAGCCCAGAAGTTTCCCCAGCTTGACTGTGCAATTCTTTGCATCAGAATGTGGAAATTTCTGGAGCATGAGTGTTGCCCCTTTTTCAGTGGCAAAGCACTTTTTAAAATTACATTGGACTGTTGAGCTTTTGAGGAGTTTTTTTTGTTTGTTTATTTGGGATTTTTTAATGGTGTGCCATCACTTTCCAAAAAAATCAAATTATTTCAGGAATAATGTCACTGGAATTTGTCTATTCTGATGGAATAACTGCTTTTTAGTCCACTTAAGATGCTTGAAGTACAATGATCAGAATAGGACATAGCAGAGATGATTTGTCGTTATGAAGCAGGATGTATTACATCCTTTCTTTTTGACTTTGGGAAATTCACAGATGCTCTAAATCACTTTACATAAACTTGATGTACTTGTCTCATGTATCTCTTTCTGGTATTGCTTACTTGAACTATAATCTCCAAGGTCAAGAATTCTTTTCTCACTTGTGTATGTAGAACTCTTGGTACTGTGGAACTTGACACCTCTCAGCATTACTGTAATACACATAATCAAAAATAAACAAGGATCTTATGTGTATTTTTAGACTAGCTTGCAGCTGCTTAAGCTCTTTCATTTCCCATTGTTTGCATTATTTAGGAACTCTTTGTCGTTAACATTATGAAAAATGTACATGTATTTGAACTTTGGAAGCAAAAGCTGGCAAAGAGGTATCTATATGTTTGTTAAGCTTTTGCCATTTGCAAATATCTCATTTTTTCAGTTATAAATTTGTGTGAACTTATACAGAAATGCAATACAAATGGAATTTGAGAACTGGAAAGTTTTGAATGTTTCAGAATCTGTGTGCTCATGATAAAGAGAAAGGGTTCAAGGTGTCTGATACAGTGCCTGGGAAGCATTCCTCTTCTCCAGTGCTTGGGAGCCCAAGAGCCAAAGCAGAAAAATAAGTGTGTCGTTCTCTTTTTTAAAACTGCAGTGAAGTAACTACTTGCTGGGATGAATTCTAAAACACTCGCTGTCATCTAGACCTTATAATGACAAATTCTTGGATCAAAGTAGCAAGTGAGTTGGAGCAATGGTGATTAATGGCTTGAACAAAAATAGGTTTTACTGTGCATTTATTTATAGCTGCAGTGTCACGCCTTTGATATTTGTTAGGACACTGAAGGCTGCATACCTGTAGGACCTGTTGTGGTCCTTGAGGCTGCAGAAAGATTTAAGAATTTCTATGAAGGTCCCTGTTCAGAGGGAGAATTAAACTGACACTAAGTTCTTACAGTTGCCCCGTCCCATACCGTGACAAAGGTGCCTGCCTTACACAGCATGACATCTGGTTGCTAAGTATGGAAATATTTCTCTGCTCCACAAAAGGGAAATGTATTTGTCATCTCACCTGTGTCCTGGGAGTAGTCATTTAAATTAAAATGTCATCTTTGAGGGTCCACTGTAGGTCACCTCTTGGTCATATCAAAGTGCAAAGGTAAGATCGAAGGAGCTGGAATGTAATGATTAATTATGTGCTCTTTTTCTGAATAGCATAAACTGGAACAGGAATATTATTTGTTGTTTCATTTAGTGTGCAACAGAATGCAGAGTGCTAAGTTAACTGAGATGTACAGGAGCATGTGAATATATGTGTGTTAGTTTGATGCATCTGTGTGAATTAGATATATGGGCAAGTAGCAATAAGCAGAATTTGCTTCATGTAAGCACAAGTAACAAGATACCAGCATGAGCTGGTGGTTTCCAATAGTCCTTTCACATGCATTTCAAGTATATGCTTAGCATGAGAGATATACCTTATCCATAAAGAAGCAGAATTAAATGTTGCTTGTCTAAATCCTCCTAGCAAACCTTACAGAGGGCTGGGTGGCAAGAAAAAAAAAGACTTTTAATACATATATGACTGGATGTACCTATGTCTTGGTGGGGGTTATGATTTAAGAATTTGGGAGAATACAATTGCTTGCCTCTGCTTTGAATCTGCATTTGTATGTACCACAATTCATTGTAATTAACTTGATGAGGGGAAAAGGCTCAGAAGAGAATAATTAAACTCCTTTGATTCAATACTTTTCTGTTCTGAGAAATTTCTGGAAGGCTGTGGGAGTTTGTCATATCTTGTGAAAATTATCTATTGAGAAAGGGATTTGACTGTCACTCACCAGACCTGTGCTTGACCACGTCTTTTACCTCTTCCTGTCTGCCTGTACAGTAGGACCACGTTGTTCCACCTCGCTTCTAATTTCTGTTTTCGTCCTTCAAACTGGGATGATTCTTAGGGATTGTATTAAGTGCATTGCATTAAAACACCACTGAAGTGTGGCCAGCAGATTCCCCAGCATGTTTGACCTGTATTCAGGGGCTTCAGTATTCTCCTGACAGTTATCTCACCTTGGCTTTGAGAATTACCTTGAATTTTAGAAGCAAAGTATGGAATTTGGCACTACCCATGCTTGATAAAATTTGGATTACTGGTGCTGATCCTTTATTACAAGAAATAGGAAGGGAAATTGTGCTTTTTAATAAAAAAGGTCCTTTCTTTAACTTACTGGTCACTGGTTTAAGTCAGTGTCTTGAAGGGGGCTTGTACTTCATTAGAGTGATATTTCACATATTGTTGTGAATTCCTTGATATTCATTCTAGCTGAGATTGTAACAGTAGCATTTTTCTGCTCAAAACCTGTATGCAAAAATATTTGGTGAACAAAGGTGAGGATCATGATGGGTAGTACAATAACAATAAGGTCAAACCTTAGCTTCTGTCCTTATCTTGACTTTTATGTTATTACTAAATGTAGCACATCTTTTTTCTAGATGGTTCTTCTGTGAAAATCTTCTGCAACACTTCTGTATGTGACTAGTATACAGTGCACTGCAGATAAAACTTTGAGAACAGGACAGCAAGCCTAAAGTGTTGTTTGTTCGTGAAAACAAAGGATAAAACCTAAAGGATCCAAGCATGGCTGTGCGAATAAGCCTTTTATGAATTTGACAGTAGGATGCTATTATTGCTGTTTGTCACTAATCTCTGCAGAAGTCCAAACTACTAACTGTTGAACTTCTTGGAAAGATGACTTTTCTCACTGGTCAAGCTAAAAATACATCACACCTACATACACAGTTCATTTTTCTTCAGTCACATCCAGACAGTACAGTTCTCCAAATTTCTAAACATCAGCCAAAATGCAAGCCTGTCAGACTGCAGTCTGGTCAGGAGAATTATTCATGTCAAATCGATATGGGGGAGGAGCATGGATGTAGAAAGAATCTAAGTGTAATGTTGATGGATTCTGGGTGATTCTTGTTTGTTATGAAGAGTTGTTAGCTAGAGATAGTAAGTAACCTGTTACAAGTGCTCAAAATGTCACTTATCCAGCCTCCAGATACAAGACAGGAAAATACGAGGGAAGTGGGAAATTTAAAGGATGAGCTTTGGTTTTAAAAAAAAGAAAAAGCCACCACCTCAGCATCTTAGCAGTTCAGCTGTATGTCAGATTTTTGCTTTGACTACAGGAGCTGCTTGTGAATGAGACCTGAGTGTATTTGCCTTCAGATAATCTCTTCAAGAGGTCTTTCCTTTCTCATTGCTCATTGCTCTGTGATTCTTGTGTGCATGCTTTTGTGCTCTCTTCCCCTATTTAGATGTGTGGTGGTAGGTATGACGCTTGCAGTGAATGTTGTGCCACTCTGCATTCAGGAAGGTCAGCACCTGATTGCTTCTTGGAAAAAATTGCATTCACTTTTATGTTTAATTTATCATTGTTCCTTGCCTGTTTTACTTTCATCTTAATGTTTTTGCTTTCTCTTCATTTCTCTTTCTGCTACAATAACATTTGCCCTTTTATTACTTTCTTTTCTCACATATTACTGTCTTTAAACCTTTCACCTCTGCCACCTTTCTCATCTGTGTTCCACTGTTTCTTTTCCAGCCACCTCTTCTTCCCCTTGTGATGTCTTTATCTCTGTAGTACCACCTATAATGCACAAGCTGCGCGATCGCCTCAGACCAGTCTTCCAAATGGAAGTGCTGTTGTCCTGCTTTCCTCCTCACCCACAGCACCTCTGCTGTGCTTGTGCCAGTTGTGCTTGCACAGGGGCATTGCATGCCCTCGTATCCAAAGAGGCCATCATGCCAGTAGTGTGCAGGGCAGGCTGTGTCATGGATCTCTGATGATGCCTTCTTGGACTAACAAAGAAGTCAGGGATCTCCAGAATCTTGGGACAGGGGGTGTTAGTCGAGTAGATGAGAGTTAGCAGTTGTTTTAAAGGGAGGGAGAGGAGTTCAAACTGTGGCTGTGCACTTGAGATCCCATTTTAGATATGAGCTAGATGGCAGGCTAAAATGTTACATGTATGATGAGTGTGTCCTAAGGCCTTCATCCAAAATCAGTCTGGTCTTCTGTGAGACAGGATGTTATCTGCTGTTGAGAGGGAAATAGAAAGGAGCTATAGTGCGTAGAACTAGACAAATGGTTAAAAGTGAGCATGCTAGTGCATTGTAATGGTTTTAGCAAGGAACTATCAGACATGGCCAAGAAAGAGACATTACAGTCATTGAACAAGCAGAGGGAGTGGGAAAGTAGAGCTGCCACTTCAGGGGAGATGCAGTGCGTGCTGTTCTGTCTTGCTGTAATGCATAAACCGACTGCCTGCCTGTGGAACGTGTGAGGCACTCCTGCAGTTAACAGTGAAATTATCAAATGGAAATCCTTCAGTTATCACAGAAAATACAATTATTAATATTATTCTCAGCAGGAGAGAACATAGTATTTATTGAGAATACTGGTCATCTTGTGAAGTCATTAGACTCTATATAAAACCCAAATAAAGTTTCATAGAAGTTTGGGGTTGCCAATCCCAAGTGTGCAATAAGAATGAGTCACATCTTCCAAGATTTGCTTAAAAATCAGAGGTTTATTTTTAATTGGGTTTCATTTTTATTTGCCTTTTTATGTCAAAGCTGATTCATTTTTTCCACTGTTAGCAATGCCCACATGCTGCCCACCCCCCC